>JAFMOC010000204.1:87500-523455 GCA_019802505.1 Corydoras sp. C115
GTGAATGGTGGTCAGATGTGCACATACTCTTGTGTATACCATACATTATAACCCGTCCCCTCTATAATGGGGAAATGGACTGTATTTAACATTATACTGGTTTATAACCTTTTAAACTGTCATTGCCCTTGACTTGAATTGCTCAGCCTGCAGACGTTTGCTATTCCTGGTTCAATTTTTCTCAGCATTCTGTCGGGTTACCTGTATCCCTTCCCCTTGGCCTTGTTCCTGGTTTGTCTGGTAAGTTTGTAATAACAAATGTCCATTTAAAATGTTTATTTTTCTCAGATTTACCCTCTACAGTAATTACTGCGTTTAGACTTTGATGTTTTTCCTCACAATGATGATGATCTTTGCATTATTCTCAGTGTTCAGGGCTGGGGGCTTCTTTCTGCTATCTGCTGTCGTATCTAGTCGGCCGCCCTGTTGTCTATAAGTATCTCACAGAGAGAGCGCTGAAATGGTCTCAGCAGGTGAGATGCTACACCCGACCACATTATCAATTTTGTAATCTCAGAATAATTGTGTTTATATCTTTGCTTTTTTAGCTGCTTAAAAATAAAAGTAAACTGAGTTTATTATTTTTTTAAATCACGCAGGTGGATAAGCACAGAGAGCACCTCATCAATTATATCATCTTCCTCAGAATCACTCCCTTCCTCCCGAACTGGTTTATTAACATCACCTCTCCTGTCATTAATGTGCCTCTGGGAGTTTTCTTCTTCGGTACCTTCCTTGGTAAGATTTAAAAAAAAAAATCCTATGTATAGTTGTGTCCTATACATTTCTTTGAAATTGTCATGGTTACTGATAATCATTTGGATTCCTCATTATTTAGATCATTTATTTCTTTGAGTCCCTATTAGAATTTGAATGAATAGCAATTACATTTTAATTTTGTGTTGTTGACTCTTTTGAACAGGAGTAGCTCCTCCATCTTTCGTGGCAATAAACGCTGGAACGACGCTGTACAAGCTGACCACAGCCGGAGAGGCTGTGTCCTGGAACTCTCTGGCCGTCCTGGCGCTTCTCGCTGTGGTTGCCATTCTGCCGGTGTGCTTCCAGAAAAAGCTGCAGCAGAAGCTAGATTAGATGTGCAGCTCCTTCTGTCCTGCTTTGATCCGTCGTTGTCCTCTCCATCTAATTGAACTGTCAGTCATACAATGAGTGTCCAAGGGGCCTGGAACTACTGAGCTGACTGCTCCACACTCAGAACTGAAATCTGTGTCCAGCGTTTCCTCACAACAACAGTCCGTGTAGAGAGGTGTAATAGTTCCATAATAGATGTTTTACTTATTAGACTTTTATAATAAGTAATAAAAAGTTGTTTTATTATCTTTTTGTCTTTACAGCAATATCTGTGAGGTAGCACATTTCATTTAACACACAGAATGTACCTATTTTTACATCTTGCATTTTGATTGCCATCCTGATTAAAAAGCATCTGAATTATGTTAAAAAAAAAAAGTTATTGAATGGTGCATCCTGCAGTTAAAGGCCATCCTGGGCTATTATGGTGCCTTGGAGACCCGCTGCAAAGTACCTGGGGAGGATGCAAGCACACCTGTTGTTACATGATGTTGCCAGTAGAGATTTGTTAGCCAAGTTCACGGTGGATATCGACCTCAGATTAAAAAAAACAACTTCTTGAGTCTTAAAAGAGATGAATCGGGATGTATTTATTGCCATGTGGTCACTTCATTTTAACATTCTGATTCAGAAGTAGCCCTGTTTTCTATATTTTTTTCAATGAATTGATATTTTCTTGATTTACTTAATCCAACTGACATACCTATTAAAACCTAATGAATGAAATTGTGCACGAGCAGCACCAAAGTAACTTGTGTGGTAATGGGGCACCTCCGATGATACTTTCAGCATGACTGTGAGATGTAAAATGTCTTATTATTCTTTTCCTCATTTCCATGTCTCTTATAAATAACTTATCTTTACAGTCACAGTATTTATTACACTTGCAGTATGATGATCTAATGTCAAAGCTACTAATGATTTCTTTCAAATGTCATCACCAGATGTTCTATACTGATATTTATTATAAACTCATTAAATCCAAAAACTTCACGAGTTGTGTTTTTCACAAGTCATTAAGTATTATAATGGCATCATGGAAATGTATAACAGATCAGAATGTGTTTCCAAACAAATCAAATGAACAAAGTAATGAAACATCTCAGTGTGGGAGAGTGAACCAGGTGCTTTCATCCAACATCAGTGTCTGAGCTCACAGATGCTCTTCTAGGACTTTTATATAAGCACACAATATGTATATAGTATCATATAGTAAAGTCACTCAGAATCAATCAACCTTCTACAGCATTAAAGGACATATTTTGTTACATTGTGCAGTAAACGAAAATAATGAACTCCAGAAGTCTACACCCGGGGGTCTGTGTGCAGATGGTTAATGAACAGTTGCACTTCCCCAGACAACCAGTAGATGGCAGTCTGCAAACGCAATGTAACTTACATGAAAAACCACGTACTTATAAATACATATTAAGGTTTGATAAAGTCTTATTTATGATAAACTGTGCACTGCTTTGACTAAAATCACGACATTATCCACCATACATACATATTTGTCCATAATGTTCATAATTAAATATAAAATTTGCACATCTTTTTGACATCAATCAACAGCAATGCAGTCGTTCAGGTCGCATACAGTAAGTTTGTTGATTCAGCAGACTCATGTCGATACAGATCTTTATGGTCTGGGCTTCTGTCATTCTGGAATATAAAAGGAAAGGAGACTTTCACAATTCTATGAAAGCTTATCATTATCTAAAACGCAGGATAATGGGCTTGACTTCACACCTTTGTGACAACGGCCCTAAATAAATCTCGAGATGCAACCATTTATTTTTGTTCATATAGTTTACAGTATTTGGAATCCCAGCCTATAATTGTAGTTATAGTAATTGTACTTATAATGACATTTGCCCAAAGATAGAATGGTGCCCTGCCCTGGGTGTATCTGCCCTGCGCCCGAAACGTTCTCCCCTGGATGGGCATGGGGAACCCCACCCGCGACCCTAATAGAGGATAAAGCTGAAGATAATGGATGGATGGATAATGACATTTACATTGTTATTTTAATAGGTCATTTAGTGGAGGGTGGCACGGTGGCTTAGTGGTTAGCACGTTCGCCTCTCAGCACTAGGGATTCCCGGTTCGAATCCCCATCTGGGTGGAGTTTCCATGTTCTCCCCGTGTCTGCGTGGGTTTCCTCCGGGTTCTCCGGTTTCCTCCCACAGTCCAAAAACATGGATCAAGTCAATTGAATTCTCAAAATTGCCCCATATAGAGTGTGTCTGTGTGAGTGAGTGATTGTGTGCCCAGCGATGGATTGGCGCCCTGTCCTGGGTCTATCTGCCCAGCGCCTGAGATGTTCTCCCCTGGATGGGCATGGGGAACCCCACCGCGACCCTAATAGAGGATAAAGCGGGAGATAATGAATGAATAAATTTAGTGAAGGAATACACTAGGAATCGAGGTAGAAATCGTTTCAGGTGCTGGACATTAGTTGAAAATGTTGTTTGCCTTATTCAGGCGCTTATAAAACATGTTGTGATTTATAAGTGGGTGTGTTGATGAGTGCATTAATGTTTTCATTTCTCTCGGATGTATTTTCAGACTGTTACAGTAGATACATGGTGACGGTGACAGGGGGGGGGGTATGTTGAGGAGATGATGTTGATGGCGGGTGATGATGAGAACGCGCTCCGGGAGCGAAAAAGGGGGGGGTGGGGGTGGTGGGGGGTGGGGGTATCACCCATAACGTAATCGCAAACACAGCAGTGCGCGTGCGCAGAAGCTGGGGCTTGACCGGAGCTTGAGGAGCGGTCGAAAGCAGCTGTGTGAGGCCCGACGATGCGGCCGGCTCGCTGTGATTCGGAGGCTCGATCGCGGTCGGCGCCGCCTGTGCAGACGGCAGCGCTCCTGTAAAGCTGCCCCGCGGTGTAATATGCCCCCGGAGCAGCGAGCGGACACAGCAGCAGCAGCAGCAGCAGCAGCAGCAGCAGCGGACCTGCCCCACCATGAGCACCGGCTTCAGCTCGAACTCCTGCCGGTTCGCGGACTACTTCGTCATCTGCGGACTCGACACCGACAGCGGGCTGGAACCAGACGAGCTCTCCGGTAAGCCCCGCCGGACCGGCGGCCCGAACGCGGGCTCATGCGTCTCCCTCCCGCTGTCCAGATTCGACGCGTCCATGTTCTCCAGCTCCGCGCACACAGCTCACTGCTGCCCAGAACGAGCGGCGCATCCGTGGCCGAGAAAAATCACACCGTTCGAGACTTTCACAGCAACATTTACCGATTAAACTGCCGTTTTACAAACATACAAACACCCCGGCGCTGCGACCCCCATTCGACCCGCGGTCGATCGATACCGAGCGCTTATTCGCATCGGAACGTCGCTGCGGCTATACATACATTACATTAACATTTACATTTACATTACATTACATTTGGTCATTTAGCAGAATCTTTTATCCAAAACGACTTACAAGGTGAGCACAGGGTTCATCACAACATCCCTGCAGCAATGAGGGTTAAGGGTCTTGCTCAAGGACCCACACTGATTACTGCAGTGGACCTGGGATTTAAACCCCCAACCTTCAGATTGACGCCCTGACCACCGAGCTACAGCTACATTTACATTAACATTTACATTTATTCATTTAGCAGACGCTTTTATCCAAAGCGACTTACAAATGAGAACATCACAAGTCAGTGGTTATGCAGAAAACCAAACATACTGTAAAATCCTCAAACATCTGGACGCAAACGTCGCACAAAGGTCCGACGCGTGGTTTGAGATTTTATGTCGTTCATTTTAAAGCGTCACATTAAGAAAAATACAAGATCAGACACCAAAAACACAAGATCAGACACCAAAAACACAAGATCAGACACCAAAAACACAGGATCAGACCCAAAAACACAAGACCAGACACCAAAAACACAAGATCAGACACTAGAAACACAAGATCAGACACCAGAAACACAAGATCAGACACCAAAAACACAGGATCAGACCCAAAAACACAAGATCAGACCCAAAAACACAAGATCAGACACCAAAAACACAAGATCAGACACCAGAAACACAAGATCAGAACAAAAAACACAAGATCAGACACCAAAAACACAAGATCAGACACCAAAAACACAAGATCAGACCCAAAAACACAAGATCAGACCCAAAAACACAAGATCAGACCCAAAAACACAAGATCAGACCCAATCCCTCGTCCTCACTCCAGCAACGCGCGAGATGTAAACAGGAAACCATCCGGCGTCACAGCAATCCGGACACCGTTAGAAACGAATGGAGACGCTGCGGTCTCGCTTTAATCGTCCTCCGGACACAGCATCCCCTTTTTCTCTGATGCTGAAGGGCTTTAACTCCACACACAGTCTCACTTCTGTCCCAACATACGACGTTTGCTTTTTTTAAAGCATTTAATTTAATAAACCATAGCGATTTTTTTTTACAAAAGTATGTGGACAGACCATGATACCCATGTGTGAACCATGTGAATGATTCTAAGATTTGTTTGTTAAAATCTGTTCCCAGATTTATGCCTAAAGTGTAAAAATGGGTAAAAAAAAGAAAAGAAGCAATTTTATGTTTTTTTTAATTGATATGGCACTGCACTTATTATTAATATAATTTATTAATCATTGAATCTGTGCTCCTTAATGTTGTGATGGATTTTTTTCCAATGAAACAGTCTTACCGGCAAATCTGTGTTGAGCCAGAATGGCTGAACATGTAAAAAGTCCTGTCGTTTGCATATCTGTGTGAAAAGCAACAACAGTACTGCTTCCTGTGGTTAATCTCCTTCCCCTTTCTACAGTGAAACTTCATTTGCTTTCATGAGGTTTCTTAAGAAAATCCCAGATTTACTCACTTAAAAAACAGCCTGCTCTTGGGTTCAGGAATCACCCTCCATGCCTGATTACATCTTTCAGCCCTTATCAAAATGTCACAGTGTCCTTACACACTGTTCTTTTATTATTACACTCTACTTTAAATAGGGAATAATTCACATCCTAAATTATAAACATCTCTGAACATATTGGACGCGTTAAGAATAAAGATCTCCGGCTCCGGCTCCGTCTCAAGTAGAGACACAAATATCTGTTGGGTTTTAAGGCATGTGTCGAAAATCTCATCAGGTATATTATCATTAATGAAGTCTTTAAGCAAACAGCACTGAAATGGAGAGGACTTTAACCCAGCTGAAACTGTCACAATACTTTAGCATCAACAGCCCAGAACAGAAGACTGTAGATGTTAAATTTGAATAAAGCATTTGTGTGTCATTAAAATACACAAAAGAGTTAAAATGTAAAAAAAATGAGGTATACAACTATTTACCTGGTTCTTAATTATTTAAGGGTTTTCTTATAAAATAAGTTATAACTATTAGTCTTATAACTCAGTTTTTTTTATTAAATGACAGACACCTGCCTGCTGTATACATTAGTTCATTAGTTGCTATGTTGTACCTGAGTAACTGAAGTGGTTTTAATTCTTTTCTTGAGGACACATTGACTTGCAGAGGAGGGAATTAAGGTCATGGCTGTGTTGCATCGTGGGAGGGATTTACATTCGAAAGGATTGTGTTTTGTTTATGTTTGACCTCGATACAAAAAGAATGAGGTTGTATATGATGTTTTACAACCGTCGCTGTAGCAAATGCTATAGAGGATTTTAATAATTTTAATAATGGTTTCATTAAGATAAACTGCTGAAACACACACACACACACACACACACACACACACAAAACACACACACACATACACACATTCACACAGATATAAACCAAATTGCATGAACACGTTTAAAGGTCCAATCAGCTTCACTCACGGGAATTATAGATTGTATGTCTCTGAGCACATAGTCATTTGGTTAAAGTTCTCTACAACGCTACAGATGTGTCAGCCAGCTTGTTGAACTTGGTACAGGACAAAGTTGACATCGTGCTGATTATTGATCCCCAGGCTTGCAGTTCGTAAGGTCGATTAACAAGTTTTAAGCCTTATAAGCAAAACCTGTGAAACTGGAGGTGCAAGATGTGCAGCATGTTTCTTGGACATGATGCATTGCTTTAGCCACAGTCACCCAGTCACCCAGAAACATGTGATTATGATGTGTTATTAACTGTATGTGCAAGTAAAATATCATTAGCTACGTTAATCATAATATCATAATATGATTATGTGCTGATTTAAGAGACTCACGGGGCAATATTAGAGTTACACTACAGTTGGGCATAAAAGAAAGAAAGATGAAAAAAAAGATATTAATTATAGGATAACTGGAATTCATTTTTAATAAGGGAGTGATAATGATGTTCAGGTTGTATGTGATCAGAAATCTGCATCTCTGTCTTGCATCGTAATGTTGCGTGGGATTAAAACTATCATTTGATTAATTTCATCGAATATTTATAGCTGGCTGAATTGGAATCCTGGATTTCCAAACATGGGCATCATGCAAGCACGGCTTCTTCCGCGCATGTGTTTGAGTATGGAATGCAGGGACTGCGAGGGCTGCACCGGTTCTCTATGAGAACCTTACTGCAGAGGAAAACCTTATAAGAGTGTGAAGCTGCACTGAGTTTCAGGTGCTTTGTAACAGAGAGCCGTTAATGAAAATGTTTTGTCGACACAAATAGAGACGGTTCCAAATACCTAGTGTGTAGACAAGATCCCCGAGCAGTTTCTGATGAAGGAATACTGCCAGGGGGTCGGAACGTGTGCACGCTAATGTGGGCTGATTTATCCATCACCAAACTAATGAGCTGGTTTACAGTGAAATAAGTGCTTCATTACAAAACCTGCCTCTGAAAATCTGCTTAAAAAGCCATGATGTTTGGATGTTTGATAGGAGAGTGTGCTTGTGTGTGAGTGTTTGTGTGTGAGTGTTTGTGTGTGAGTGTTTGTGTGTGAGTGTTTGTGTGTGTGTGTTTGTGTGTGTGTGTTTGTTATGTGTGTGTGTGTGTGTGAAAGTGGGATATTTAGTGAGAAAGTAAAAGTCTAACTAAAAATCAGGGACTGCGGGGACTATTTATGATCTTGCAAATATTTTTTTTTTGGTAATGGTTGTATTTTTAACACATCCTTGAACTTCTGCACAATTTAATTCACTTACTATTAATAACTAAATTCAATATGTCACATGGGTAGAATGGTGGCTATCGGATAACACCTCCCCCTCTCAGCGCTGGGGATCCAGGTTCAAATCCCAATCTGGGTGGAGTTTCCATGTTCACCTCATACAGATCCCTCTTGGCGTTCCTCAGTTTAAAAACATGGATTCAAGGTAAATTAGATGCTCTAAATTGCCCCTAAATAGTGTATGTGTCTGTGTGAGTGAGTGTGCCCAGCTATAGATTGGCGCCCTGTCCTGGGTGTATCTGCTCAGAGCCTGAAACGTTCACCCCTGGATAGGCTTGGGCAACCCCCCACGACCTGATATAGCATTAGGGGCAAGATAATGAATGGATGGAACATATCAGAAAGAAAGTAGTCTGTTTAAAAAAACCTCACTCGTTTAAAGGCTCATGTTTAAACATGTTCTTCATTCAGACTATACTTTTATAGACAGCATGTATAATTAACGCAGTATGTAATTCAGCGGCTGTTTAAACGTTTGTTTAAGACTGTGTTTGCTGGTGTCTCCATGTGTTGGAGGTCGTGGGCAGGGAACTGAACACTGCATGCATCATGTTGTCATGTTTTTAAATCTTGCAAAGCCTTTTGTGGTAAAGCTCCAGATGCTATTTGAATGTAGGTCACTTGTTTCAACAGAAAAAAAAAAGTAATGTTAAAAGTTTGTTATGGTGTCAGTATGGAACGGATCCGCCGTCTGTTAAAGCACAATGTGAATCGACCATGAATAAACGACTTGCTGACATGACCTACATTAAAGCACGATTCCTTTCGTTCTTTCATTACCACACGGTTACAGGGGTTGTGATTATGTTGTAGATATGGAAAGAAATAACATCCTGATACTGAGACATGGTACACTATGGACAAAAGTATTAGGATGCATCTGTAATCCACTGAATTCTACTATTATTCTACTATTATATATAGTCCCTTCGCCACATGTGTATACAGTCAAGTCCATAGCCATACATTTTGGGCAATTGTATGCTTCTAAATGTTGTGGAATCAGATTGGGGAAGGACTTTTTGTTTGTTTCAGTGTGACTGTGCCACAGGGTGAGTGAGCCTGGCCGGCTCAAACTGTAGCTCGACTACGACGGGCAATCAAACACCATTGTGATGAAATAGAAGGGAATGGCCAGGCCTTCTCGTCCAACGAACAATATTTCTACGATTTCCTGGCTATCTGTTATGGTATTTCTGACTGAAATCATTTGTGAGTGCTGTCTGAATCTGTTTGTAACATAAGACATAAATGTACAGGCCACTTCTGTCTCCTTTAGCCAGCAACATCCTGCTTGCACCCATTTCTGCTCTCTCTCTCTCTCTCTCCTTGTGCTCGATGTGTAGGGGGCAAGGAAACACCCACTCTTAATGAAAAAACTGCACAAAGCCAGCTCTGTTAGTGCAGCACTGTCTCCATGTTATGGCTCCTCTGCTGTGAAGGCACGTGCAGCAAACTGATGAGATCCATCTCCTGCCAAGTCATGTTAAGAAGAATATCTAAAGGTCAAATCATCATTTTGTTTTCCTTTCCAACTGAGGGGACTGAGCACAGAGGGCCAAAATACGTTTTTTTTTTCCCTAATCAGAGGATTTGAAATTGATGCACTGTGGCATGAGAGGCGTTTTGGCTTTCTCTGCTCATTACAGTGGGCATGCTGGCTGCCTGCACTGGACGGACTGATGGATGTAGGTGGAGGTGAATTCACAGTTCACCTTCGTGACAATCACGTCCAAAGTGAAACCTTACGAAACGGCTGCACTATTGCAATTCATACTCACCTACATGATTACCTAAGCCTAACGTTGGGCCCAAAACCTCCTACTTGTGCCATCCCTTTAATAATGAACTATTATGAATCACAGCATCTCCATCTCTGCTGCTTCCAGCTCCCTCTCTGGCCTTTTGGTCAGGTGCCACTGCCTAATTCTTACAACACAAAGGCCGCATTACTGTCCTGTAAACTTTCCCTTTCACTCTGATTGGTTGTTTCAGTTTGCTTTCCTGAAGCTATAACAGTGTTCACTCTTCTGTGAGGACTTTTTAAAAAAATTCCAGTGTGGATTACAGGGTCCGGCTCATGATCTCTGTGTTAGTTCATCCCAAAGGTGTTTAATAGGGTTGTGATGGGGCATCACACGAAACTCATTCCACCATGCCTGCATGGGTCTGGCTTTTTGCCCAGGGGGGTACAATAGTCACACTGGAACCAAAAAAGGTTTATCCCTAAACTGTCCTAAAAAGATGTGAGCATACAGTACATATATATGTATATATACTTTAAGCAGTTATTTAATGCTGACTGTGTATAAATATACATATATCTGATGGAAACATTGAGATGCAAATTGCTGACCATTATAGAAATGAGCAGTTACACTTATGTAACAAAGAGGGTGACTGCAATAACAACTGGCCAAAGTGTCCGAATAGGTCAGTCTTAGTGGAACAACAACAAAAGAGATGATTATTTAATGTCAGGGGTTTTTAACCCTCTGTAATCGTCCATCCTCATCACACCAACATGTAGGAGATTGTGCAAAGATGAAGGACTGTTAAACCTCCCCTTTACTGTGCATGCGGTATAATTAACAGTCTAACGGCTATGAATACGAATAAAACCCTTTAATGTTGCAGAAATGCATGACACACAGCTTTTTATCTTGATAAGAATGTTTCGCTCAGTTGGCCTTTTTGTTTGAATCATTGGGGAGTTTCTACAGCAGAACCACTGACATGTGTCTGGGCTTTTTGTGAATAAGTCATCAGTCATAAATACAAATGTTATTTCTTTGGTAATGTGCAGGATACTTTGCCTCGGTTCTCTGTGAACACTCAGAAATTGATTGCTATTTCTGAGACGTTGACCTGTGGGTTTTGGATTTTTGTCTTAAATCCTGTGTGTTTCCTTTTTGCCTCAAGCACTATTCAAAAATATGAAGTACCAGCAGGTTTTTTTTTAAAACTACCCCCCCCCCATCATCCCCTGTGACCGGGCACAGGGTGAGGGCTAATTAGCATACCCATAAAGAAAGCCCTCTGCAAGGAAGCTGTGATTGGCTGGCTCTCATGCGGTTTGCAGCACCAGGGTCTTAGTGCATTGGGCACAAGCAGCTGGGCTCCACTCACAAACACACTTTTAAATGCTAACCCCCTCTTGGCATTTCCCAGGCACCCCATTTGCTTCTTTTTTCTCAGCAACACCACGTTAAAAGAACTGCGTTTCTCCTGGCTGGTTAATTATTTATGCACATATGAAAGGCATTGACATGCAGAGGTTTTTTAAAACACATTTGGGCATGATTTTGGGTGTCCTTAAATGTTACCCTGTCCTATTAAATCATGTTCAGAGAGTACTACAAAACCCTGCAGGTATTGGTATGACTTACTTGCATATATGATTGCATATATTTTTAATTGCATGTAAAATACTGAGGTCCCTACATGATGACTGTTTAAGATAACAGTGATCCTAACTAATTTTATTATTATTATTTTTATTTTAGTTTGATCTTTCCTCAGTGAACTCAGCTTCATAACAGTCCCAGCATCCCATAAAAAGTATCCTGTGAGCACTGATGAAGGATTTGAGACTGACTAACACAAACTCTGCAGCAACAAATGATTTTACATCTGATTTATATTTAAGCTGGAGCTTTAAGATGGATGTGTGTCTACTAGAGTGCACAGTGAGTGCTCTCTTTGGTCCACAGACTAAGTAATACCTGCTCTGTTTAGAACAGTGTGAAGGTAATATAGTGTGGTACTAGTATGGTAAGTGGAACTGATCAAATGTCAGTAAGTGTGGAAACTACACATCTATATTAAAGTTTAATATCAGTTTAAGAAAAGGACAATTTGGCTTAATTACTCAGAGGGCAAATAATGATTGGAGCTTTGGAGATTGCTGATGAAACCAAATAACAGAATGGTGATGCTTTAGTTAAAGGGTCAAAACATTGTGAGCTTGTGTAAATGTGCAGGTAACTGCAGTAATGCCTGTGGCCTGTGGGTACGAGTAGAGTAAACTAAATCAGGTAAGTGCACTTCTACAAATTGAAACCTGTGAACTCATACAAACAATCATGTCGATTCTCAGAGAACAACTCCGGCTCGGTAATGAAGTCAGGGATTAAACGGATGGACATCATTATAAATTGGCTGAGCTTGTGAAGTCTGATTAATCAAACGTGTTGCGGTGGGGGAGCGTTTTCACAGGGGAGCGTTTTCACACTCATTTGCATTCGTTTCTTGACCATTTTCGCCGGAATCTATCACTGAATGTACTGTTGCTCCAGCGTTCTCTTGGTCTCCCTTTCTCTCCTGTCATTCTCACACTCGGCCTTTGGGGGATACTGGGAACAGCTGCTGTTGTGGTTGTAGGGATCAACATCATTTGTTCTTTCAGACAACGCTGTCAGACCTTTGGCCTTTGTGCTGCTTTTTCCTGCCTGTCAGCAGCAGCAGCGTTCAGCACCTGGATGCTTATTTTAATGAGATGCAAAACAGATCATTAGAAAGAAATATTGCTGAAAGGGGAGAAAACGACCATTCTGTGTGGATTGGCATGTTCTTTTTGTGTTCTTTTTTGTTTCTTCTCTCAGTCCAGAAAGATGTTTGTAGGTAAACTGGTTAAAATAAATTGCCCGGCATTCCTTGCAATCCTAATTTCCTAAGAGGATTTTAAAAAATAATATGTGTACTTTTTAGCAGTTTTTAAAAAACAATCAAATCTTTCTTTCGTCTTTATATCTCTGGTTACCATCACATACCATGCACATATGTGCATTTGGTTATTAGAGTTTGTTAGATCCCCCAACATCATTCCTACAAAGTCATAAAAGCTTTTAAGTAAAAATTTATATTAATATTATCATGATGGGGTTTACTACAAACCTAGAAACCGTCGCCCAACGTGCTAATAATTTTACCATAGTGGCTGTTTGTTCTGTAAAGGTACTTTATTTATGGTGGTAATGTGAAACTTGTGGTTGTGGGTGTGTCCTGCTAAAAAATAGTCCCCACAAAGTGCAAACAGGAGCACAGCGTATTGTTCTGATATGCCCCCCCCCCATTATAATGTAATCAGGCTTGTGAATCTGCCCATGTGCTATTATATATACACAATACATAGAAAGGCAGTAGTTATGCTTTTAGTTTGTATATGTTAAGATGAATGTATCCGTGTGTAAAGGTATGAAATTTAATATACTGTGTTTTTACACTCTTACAAAGGAATCACTACATTTTCACTGATGTACTCACTAGATATAATTGGGTCCTTGTGGCAGCTAAAGACCAAAAGGTTACATATTCCCAGGCTATATATAAAGTTACCACAGAGGGTACTACCCCAGGGACAAGCTGATGTTTCCCTAAAGTACTGCATGCTTTGAGAATGTAGTCCATCACGCTACATTCTGGAGATTTAACAGGACTAGTGAATGTAACTGAACTATACTTAAATCTCAGGGCGAGCCTAAAAGCAAATATTAAAATAAAAACATGCTCAGCGAATGAGCAACACCCTCTTCCTTGCATAATTTGCATATACCACACCCACACCCACAACACCATAACTAGCATCATTGAGAAGACAATGGCCAATAACCACTATTTCATCATGCCTTTTAACATGTAAGGAATTTGCTCTTTTAGTATTTGTCTAGAAGGGATCTGTATTAAGGATCCCCCCCACAAAACTTGTTAAAAACAGAAAATATAAGATTGCTCATGTAACTCTGGTTGTTTGAGATCCCTCTGTAAGGGAGTATTAAAGGTCAGTTCAGCAAGATGTGTTTCTCTGCTGACTCAGCGTTTTCTGAATTTTTTTTCCAAGGGCCGGCTTTCCTTTTTAATTATAGTTATATATGTTATATATGTTATATTTAATTATAGTAAGGTTACAGGAAAAAGTGAAAAATGTTTTTATACTAAATAAATATCCTGTAAATAGGATTCCCTGTGTTGTACCTATTTTGCATATGCCACACCCACAAATTCATTATGTACTCTAACCACCATCACTGAAGATATGCTGCCAAATGACCCCTCTAACACTGAGGAGGTGTGTTTAGTAAAGAAAATTGCTCTTTGAGTGTTTGTCTAGAAGGGATCTGTATTAAAGATCCCCCACAAAACTTGTTAATAACAGAAAGTTTGGGAATGCTCATGAAATTCTGATTATTTGAGATACCTCTGTAAGGGTATTTTATGTAATGCTAACTAGGATTAGTGTGTGTGAAATGTTTTCACACAATCTTTAATTCCTTTTGACTTTCCTTGTTTTTTATGCCACCTTTTTGCCAAATTTAAGTATAAAGTAAGTTAAGTTAGGCATAGTTTTTAAGAGTTTCCCTGTTACTGTGGGTGTGTCATTTATCCTGTAAATAGGAATCAACCTCTATTGGGCCTATTTTACATATGCCACACCCACAAATTCATTATGTACTCTAACCACCATCACTGAGGATGCACTGCCAAACCATCCCTTTAACTCTGAGTTGGTGTATTAAATAAGAAAATTTGCTCTTTGAGTATTTGTCTAGAAGGGTTCTGTTGTATAGATCCCACATGAGACTGGTTAACAACAGATGAACTGATAGCCTTTCCTATAAAATATAAAATGCTTTATTTTTTTTAATTTAGTGCTAAGTAGTGTGTTTGAAATATATTTTTAAAATTTTGCATTGTTCTGATTCTTATTTTTTTACACTTATTTTTAATTCAAAGAATTAGGTTTAATTGAGTGTAGTTTTTAAGGTTTTTCTTATTGCTGTGAGTGTGTCATGTATCATGTAAATAGGAATTACCCTCTATTGAGCCTATTTTGCATATGCCCCACCCACAAATTCATTAGTTCTCTAACCACCATCACTGAGGAAGCCCTGCCAAATGACCCCTCTCACACTGAGTGCTTCTGCTGGTCAAGGAATTTTGCTCTTTTAGTATTTGTCAAGAAGGGAACTTGAAGAAGATCCCACCAAATGTTTGGTAATATCAGATCAAGCATGTGTGTTTTTTCGTTTTCTGTGTGTTATATTGAGATGAGTCAATACACAATTAAATATAAAGTAGTGCATTATCAATAATATGCAGTTAGAAAGAGATTTTCTCACCCCCGTCAATGTGTCATGTGTCTTGTATTTTCTAACTTCAAGTTCTGTAAATAGGAATCGCCCTCTGTTGTGCCTATTTTGCATATGCCACACCCACAAATTCATTAAGTTTTCTAACCACCATCACTGAGGAAGGCCTGCCAAATGACCCCTCTGACACTGAGTGCCTGTGTTGATTAAGGAATTTTGCTCTTTGAGTGTTTGTCTAGAAGGGACCTTGCAGAAGGTCTCACCAAAAAACATGTTAATAACAGATGAGTTGGTAGGATTTGCTCTAAATTAGAGAACAGTTTTCTACTGCATGTGTTGTGGTTAGTGAAGTTATGGTTTTTTTTTTAAGTAGCTGGTTTTGTAGTGGGGAACATTCTTGGTCTTTAGTCATTGAGTAAGGAATGTAGCTGTTTAATGATTTATCTAGAAAGTCTATAAGAAGGTCCCATCTCACATTTTTTTATTCTTTTTTGCGAATTATATGTTGGACCTGATGTGGATCACTGCGTGTTCCTGCTGCGGTTCTTAAATAGTAATGGTTTTCCAACCATTTTCGCCTATTCGGAGCTGAGCAGCAGGACACAGAAGGAGTGGGAGGTGTTAAATTTGTAAACGTGACACACTTCCGCTCCCACCCGCCATGTGGGACTGATTACATCACTTATAGTCACCGTGTGGGTTTCATGACAATCTTAATATGCTGCTTACAACAAAAAAAAAAAAACTAGGGACAGATACAGAGTGTTTTAAAGGTAACTGGTGGTAAATAAAATGATGTTAAATGTTATCAGAAAAAAAAAAAAAAAAAAAAAAAAAAAAAAAATATATATATATATATATATATATATATATATATATATATATATATATATACAGTACATCAGAAAAATCCAGCTAGTTTTTCATTTTACAAGCTCAGCTTTAGGTTAGACTTTGTTGAAACTTGTCTGTAATCACTCTTATCTGATTCCACACATTCTTGGCCTATATTTTAAACAGAGTGAAGCAACCAGGTTTCAGCTTTCATTCCAATTTTGGAAATGAGATTCACAATTAAAACAAAGCCAAACGTCAGTAAAACACTTTCAAAGCAATGCTCAGTAACCTGAGTAAAGCAGAGTATTGGAATGACGTTGGAGGCTGATGTATACACAACATGAAGAAGAAGCAGCCCATCTCAGGTTTTACATTTATTTGTCATTATCACCACAAGTCAGGACACATGTGCATGTGTATGTATAAACGTACAAAGCGATACAAAATCTACACAAAGTACGCACAAATCTACAGCGATACAGATGTTACTGTGTAAAGAACATCTATAATAAAGTGACATTCGTAAGGACAGATAAAGTGACTCAGTCCAAATCAGTGTTATACCAGATATACAGTCATAACGCTAGTGCGGTGGGATAAGTTTAAGTATATGTGTGAGTAATATGGCAGCTCGGTCAGGAGCCTGCGGGTAGAAACTGTTTATCAGCCGGCTCGTTCTGGCCTGGTACCTCCCGCCTGATGGTGATAAGGTGAACAGTGGCAGACCAAACAGTACACACTGTGAGCCTTACTGTTCCATACAGTTATTACGACTACAATCATAAGAATACAGTACCCATTCTGTCTGTGCATCAGTTTTCTATTTCATTGCTCATGAATTTTTTTTTCATTTATGTTTCCACAGCATCGGCTGCAATTAATTGTTTTGTTTTATCTGTTGTGTAGCTTTATGCCAATATATACAGGCTTCTAAATACAAAGGTGGCGCTCAAGGAAAGTTGCCGAGTGCACATGAAGGTAACCCACCCCCCCCAACCCCACTCCCCCTTTCCAACTTGTTCTCCCACCCCTGTATTCTCAAATGATGCTCATATTTCTGGCACAAACGATTCTGGCTCTGCTTGTTCTCTCTAACCTGTCAACCCCTGCGTGCACTTCTGACGCGGCACTGGACTCCAGCACTGGCTGTGCATGGGTGAAGGGACGTGCGCGGCGATGGGCACTTTGTCTATGTCACATCCACCTTGCTATGTCACCTCCAAACTCTATCACTGCTGATCTGTTTGACTGCCACCGCCGATCTGTAGGACGCTCACGGCCGATCTGTTTAGCCGTCACTGAATGAAAACACAGACGTGTGTGTCAAACTCAGAGACCATAGAGGATGGAGTCTGTCGTAAACGAAAATAAAGAACAAGAAACAAATGCTGCTGCTAAATACATATTGAATATTTTGCACCCAAAGATTTATTTCTGCCTCCCTCCGTTGTATGCATATCTGCGTCATTATGCAAACGAAGGAGACAGAGGCTTAAGGGTGTAGCTTCTCGCTTGATGGGATGAAATGACACAAGTCATTTTTTTTCAATCTGTTTATTTCTTTCTGATGATGACAGACTCCGTTCTCTATAAAAAAGGCGGCTGAGACTTCTTTGCTCCCTGATCTAGGGTCGCTCTTGTAAGGCTTTTTTTTTCCTGGCTATGAATACGATTTGTGCATCTGCCTCTGCGATTCACTCATCCTTTCGCTTCCTCTGCTTCCCCTGCCTTCTGCTTTCAGGTGAGAATTTTGAGCAGAGTCCACTGCGGAGGACATTCAAATCCAAAGTCCTTGCTCACTACCCTGAGAATGTGGAGTGGAGTCCTTTTGACCAGGATGCAGTGGGCATGGTAAGCAAGCCGTCCCTGTGTACCTGAAGACAGGTGGACTGATTAATATTGTTTGCATTTTTTGTCTTTACGTGAGCATGACGACGGGAATCTAGCGATAAATCCCAATGCCACCAAATATACAGTATGGAATCTTGTCCGTCCCCAGCTTTGCATGCCCAAAGGCCTGTCGTTCCGTACTCAGACGGACGTGCGTGAGCCGCAGTTCCACTCGTTCATCATCACCCGGGAGGACGGCTCGCGGACCTACGGCTTCTCGCTTACCTTCTTCGAGGAGGTGACCAGCAAACAGATCTGCAGCGCCATGCAAACGCTGTACCACATGCACAACGCCGAGCAGCAGCATGACGCCCAGGGCCGCCTGCAGCGCTTCGACTCCTACGACATCGGCCGCGACACGCTCTTCGTCTCCAAGTGCATCTGCCTGATGGCGCCCATGGCCTTTGCGCAGGCGTGCCGCAAAGTCCTGGAGCAGCTGCACCAGGCCGTGACCTCTCCGCAACCTCCGCCGCTGCCGCTCGACAGCTACGTCTTCAACGTGCTCTACGAGGTGCCGCTGCCGCCGGTCGGGCGCTCGCTCAAGTTCTCCGGCGTCTACGGGCCCATCGTCTGTCAGCGGCCCGGCGCCGCCGAACTGCCGCTCTTTGACTTTCCCATACGCGACGTCTTCGAGCTGCTCGGAGTCGAGAACGTGCTGCAGCTGTTCACATGCGCCCTGCTCGAGATCCAGATCCTGCTGTACTCCCAGCGTGAGTGCTCTTATTTTCTTATTCATTTAGAGTTCTATATCGACAGATGTTATAGAAACTGCACACAGCCTGATGTATTGTGAAACAGCCTTCGTGTGTTTTTGCACTTGTTCCTCTAATGCTTAGAACCTGCACAGGATCGCCCATAAGAACGAAAGATTCAAGATTCAAGAAAATTTTATTATCATTAATATCACATTGGGGCGGCACGGTGGCTTAGTGGTTTAGCTCGTTCTCCTCTCAGCTCTAGGGATTCCCGGTTCGAATCTCCATCTGGGTGGAGTTTCCATGTTCTCCCCGTGTCCGTGTGGGTTTCCTCCGGGTTCTCCGGTTTCCTCCCACAGTCCAAAAACATGGAAAAAGTCAATTGAGGTCTCCAAATTGCCCCATATAGAGTGTGTTTGTGTGAGTGAGTGTGTGCCCAGCGATAGATTGGTGTCCTGTCCTGGGTGTATCTGCCCAGCGCCCGAAACGTTCTCCCCTGGATGGGCATGGGGAACCCCACTGCGACCCTAATAGAGGATAAAGCGGAAGATAATGGATGAATGAATATCACATTGTTACATGAGATAGGAGCGAAATTATGGGTCATGGACCCCGATTTTCCTGTTATCCTGTTATTTAAAAGAAATAATATGAAATATATGAAATAATAATAATATGAAATAATATGAAATGCAGAGAGTCAGCCATAAGAAAGGCCTCACCTCTGAGGTTTATAACATAAAAGATGGAGGAGATTACTACACCCTCACTTACTAAAATTCTCCTTTTATACATTATTTTTAAATTTAATTTTTATACACATCTTTACCCTGAACTCTAGCTCTTTCTATTTCTTTAAGCCTTTATACCATTTTGCATCTCCCTCTACAACCCCATGTCCAGTCTCCACCACTGTACTTCACTTTTCCCTTTGTCTCCTCTCTCCTCCGGCGGTAAGTTCAGGAATCCCGTGCGGACGTGGGAATCCTGTCCCTTCCAGCAGGAAGAGAAAGCAAACATGAAACATCACGTCAGGGGGGCTGCTCCAACGCATCGATGGGGTGTTGCCTAGCAACAGCCCCGGTTCAGGAGGACGGTGGCGATGCAGCAGAAATATGATTGGCTGGGAATGACATCATGCCTTTTTTTTTTTTTTTTTTTTTTTTTTTTTTTGTACCAGAAGGCACAGCAGAACGTGTGAGGGGTGTGAGATTCCGAATGAAAAGCATATCGTTGTACATTAACGCCCAAATGAGGAGGCGCCGAAAACAAGCAGGGCTTTAAATATACACTGCAAATGCTGTTTCCACGTACATGAATCTTTTAATGAAGCGTCTGTTGCTTTGCATCCGCCCTGCAGCAAAAGGCAGTGTGCAGTCTGTGTCGTCTTTCTCCATCTATAGCGCTCCCTTCTGTCTTCTAGCAGTTCATGTAGGAGAAAAGCCATAAAGACGCTACAGTGGATTTCTACACAGGCTCCTGAAGGCAGAACGAACGATCGTGTTGAGGTCCAACATTATTTTAACCCTGTACGGATCACGTGAATAAATGAAAAGGCCGATTGTTGGTCCAAACCCCGAAGCCAGTTTAGTATTCCTGTCTGTCTGACACCATTGTGAGTACTCTCAAGTGAGCGCAGAACTGCCAGCGAGGGTGTGAGGGAGCATTTCTTCACCAGAAAAGAAAATAGATCCAGAACTCACCTTCCTTATCTCATTAGTGGCGTGTGATTAACTACCTGCTATGTCCGCTCGCCCGTTTTAGCATCTCTAAAAACAGAACATAATCCTCCACTTACACCATGGCATTTAAAGTGCTCTCAAGAGAGTCGGGCTGTATTGTGTCCCAAACATGGCTCACGTATTCAAAGGATGAAATACTTTCAATAAGTGGAAACTCTGAAGGTCAGAACGTACTTCACAGCCACAATGTTCTCTTTTGAGAACTGAAGAACCTTGTGCTTTTTAATGGAATCCGAACTCAGCGTTTACCTCCATGCCGCGTTGCACCGCTTTAAACATCACCTCTGTTTCAATAAAGCTTTTCTTTTTGCCACAGTTTAATTCTGTATCATTCGAGTGGGGTCATAGATAGTAGTGTGTACCAACATGTGAAGGGTTCTCACGCCGTCGTCATTCATTGAAGAGAGAACATGTAAACTTCACACCTGCCCTGGAATTGAAGCTGAAGGGCATGGTAACAATTACCCTGTTAATTCTCAGACCTCTATTCACGTTCTCGTGGGTCAATGGAGCCAAAAACATTTTTTTTTGACTGACCATTTCTGACCGTCTGTGCTTTTCTGTGTTGTACAGATTACCAGCGCCTGATGACGGTGGCTGAGTGCATCACAGCCTTAATGTTCCCATTCCAGTGGCAGCATGTCTATGTGCCCATCCTGCCAGCTTCCCTGCTGCACTTCTTGGATGCCCCAGTGCCCTACCTCATGGGCCTGCACTCCAACGGCCAGGACGATCGCACCAAACTGGAGCTACCTCAGGAGGTTAGTGGAACACGTCTCCAATCTAAATCTGAAAATATATGAGAACATGTTTTGTTTTATATTTTGATTTGGCTTTTTTTTTGTACCCCTCAGGCCAACCTGTGCTTTGTCGACATTGACAATCACTTCATTGAGCTGCCTGAGGATTTACCCCAGTTTCCAAACAAACTGGAGTTCATCCAGGAGATTTCGGAGGTTCTGATGGCCTTTGGCGTGTCACCCGAGGGGACGGTGCCCTGCACCGAGGGTCCGGGTAAATTTAAGGGCTTCCGTGCGGCCGACGTGGCGTCCGATAAGCGCAACGGAAACCTGGCTGGCTCCCCGCTGAACTCCTACCTACTGAGGGAGAACGAGACAATCGCCCGGCTGCAGGCCCTGGTTAAGAGAACCGGAGTCAGCCTGGAGAAGGTGAGCGTGTGGACCTTTATTTTATTTCAGATTGTGTATTTCACGGTTTGCATCTTTTTACGCCATTGTAAGCTCGTTTTCTCGTCTCGTGGCGCATCGCAGCTGGATGTGAAGGAGGACCTGAGCACGACTAAAGACGGAAAGGTGCATTGCGATGAAGACGAGCTGAAGATGAACCAGCTGAACATTCGCGTGCGGGAGGTTTTCGCCAACCGCTTCACCCAGATGTTCGCCGACTACGAAGTCTTCGTCATCCAGCCGAGTCAGGACAAAGAGTCCTGGTTCAGCAACCGGGACCAGATGCAGAACTTTGACAAGGTGCACATCATACCCCTCTGCCCCTATTGTAATACAATAAGGAGCATTTTAATACCTGAACAACCTCAAACCACAAAACCACAACCACAAACTATTAACATCAGCTCTTATTTTGTTCACATCACCCCCCCCCTCCTGTTGTGCTGTGTTTTGTGGTCTATTTGAGCAAGTTCTGTAATATGTATCGTATTTTTGGGCCTCTTGTCTCTCCCAACGCTTAGCTCTATAGAATACATGCATTATACAGTTGGACGTTTCCCCTTTCAGGCCTCCTTCCTGTCTGACCAGCCGGAGCCCTACTTGCCCTTCCTCTCTCGCTTCCTGGAGACGCAAATGTTCGCCTCGTTCATTGACAGCAAGATTCTGTACCACGACGACGAAGACAAAGAGCACACGCTGCAAGTGTTCGACTCTCGGGTGGAAAAGGTTCGGCTGATAAACGTCAGGACACCGACCCTACGCACCTCCATGTACCAGAGGTGCACCAACATTGAAGATGCAGGTCAGAACAGGAACCCAAAAACAGTTCCTACAACATGGTGTTGTTTATTAACTACACACCGTTCAGCAGATGCAGGAGCTCATTTGTTGCAACACTGTGCATCATCCATCCATTCCAAACACATTTTAGGTCATGGGTCGAACAGGATAAACATTGAACACACTGAATGTAAATGTTTTTTTGAACATGAATATGAATATAAACAGACAGGAATATTATTCCAAAATAAATTACTCTAAATTTATATAATACTTATATTTATAGTCTAAATTGAAATAATACTTTTATAACTTAAATTACTTCACAAAAATTTCTCGTGTCAAAATTATAAAAACAATTATGAACATAATGCAAAAAATGAAATAAACATTATGCTTTTCCACAAATGTAAAAATAACAAATCAAAACATTCAGATTTCTTTGCTCCTTTAGGCCATCTTAGAAAAATAAACCTAAACTTTAATATCTTTAAATAAAAAAAATGTTCCTGTCAAAATCATACAAATTTAATTCCAAATTCCAAAGAAATCATTGGGCCATTAATAACAACAATAATAATAGAGCCTTGAGTTTGACATCTATGGTTTATATGGTAAGTGGAACGTATACAGTTTAGAACCTTATAAACATGCTGGTGAGTGTATTTATGACATTTGCATTTATTCAGTATAACTTTAAAGTGGCTTAGCCAGCAGAGCTTATTGAGGGTTCAAGGTTCTGATGAAGTGTCCAAAAGGGCTCCATGTGCACAACCATTCAGGATCAGCATCATTAATGGTAATTTGGGAATTTACATTTTGTTTAATTGTACTTGTGGGTGAAGTATGAAACAATGAAAAACATCATCTAAAGGTTAAGGGCATCATTAGGGATGAAAAGCTTCAATTCCCCCCAGATCTGCTTTTTAATCTCTGTGAATAAACAAGTTTGCATTTTGGAAATTCATCATTGACAACGCGAGTGATAAGAGGCCTCACCCGCGTGCAGAGAGCTTTAGATTAGCAATGAGAGGAGGTTTCAGGTTGTGTAATGCGCGTTGACAGCGTGTGGAGTGTGGGCGCGACTCGGTGCCTCCGTAGCCCTTTTCATGTTCGATTCGGTCTGAGCGTGAATGTGGGCTTGCCGCTTTCTGAAATGTCATCAGACGCCATTAAAGGAAAGCGTCTATTCCCTGCATGTTCCGGATGACGCCGTGTCTCTCCCTCCTCCAGAGAAGGCCATCGAGCTGCGTCTGTCCAAGATTGACCACACAGCCGTGCACCCTCACCTGCTGGACATGAAGATCGGACAGGGACGCTACGAGCAGGGCTTCTTCCCGCGGCTGCAGTCTGATGTGCTGGCTACGGGACCCACCAGCAACAAGTAAGGCCAGATCTGGATTCTGATGCATCTTTGAAGGAGGACCAGCAATCTTAAATCTTGTGGATTTGTGTAAATTTGTTGTTTAAATCTTTCGGTTTTAAAGAAATGGATTACACTGATTTGTACTATCATCGTTTAGATGGACCAAGCGGAGCGCTCCCGCCCAGTGGAGACGAAAGGACCGACAGAAGCAGCATGCCGAGCATCTTTACCTGGACAACGACCAGAGAGAGGCACGACCTCGCCTTCACCGTTAACCTTAATGATCCTGCATGACGCATCGCTGTTTACTGTATTTTTAATTTAATTCGTCTTTTTTTTCTACTTACTTTGTCTCCACCACTAGCAGTTCATTAATTTTTCTTTGCTCGCGCCTCTTTGTCTCTTCCTTCCCTTTTCTCGCATGACCGTCTGATCCTTTCTTTTCACTCACCCGCACACACAGCATTTGGAGTGTCTGTTTCCGGAGCTCCAGCTGCTGCTGTCTCTGGACCACTACTGGTACTCGCAATCCTTCAGGCCATGTATAAAGTCTGTCAAGGTGGATGCGGTATGTCCTAGATGTGAGATTGCCACCTCAGGCTATGTTAAAATCTGGGATTACGACTTTCCCTGCTTCATATCCTAAATTTTTACTGCTGACCAACGTCCTGTTTCTGATTAAGACTTTATAGTAGGACTGAGCCACATGACCTGAGATGTAAACCAAGGGATCATTTAAAGCATAAACGGTTGCTTGTTTTTCTAAAACATTTAATATAAAGGGTTCAGATAGTGTAGAAGCTCTAGGATGACCAGCGCATGGCGGCTGCTGCTGTACTCTTTACTTGTACGCCTAAAACAAAGGTGTAGTTGCTAATTAAAAATATAATGTAAAGGCCGAGTCCATTTCATTTCTAAGTGCTTGCATATTAAAATTAGTTTTTTCTTAGAAAGTCTGAGCACATGTTAAAAAGACTTACATTGAAGGGTATGCTTGAACCTATATCATACCGAACAAAAGGATTGTTTTAAATGTACACAGATGTATATATTTTATGTATATACATATTATATGTATATACCACCTGCATCCTCTGACATTTCACTGTACAATTGCAGAAGTACATCCAGGAGGCGAGGAACTTGGGCACCACCATCCGGCAGCCCAAACTGTCCAACCTGTCACCTTCTGTCATTGCTCAGACTAACTGGAAGTTTGTGGAAGGCCTGTTAAAGGAATGCAGGAATAAGGTATGTTATAAAAACATAATGCAAACACGCACATTGTGAACCACTTAGGATCTCTACAGGTGCAGGATGTAGGATTTAATAGGATCCATCAGCAGACATACATTTATTTCATGTATAATTCTATTGTTTTGTTTACTAAAATGAGCTTTTTCGTTGAAATAGCCATATCGTTAAGGAAACATTACTTACAACCTGCAATCTCACCACTAGGTGGCACTAAATCCTACAAAACACCACATTTGTAATAAACAGAACCCTTGTAAAAAAAAAAAAAAGATTTCTAAATGATTTATGGGTCACTTATTTACAAACACATAGAAATGTAATATTTAAGATCTGATGTTTGACACTTACAATGCAAAATTAGATTAGACTATAGATGGGCTTTATAATATATCCAGGGAATATATCCAGGGGTTCAGTTTGAATGGTCTGTAATTTCCACTGGTAATGAATAGAAACAAAGCAAATACTGCATGTGTTGCATGTGTATTTTAACTTTATTAGTATTTACTTTTAACTTAAATTACACTTTTCCAAGATTCAATTAGAAGCACCTCTGCCCATCATTTAATACGTAATAGTTTTGTAGCCGTGCAATTCACTTATTCATTCATATGCATTCATTTAGTCATTTAGCAGACTCACTTATTCAAGTACTTGTTATGCTTACATTAAGCTGTCTCGTGTTGCAGACTAAACGCATGCTGGTGGAGAAGATGGGTAGAGAAGCTGTGGAGCTGGGCCATGGGGAGGTCAGCATCACCGGTGTGGAGGAGAACACACTCATTGCCAGCCTGTGTGATCTCCTGGAGAGGATCTGGAGTCACGGGCTGCAGGTCAAACAGGTACGGGTATCTTTGCCTTAACCTTTTGAATCTATAAAAAATAGATATTAACTATTAATACTATTAACTACTATTAACTCAAATTGAAGGCACAAAATTTTCACAGGATCTGCAAAATGCTCATATGATAATATTCTAATGGATGTATTATGTGTATATTTGAATTGAAACATGTCTTCTATTTCATTTCCAGGGTAAATCTGCCTTGTGGTCACACCTGCTGCATTATCAGGAAAGTAAAGAGAAGAGAGATGCCACGCCGGCTGGATTAGGGCCTCCTGGTAAAACTCTGTCCTTCTTAAATAACCTTTACATCCGTGAATGAGGAAAGGCTGGGACGCAGATTTAATCCTCATTTTGCTTTTGGCAGGTCTCATTCATGACACGGAGAGACGGCGGTCCGACGCAGGATTAGCCTTACCAGCTCTGAAGATCTCCCTCATTGAGGACATGAGGTCAGTCTCAGCATGAACCACACCTGCAGACGCTGTTATTGTAACATCACGTGGAATCTGTGTATTTGCTGCCATCTTGTGGCAGCGTTACCTTGTCATAAAGGTGTTCCGTTTAAATTTAGATATTTAAAAAAAAGGTTTTAACATGAAAACTAATGCATAAATTCGTAGAATGTGGGTTTTTAGTCTAGATTAGTTAAATTTTATATTAGTTAAATTAATATAAATATTAATATATACATGCAATATGTATATCATTAATGATGTTAATACATAACACATATAAATATAAAAACTCAGCATTTTAAGATATAGGGAACTCTACCATTTCAATAGTCTCAAGGCTTTTGAGTGAAAACGGCACAGAGGGGTCAGTTTGCGCCCATTTGCTTGCGCGTTACTTCCAGTCTAATTAGCACGAGATCCCCTGCAGATCACTCCAGTGAAACAGAGACGATGCTGTCTTCATCTCAGTGCCACACAAACTCCTTTTCTCATCTTCTTTGTACACCAAAGTGCAGAAATCTTGCTTAAGAAGAACAAACCATGAAATATAATAATAATACTGCTTATTATTTTACATACCATTTCAGTTTCTGTGATAACTCTGTAGCTGCAGATATAAATAATGTGGGGTGGTAATGTTCCCAAAGGGAAGAGTGGCACTTAGTGAGCAGAGGTCGACTGGAAGGGAATGTGTCTGGACAGGATTGCCATGATAGTAGCTCTAAGCGACAAAAGCGTCTGGGTTTACTGAGCTCAAAGCCTCTTCCCTTTTGCCCTCCTTTCCTTTCTTTAAGCTCTGCCTCTGCAAGCTGGCACATCACGAGAGGAATGCAGGGCTAGGAATATGCTGCTGACATGTACTATGTGCTTCTGTATTAAACTTTATACTGATGGTGGCAGAAAATTTTTACATTAATACTTTATAGTAGATTCAGTTCCACTCCAGGATGTCATGTTTTGCGGCGTTTCCCTTTTTACAAAATGTAAAAATTACAAAATGATTTTGCCTTTCAGACACATTCAGAATATTGGTGAGATTAAGACAGACGTGGGGAAAGCGAGAGCCTGGGTGCGGCTTTCCATGGAAAAAAAACTGCTGTCCAGACACCTGAAGCAGCTGCTGTCTGACCACGAGCTTACCAAGTAAGGATGATATGTCTACACATGGCCAACATGACCACTGTCTCTTTTACGCTGATTACATTCATTGGTAATTATAAAAAGTCACTGGATGGTAAGATATAATAATAATAATAATAATAATAATAATAATAATAAAAAGTCACAAAAGCAACAAATGGTATGAATCTGGGAGCAGCAACTGAAATAAATTAATAAACTAAATGTAGCTTTGCACTTCTACAAGTAATCTTTAAGTATATATTTATTTAATGTCGTTATTAATGCCATTATAACCCATTATTTCCCCATATTTCTAAATAATGTCCTCATTTATATTTGAATAGAATTTTTTAAAAGCAGGTCCATGTTGATTTAAACGGGTGACTGAGATGTATAATAAATGGACGGGGCTGAAAAATCTATTAAAAATGAAGGGTGTTTTTTATTATACATGAATTCTTCAGGGTCAGAAGTGGGCCACGTTGTTGCTTGTGTTTTTCCGAAGCCTCTTTATCAGCACACTTTATTTGTATCTGCAAAATAAAACTTGTTTTAAATATCAGCTTTCTTTTCTGGCAGGAAGCTCTATAAGCGCTACGCGTTCCTGCGCTGCGACGACGAGAAGGAGCAGTTTCTCTATCATCTGCTGTCCTTTAATGCCGTCGACTACTTTTGCTTCACCAACGTGTTCACCACCATCAGTGAGTGGCTGCGGTAGACGAAAGTACTGAGCCTGTTTTTGAGCAGTATTTGACATGGTAAGCCCACTGACCCCTTTGTATTTCTCATCGCCGTAGTGATGCCCTATCATGTGGTGGTCATTCCCAGTAAGAAGCTGGGTGGCTCCATGTTCACAGCCAACCCGTGGGTATGTGTGTCGGGAGAGCTGGCTGAAACCGGAGTGCTTCAGGTACCCAAAAGCACGTTGGAGATCACTTTTGAGGTATGTGCTGATGTCTAAACCTTTCATTGCACTTATGTAAACACTTTAGGCCATGTAAACACACTTCTGGGTTGGAATTTGTATGTTCTCTCTGTAGAGGCATGGGTTTTCTTCCCGATTATTGGGATTGGGGATACTGAAATACCTAATGTCCCCTAATTCTGAAGTGTGCCTTCTTCATAGATTGCTACAATAGGCTTTAGCACCACTTGTGTCCTAAAGTCTTAAAGAATTAGTTATTTGTGGATGCTTTATTCCTGAGGGTTGTCCTCATACATCTGGCACTATAAGCTACAAGTGGAATTAAAGAAAAACTCTGTTTCACTGCCAATGAAATCCATTTCTGTGTATTTTTTTAACATTGTATTTTCTTACTCAGTGCCAGAACCTGGGCAAGTTAACCACTGTGCAGATGGGCCACGATAACTCAGGACTGTATGCCAAGTGGCTGGTGGAGTGCGTTCTGGTCCGAAACGGAATCACAGGACATACTTACAAGTACGATCACGGATTATAGTCATGGCAGCCATGGCCTCCAAACACTGACGTGTGGTTAATACAGGTTCTGTTCCCGTGGTTAGGTTCCCGTGTGGCCGGTGGCTTGGAAAGGGGGTGGATGACGGCAGTTTGGAGAGGATCCTGGTGGGGGAGCTGATGACGGCGGGGTCAGAAGTTGAAGACAGGATGTGCCGCACTCCTCCCATGCAGCAGTCACCCGGAATGATGCGCCGACTCGTCACCATTTCTCCAAACAGCAAACCAAGTAGGATGCTAGTTGTCTTTCAGAGCCATGTGTGAAACTCTTTGTATCAGTAAAACATGTTAACGTGTATTTTTGTCACCTGTCCATAACGATGTGCTGTGTGTTTGTAACAGAGCTGAACACTGGGCAGATCCAGGAGGGAGTCGGAGAGGCGATCAATGGAATAGTTAAACACTTCCATAAACCAGAGAAGGAGGTGCTGCATTGTGGATTCCTCCGCTTCATCTCTGTGTGTGTTTCAGATGCGAGCGTGTTCTGTGTAACAGCGTTGTGTTCCCACGCTGTGTGATTTCAGAGAGGGAGTCTGACTCTGCTTCTGTGTGGAGAATACGGTCTGGTCTGGGCTCTGGAGCAGGTGTTTCAGCACGGCTTCAAATCGCCGCGTCTCTTCAAAAACGTCTTCATTTGGGATTTTTTAGGTAACGAAACGTTGATTCAAACACCTTTATTAGCCTTTGGAGTTGAGGTTCATGATGTGTGTGTGTGTGCTTCTTGTTTGCTCAGAAAAGTCGCAGGTTTACTTTGAGAGTGCCGAGCAAAGTCAAGTGAGCCAAGATGAGAACTATCACACCAGGGTGCGCCATTTTTGCCGCTTCATGCGCGCCATCAGCAGCACACCCAGAAACATCGGCAAAGATGGCAAGTTCCAAATGCTCGTCTGCCTTGGTGCGAGGTAATCAGTGCTTTTGGTTTTTTTAGATTTGAATGATTCAGAGGATTTTATAATCTTGGATAATCAGGAAAATCTCTGTAATGGTCTTTATGCTGCGATTAATCCTGTGCTTTCCTTTACGTGTCTGTTAAAATTGTTCCAAAGTGATGCACAGTAAATTACTCCACATTGGGCAGCATGGTGGCGCTCTCACCTTATAGCAATGACATCCCCGAGTTTAATACCTGTTAGGGTGGCCATGTTTACCCATAGTCTACTTGCATTCCATCTACGGTCTAAAACATGCTGACATACTGAATTGTATTGTGGTGTGAATGTGTGTGTGTGTGTGTGAATACTTTGGTCTGAGTCTGTTCCCAATGAGCTGGCAACTGTCCAGGGTTCTGGAATTGGCTTGTTATTCTCTGATATATTTACATAAATTAATTTGCAATATTTACTGCATTCTGTAAATCTGTAGTTGACTTATCAGCTGAGTCCAAACTTCAGAATCAGAATACTTTATTAATCCCTGGGGGGGAAATTGCAGTTTTTACAGGTGTTCCGTAAGTTGTGTTTATATGATAATTCTGGCTTTCTGTATCTCCACCCCCACAGAGATCACTTGCTACATCACTGGATAGCTCTGCTGGCCGACTGTCCCATCACTGCTCAGATGTACGAGGACCATGCGCTTCTGAAAGACCGTTCTTTGGTCAACTCTTTGATCAGAGTGCTACAGACACTGCAAGAGTTTAACATCACTCTGGAGGCCTCTCTCGTAAAAGGGATCGGAATATAAACCTTTGCCCCGATCCTTCAACTAAAAACAGACAACATCCCAGGCAGATCACCAGGGACCACAGACTGTTCGTTTTTTTTTTTTTTTTTTTAATATGGGTGACTTGGAAACAAAGTTCTATTACCTAGCTTACATTGAAGCTACTGTCATGTTCGCCATATATGAAGTGCAATGAGCCTTTTCAAAATATGTCATTATTTTTACCCTCACCGACGTTGCTGTTAGACATTTACAATATGTTTTGTATTCTGATCCATACTTTTTCATCAGAGGTGGACATGCCCTACTTGTGCTATGCCATTTTATTAAAGGCTCGATATTTTCATTCTTATTAGGAACTGCTGGTGGTGGCTGTATTTAAGAGAAGAAAGACGAGGAAGAAATGAAGCGATAATATATTTTCAGAGAACAGTATTATTTTGGTATTTCGGTCAGGTTGCTTGCTCTGTGGTCTATCCGATATGTACCGTCTCGATGCAGAGGTCGAAGCAAATAATGTAGAAGTATGCTTTATAAGTATAACTTATGGGAAACCCATTTTAATCAAACAAAACTTAAATAAGCTCATTTTTAAGTCATTATCAGGGGGCTTTTTTTATAATTCCCCAAATGGAGGATGCAAATCTCCATGAGCACACGGGGAGATGTAGTGAACGTGTAATGTAGGCTGTATGTTATCAATACATTTTGATGCTTGTTCCTTCATTCTAAGCAAGCAAATTTTAAAGCCTGAATATTCGCCCATGTTTGCCTCCAACCACCATGTTAGCAGCGGCGCTGCTTTCATCCTGTTGTTAACCCTCAGGTTTGCCCATAAGTCAGCAGCACACAGAGGTGCGCCGACCTCCATACGACTCCGAGCCCAGCTTCACGGTTCTGCTATGCAATATTCCCATTTCTGTAAAGCCACCGCTGACGTTGGACATGCTGATAAAACAGAGCTTGTTTATAATGTGTAGTGCAGACACTCATCATTCTGCTGTTCTTCACTCTAATGAACTGTTTATTCACTGGTACATTTACAAGCAGCACTGTGTAATGTAGTGTTAAATAAGTGAGCAGCAGTGTACAGTGTACAAAATGAATTAAAAGTGACAATTCCATTCTGTTGTCGTGGGTCATGATTTTCATAACATTCTGGATTTAGTCTAAAGTCGAGGTATTTTAAATACATATAAATTCATGACTGATACAGTCTATAATAAGGCATTTTTTGTGCAGTTCCCGCCATAAAAACTTTTTTTTTTTTTTTTTACATATTAATATGTTATTGCTTCATGTCTTGGGTACACAGTTAGTTTTTTAATATGATGTATCTTCTTCAGCCTCAGTACAATGAATGGTTATTAGAGTAAAAAATAAACAGGATACTTAATACATTTTTTTCAGGATATTCTTTTTATTTATTTATGTTTAAAAGCCAACAAATATAATAGAATCGAGGTTTGCAGATATTTCATTGTAAAAGGACACATTTTAAACTGCAGTATAGCATTCGTTCTTTATTATGACGTTTAGGAAAATCCATCTTTGTTTTGAACACAAGGTTGTTTCCAAAAATCTGTTCTGACAAATTATAATGATTATATAATAATAATAATAATAATAATAATAATAATAATTCGTGTTGCTGATTTTGTAATGTACAAATAGTGAGTCTAAAACACTCAAATCGATAAATACGTCATACTTAGCTACTGTAAGTAAACAACAAGGCTGTACGGAGCACCGTGACTCGGGTTGCCATGAAAAGACGCTGCGAAACGAATGCTCCACCAGTGAGTGGACGGAACACTGTGGAGTACGCACGGCATCCCGCTCAGGCAATAAACTAAAATTCAGCTAATGTTTTTATTTTGCTTCCTTCGTCGGTAACAGTTCGGAAACATCCTCAAAGCCGTCGGTTTAACTAAACGCACTTCAAAACCTCGCTGCTGGAAAAGGGGCGTAAAGGGGAAAAAAACGACTGTTTTTTTCGCGCTCTTTTGGCCCACCGTAAAAAAATACACAACATTGTTTACCTCCGCGCAAAGCACTATGGGACTTTGAGTCCTTTGTACGCCATTCAGCCACACCAATTCGTTGCACGTCGACTACATATCCCAGAATCCATCTAAGGAAATTTGCCGAACAGCCGCGTCGCGATTGGTTGTGTGTTTTTTCAAAACGAGCCTCTGCCGTTCCTTATATGGACTTCCCGTGGCGCGCGTCCGCCGAGCGCCTCTCCTCCATTCATCTGCGTGCGCTGTGCTGCAGTGAGGCATGCGCAGTGGCGACGAGTAGAACGGACGGAATTCAAAGTTTGTGACGGTAAGCGCGTCGTTGTTGTTTCGTTAATGTCGCCTCCGAACGTCGTGACACATTAGTGAGCCGTCTGCGCTATATTGTTTGCAGTCGGCTGCGCGCCGAAGGCCGTCTGCGCGCCGCGCTTATTTACATTAACAATGGTCGGCGCGTGGATGCGCAGCGCAGCGCGGCATGGCTGCGTGCTAACAATAGCTAAAGGCAGATTTGGCGCTCTCCACGGGCGAAAGTTTGCGTGGAAGCGCTCGGCGCGTCCGTGGGGACGTCCTGCGATCGGCTCGAGTCGCACGCGTTCGGGACGAGACGGGGGAAAAAATGTCGGCGTGTTTTTTTTTTTTTTTAATCTGGCGTGTGCGTTTAACAAAGAACATCTCGCGTCCACTTCCACGAGCGCGAGTCGCAGCGCGCAGCCACGTGAAAGTGCCGCTCAGTCCGGGGGTTCCCTCGCGTGGCTCGCGGCGGATCCCCGCGTTTCGGTGGTTGAATTGATTGAGTTTGCGTGGTTTTATATATTTATTTATTTTTTTATTATTTTTTTTAATTTGGCGGTGACGCGTCGCCGAGCTGCTACGTGACGGATGCGCCTGTTGGTCGCGCGCGCGCCTTTGGTCCGCGATGCTTTGACTGTCCCTTTGATGCCTTGTCCACGTTTTACACTCCGCCGCATTTCCAAAGATCTGCGCACTTTTTGGTTCATTCCATTGATTTCTGTTTGATGTTTGGAAAAGTCCAGGTTTAATTTGTTGGTTTTGATTTGTTGGTTTATTATAAAGCGCGTCTCTCTGACTGCAGCTGATGCTGATGTTAAAGTAGGTCGCTGCTGCTGCGGCTGCGTGTGACGCGCGAACCAAAACACACGCGCGTAAATCATTTGGGGGCTGCGTGTGTTTTTTTTTTTTTTTTATTATTAATATTTTTTTTATAAACCCTGAGCCTTGTGTCCGACTCCGTGTGATTTTTATAAACCCTGAGTCCGACTCCGTGTTTTTTTTTTATTATTTTTTTTTATAAACCCTGAGCCCTGTGTCCGACCCCGTGTGTTTTTTATAAGCCCTGAGTCCGACTCCGTGTGTTTTGTTTTTTTTGGTTCCCTCACAGGATCGACAGCGAACATGTTTGGGTTTCATAAATCGAAGATTTATCGCAGCCACGAAGGTTGCTGTATTTGCAAAACCAAGTCCTCCAGCTCCAGGTTCACAGACAGCAGCAGATACGAGGAGACCTTCCGTCTGTGCTTTGGGTAAGAAGCATCAGATTAATCAGAGCATCCCGGGATGATCAGCCTGCACCACATGCTGCTTTTGTGGACAGTTCAAATCTCTGCAGGGGGAAATAAAAACCCAAGTTTAAACCATGCGGTATTTAATAACAGAACTAAAAGTCTTATTAAGGCTGAAGGGAATACATTTGAGTTTTGGAAACCTGTGAGTAGGAATGAGTTTATAATCCATCCATCCATTATCTTCCGCTTCATCCTATATCAGGGTCGTGGTGGGGTTCCCCATGCCCATCCAGGGGAGAACGTTCCGGGCGCTGGGCAGATACACCCAGGACAGGGCGCCAATCCATCGTTGGGCACACACTCACAAACACATACACACTCTATATGGGGCAATTTGGAGATAAGTTTATAATAAAGATGCTGTTATTGGGTCATGTTGCTTTTATTTTGTGTTCTTATTTAGTTCCATAACTACAGGTCATTTTTTTGACTTCCCCAGTAAACAATGCAAACACTCTATTAGTACTTTTGTATAATGTGTGCTTTTTTTGAAGGTAGTGCACTGACTTTGTTGTCCTTCTGGTTCATATCCTGTGGAAATAATCAGTGTTTGTTTTTCTTTGTTTCAGCTTATCCGAGGACAGAGTCGGTGATATCTGCAATGCCTGCGTGCTGCTTGTCAAGCGATGGAAGAAGTTACCGCATGGTTCCAAGAAGAACTGGAGTCACGTAGGTGTTTATTTTGGTTAGATCGGTTTGAAAGTACACGTGATCCACCCTGTTTGGACTCACTTCATTGTTCACGGCCATGTTTTAAGGTGGTGGATGCGAGGGCTGGACCTGGCTTTAAGTTGACCAAACCGAAGAAGATGAAAAACCTTGATGGGAAAAAGAAGAGCAAGCTGAAGAGACTGCATAAGTTCAAGCGACAGAGTGAGTTGGTTGTTGTGTTACAGCGGCTCAGTGGATCCTGATGTCAAAGTGCAGTTAACACGGTTTCTCATCCTGCTGTCATGTTGTTCTCTCTAGATTCTGACGCACACAGCACTACATCCAGCATGTCTCCCTCACAGTCTCCCAGCCATAGCAACCAGTCCGACGACGGGTCAGATGTGGAGACCAAGCAGAGACGTCCGACTCGCGCTGGTTATTCCTTCCTTGACCTCTCCTACTGGAAAAGGTAATTAAATCTGATAAGTTTATTAGAGATTCAGATCTTATTATTTCCACCACAGAGACCGAACAGGTGATATTACTGTATGTTAAATCTTGGCCACTTTATTAGTTACATCACCTTTTTTCTTCATCCATCATCTTTATTAGCTCCACCACAGTGCATGTACTTTTGGCTGATCCTCAGCACAGATATGTAAAGTGGATTAGCCACAGCAGTGCTGCTGGAGTCTTTAAGTCTCTTCTCCCTCTGCAGGCAGAAGGTGTGTTGTGGGATCATCTACAAAGGGCGTTTTGGCGAGGTCATCATCGACCCTCGCCTCTTCAAACCCTGCTGCGGCACCAAGCAGCCATCGGCTCTCGCGGCGCCCACGTCGGAATCTCCGAGCGCAGAGGCGCTGCCCTCCCCGCTGCCTTCTCCGCTCTCAGAGGAACTGAAGCAGACGTGGTGAAGCACTGCGTATATCGAGCGTCTCCTCGAGACTGTTGCTTTGTCTCCAGTGGCAGACTCTTTATCATTCCCAGTTTAATCTGTATGAATGCTGTTTATTCCCTGCTTTCTGTTTTTGTTACAGCAGGATGTTTCTTTTTTTGTGAGATTGTCTAATTTTTTTAGAAAACAAAAAAAGCTTATATATTAAAAAAAAAAAGGAATGGGCATTAGTTCACCTTTATAGGATCAGGATTGAGTTAATGGTTAAGACATGTAATCCAGACATTGTGTTTCTTTTTTTTTCTTCCTTTTTTCTCTATTCCATCTTTTTATATGTATTTTTGGCACAAGACTTTTGTAGAGCTTGTAAATATTTTGAATACCGGTGCACCAAAAACCTCCTTTTTTTGTGACTTATAAATGCTTATGAACTATGGCATATTTGTCTGTCTCCGAGTTTGCTCAGTGTGATTTTGATTTGACTTTAAGTTAGCGATTCTGTTCAGTCTCCTGGCAGCTGTGTTCGACTCTCTGTAGATGAGGTCTAAACGGGTTGTTCATAGTTACAATGTAAACGCAGCTCCATTCTGATCATGGAAAAAAAAAAAACAGTATCTAGTCATGAGATCTCAGTTCTGAATTGTAAGTCCGCAAGAACATTTTTATGCAAAAATCGATGAATTTCATATACTTCCAAATGCCATGTTTAAGTACTGGTATGCTTTTTACTACTGTAGAGTTTCACTACAATTTAAAAGAAACATCTCTTGGTGTTATAATGCACAGAGAGCTCAATGCTACATGTGTTTTGGAATTAAACCTGTATCTACCATTTGCTATGCATGCTTCCACGCTCAGAGGAGAGTTGTTGGCATCATGCCGCAGCTTTACTAGTGTAACTTTGCAATGTGAAAAGAAGTATTTTAGTCATTTATTAGCTTCGTGTAACTCAGGCAGCTAATCCTTGAGATGTAAGAAGTCGGCGGTCCTGTACCCACTTCTCGGCCGTGTTCTACTTTTGTTGTGCCGTTTATCAGAATGCTATGTTTGAACTTGATAATTTCAGCAATAATTTTTCAGAATTTAGGAACGCTCGCGGCGAGACAGTGGGGTTTAGCAAAACTATTTACTTGGGTACATTTTCTGACAATGTTAATGTGCCTTATGAGAGATTTAACTAAACATGAATTTGTCTTTTGTAATTTATACTATTTATTCAAACATTTTTCTGTACAACCGATGCTGTAAAGAGGTTTTGTGCACTTTTTTTTTAATGCATTTATAATTTTTGTATTATTATTTTTGTATGGTAATTTGTCACCTCCACATTTTAATAAACCTTTGTATTCAAATCTGAAGTGGATGTCGATACATGAACACTGACACACTTTTTTATTAAATCGCCTTATATTTCTCGAACCTCTGGACAAAACGTGACCTTAATTCCATTATAATAATTTTAAGTTCGTAAGTTTAAGGTACGTAAATAAGCGACAATAAAACAAACCGACATTAAATATATTAACAGTTTCAAGGGGCGTGTTTGGTCCTCTAGTGGTCTCTGATGGTACTGCAGGGTCGCAGCGAAAGTTAAAACCTAAAACCGTGGTGTTTAAAAGTGTAATTAAGTTTCACATTACTATTGAACGCTCGAGGTTACTTGTCTACGTTAAAAACTACGAAGAAAAATTATGCTGACCGATGTTTTCAACTAAGTTTTTTAGTCAGTGATGCCGCGTTTGGGCTTGTCAGATGCGTCGCTACCTCCGCCATATTGCTCAGGGGATCTGCATTGCTTTACGTGTAGAGATATATATGAGGTAATTCAAAGAACAAAGTACAACACTGGATGTAATAATATTTATTAAGCAAAAACGTGACAGGATTTTAAATTGTTTTTTAAATTCATTTATTATTATTATTATTTTATTTTTTTGAAAACTCGTTTTTGACGTTGAACCCCGTTTCGCCCCGTACTGCTCCGTATGGGCGGAACTAACATGGCGCCGACTTCAAAATGACGGCACGACTTCAGCGGTTTATTCAGGTATCCGAGCAACAAAGGAAAGTTTTTACTCTTTAAAAAAACAATTTAATGTAAGAAAAGTAAGATACAGAAACATTTAACAAGCATTTAACGTGGCGTGTTAGTAAAAACCCGCTGGACATGGCGTCAGTTCGTTTGTCAGGAGGCGGTTTGATGATTTACATTTACATTTATAAAATACAACTTTTCGCCACAAATAGCGAACTTTTAAACCAAATTACATTTCAATGCTGTGAAAAAAAATTAATTGTTTTGACGCAAACAACCAAATTGTCCGTCAACTACAATCGTTTTTCTAGTCATTGCTGTTTTTGTCCACTTGGTGTCGCTGTAACCCTTTTAACGTCCATACAATATAGCGACACTGCACAGAGAGCTATGGCTTTTGTGTCTTTAAACGAGAGGATTGTTTATTAAAAATGTGATTTTTTTTTCGTAGGTAACAACATATGTGCAGCAAATTTAATATGAGCGAATTAAATGTATCAGTACTTTAATGTGATATGGATTACAATAACATCTGTACATTGCTAAATGAATTATAATCCAGGTCACAAGGCACCACAATATTTGTAATATTTTTCAAAATGATTGCTTGTAAGTTCGATCTTTTATTATTATAACATTCTAACATTTGTGTAGCGTGTGCCCCACCACTTTAACAGTCAAAGCAGCAGCTTACTTGGTGACAATAAACTATAGAAACCTTACCGTGTCAGAAATACATAAAACATTAGATGTATTACAGAACGTTTCCTATTTATTTACAACTGATGGATCCATGTTGTAGAATTTATCTAAACACAAAGATGTCAGTGCTGAGTAACGATGCTTGAAATGTGGAGGTTTGCATGAGCCGTGCTGTAAACAACACGTAATCAGTCGTATTGGCTGTGAATCGTATAAGATAGTGATCTGAATATAGCCATCCACAAGCTAAGCGCATTAAATATGAGTCATATCTGAAAGTGAACTTTCATTCATTCATTCATTATCTTCCGCTTCATCCTCTAGTAGGGTCGCGGTGGGGTTCCACATGCCCATCCAGGGGAGAACGTTTCGGGCGCTGGGCAGATACACCCAGGACAGGGCGCCAATCTATCGCTGGGCACACACTCACTCACACAGACACACTCTATATGGGGCAATTTGGAGAATTCTATTGACTTGATCCATGTTTTTGGACTGTGGGAGGAAACCGGAGAACCCGGAGGAAACCCACGCAGAGACGGGGAGAACATGGAAACTCCACCCAGATGGGGATTCGAACCGGGAATCCCTAGCGCTGAGAGGCGAACGTGCTAACCACTAAGCCACACGAAACTTTATCTTGTGAAATTATTTCTGAGTTTAAGTTCGTTTATTATTTATTTATCTATTATATTATACATTGGGGCGGCACGGTGGCTTAGTGGTCGGCACGTTCGCCTCTCAGCGCTAGGGATTCCCAGTTCGAATCCCCATCTGGGTGGAGTTTCCATGTTCTCCCCGTGTCTGCGTGGGTTTCCTCCGGGTTCTCCGGTTTCCTCCCACAGTCCAAAAACATGGATCAAGTCAATTGAATTCTCAAAATTGCCCCATATAGAGTGTGTCTGTCTGAGTGAGTGTGTGTCCAGCGATGGATTGGCGTCCTGTCCTGGGTCTATCTGCCCAGCGCCTGAGATGTTCTCCCCTGGATGGGCATGGGGAACCCCACCGCGACCCTAATAGAGGATAAAGCGGGAGATAATGAATGAATGAATGAATTATACATTGGTGTGGCCAATTAAACCCCTTTAAACCCCTCAGTTAAAGGGGTTACTTTGTGTAGTTACTGCAGTTAGGCTTTGTTAGACCGTGTACATTAAAGTGCATTAAAGTTCAGGAGCGCAGTTGCGTTACCTGACAACTTACAGATAATACTTTACCAGTAAACATCTTCAATACCATAACAAGATCCGAATACGTTTAGATTAATAAGAAGAAAACACTAATAGTCATTTAGCAACATATTCTGTTCCAATACTTCATGATTCATATAGCTGCTCTCATGAGCTTAGATTGCTCATCGAGATGGTTTTTGACGAACTCTGCTCCTCATGATTCGTCTTGCAGGTGATCGATATGAACCAGAGGAACATAAAAAACCCTGGAAAATAAATGATAAAAATACACATTAAATATCTTACAATCATCAGTGGCAGACCAAAAAAAAAAACATGTAAAGAATGTATAATAAAGTACAGTTTAAGATGCCGTACAGGGAGATTGCAAAGAAACAAACCTTGAAATCCATTGAGAATGGTGAATAGATAAACTCCTACTAAGCTCAAGGGACCATACGTGGTAAAGGCTAGAGACCAGGGGAGGCCCAACACCCAGCTGAGTCCCAGCATGGTGGCCCAGTCTTTCCACATCCTTCTCATTTTGTACCCGCTTTGGACACCCCGCAGTCTCAGCTGCCACATCTTTCCCACCATTACAACCAATATTGCCACATTGAAGAGGAGCACCAGCCCCAAGTAACCATTCACAGTTACGTATCGTACCACGTTGGTTTTAATCCAGCACCTGCGTAGTGAAGAGGAAACGCGGGCATGATGTCAGAGGAGGAAAAAAAGCTTGTATGTCAAAGGGCTGTTTTGTAATTGTTGGAGGGAACTCACAGACTGGTTTTGTTTCCTGTACTTTCTGTGAGGGTGTATTTGTCATATTCGCCGGTTGCTCCACAGATGATCACTATTATCAGGGGACCTCCTGTAGACAACCCAGTTTGCAAAGGTCACACTGACGAGGAATTAGGTATGACAAAACTTACATACCAGTCAAAAGTTTGGACTCGCCTTTTCTGTGCTCCACTTATTTTCCATGTAATCAGTTCCACTTACAGTAAAGATGGACTTTGTATTATGTGATGGGTGCATTAGTCCTATCCCAGCAGTGTCACGAAGGTGTTTAAATGAAACTACAGCAGCACTGCTGCACTAAAACCCCCTCAGCACATCAGTGTCACTGCAGAACTGACAATAAACAATCCACCCCCCAAATGATACCTGTTCTGTGATGCTCCTGACCAACAGAGAACCAACAGGGTTCTAACAACAACAAAGAACACAGATGGACCACAGTCTGTAATCGTAAAACTACAGGGTCCAGCTATAAGGAGACATTAGACAATGGAACAAGAAGGGGACATGTCCAAACGTTTGACTGGTACTGTAGGCCTTTTATACATACATACTGTAGTTAGATCATATTCTTAACTCACCCCAGCCGACGAGGCTCAGTTTGAGCAAATATCGTCTAATGTAAATATTGAAGACCCGTACAAGCAGTAAGTACAAGTGGAACCCTTCGATAGCAGTCCATGTGAAGGTGGCTATTAGTGCCCAGTGCAATATCAACCCAAGGGCCTGACACCCCACTCCTTCCACATTAGACCATAAAGCACTGGCCAAGAAGAATATATGCAGCAGGAACAGCGCCCCCGACAGTTGCACATGAATGAAGATTGAGTGCTCGATTTTTCTTTTTCTGTGGAAAGAGGAAAAACTTTATGGCATTAAATACTGATTCCATAGTTTAGTACACTTGCCCAGTTTCAATCACAGTTCCTTTGCCAGCACTTCCCCTTACATTTCTCAGTATCATTGTTTGTTATAATGTGAAAAGCAGAACAACAACTCCAAAGAGGTTCTAGCTTAGCTAGCCGGGTCTAAAACCTGATAGAAGCAGATGGTGTTTCCTAATAACTGTTTTAAAAAAGGAACCGAATCCAATCAATTTCCACACACTTCATTTGTAGAATATTTTTAAATATCACTTCGATCTTTTGTAGAACGTTTTCACAAACGTCTAAAGCTGTTCTATCTGCAAATGTGAGAAAAACTTGGTACATGGCATCTCATAAAAGCATCCTGCAGGTGTAATGTGTACACTTTTTTCCATAAAGTTTCTCACCTCTGTGTTAAAAACATTGCGATGGTGATGGCAGTAAAAACTACAGATAACGAGGAGCCAATGTATGTGATGTATTCCAGTCGAGACACATCAGAAGCTGACACGCTGTCTGTGTTCGGAAGCTGTCAGAAAACCACATTATTAAGAAATGTGGATATGAGACTAATATACGGTCAAACGATCAAATGTCAAATCACACCTAATACGTTATGTTCATCTGTAACATAAGCATCAACTTACAATAAGCACAGCAAAAAAACTAAGATGATTGCAACTGCAGATAAAATGGGAATTGTTGTTTCCAGTGCTGCAGCCCTCACTGCTCCAGTGACCTAATGAGCAGACGGAACATACAGACCTTACAATTCACAATCATAGTGTGTTAAAAAGCCTCGTTTCCACTTCCAATCTGATTTACAAAAAAAATATAGAGAAAAATCACTGAGAGAAATTTGAGATTTGTTCAGGACCTGGTTGACTGTCTCTTTGTTTCCAGAAGACGCATCTCGGACTTCCTTTCTAGAGCAAAATCAAAACACCTTATCAGGCGAACACATCATTAACAATTCAGAAATGTATAAAGTATGGTGAAATGCAACTAAATCGAGGAATACGATCACTTTCAAGTCATTTAAATTTCAGTCTCACGTTCCGATTAACATGTCAGTGGTTTTAACGGTATGGCTAACAGGTGTGTTACGACTTTAATATACCTGATTAGAATTTACAAACAAGATTTGCACAGGTTCAGAAAGATTGTGGACATCGTTTTCTCCCAGCCACACACCGAGGACCTTATCCTGAACAGATGCATTACTGGAAGACGCCTGTGCAACATAAGATTTACAAATGTTAACTAGGAATAAGAGAAAACCAACGTAAAAACTAGTCATTAAAATAGTTAAATAGCATCAGTAATGTGGTCAGATGTTTATCAATGTTCAAAAGTGTAAACCTTGAAAATGTCATGTTCCAGCACGGATATGGTCAGGTCGACATTATAGTCAGTAGTGTTTGAAGGTAGCCCTCTGCTTCTCTGCAGGGCTTCTAAAGAAATCTGGATTACATGTCCATAAGTTGTGTCCACTCTGGCCTGAAAAAACATTGCGTTATAATATTTGTGTTGATTAGAGCTGCATCTTTAAAAAACAATAGATCAGGACATTTGCATCTCCCCTTTTCATGTTCTGTGTTATTGATAACAAATCCAGGTCAGATGGCTGGCAGGTTAAATTTGTCTTATAAATTTTACTGATATAATTGTTTGATTCGAAATCCGATTTAATTGTTAGCTTTAAAGATCTAGTTTTCGTTTAAACGCCTGTTGCTTGGTTCTTGTTTTGTTTTTGATTATGCTGAGCTAAAAAAAAAAACAGATTTATGTCTTTATCATGTGTCTTGTGACCACAACAGTCATGACGCTAACTAGAACTTAACAAATGTTTTACTGACCTTGGATCTGTATTATTGCAAATGATATACATCCATGTATTTATAACTTCTCACAATAAATCATAGCAGCATGGTTGAGGGGCTGTTAGCACTTTCGCACAAAAAAGTGTAGGTTTTAATTCTTGAATAATGTGGTGCCTGTCCTTTTGAATACATTTTGCATGTTCTCTTTTTTTAAAGCTTTTTTTTTAAACCCAAATGCATCTTAGGAGGTGAAATGCAAGATTCTAAATCTTGAATGTGTTTGCCTGTATATTTGGGACAGGCTGATGACCCTGGCCTTGGTGCTTCCCTGCATTTCACAACCCAAAATATGATTTGCAGCATAGAAGATAAATAAATTAAAACGTTTATAACGTTTATATACGTTTATATATTAACGCTATAATTTAGCTAAATTTCCTCTTTCCTGCCTCTGACCTCTTTATTATTTCTTCCTCCTTTTTTGACATCACGCTATATTATTGTTATATAATAATAATAATAATAATAATAATAATAATAATAATAATAACAACAATAATAATAATAGTAATAATAGTAATAATAGTAATAATAATAATAATAATACAATAATAATATAAATGCAGCCTTTGGTTTTAAAGTGTTTATAAAAGTGCATGTTCTTACTTCATCAGGAGAACTGATTGTCCTTAAAATTAAGTCTGGGTTCGGAATCCTGGTTAAAATTCTGTCACAATTTCGCATTCTGTCTTCAAGACACCTGTTTAATGAACATGTCGTTAAATAATGACATTTACTTTGTTCATTCTCTGTACTGCAATCTAGTGTGATCTTGAACTACAGTGTCAGTGGTTTTTACTGAATACATTTGTCATAAATTTGTCTTAAATTTGTCTTACCAAAAATGCATTTGAGTTGAAATACAGATTGAAAAATGAGATAATTGTTTCCATTTACACAATGACTTTATTTGGAGCATTTCATAGTGCAAATGTGATTACGGTCTAAGCAAGTTGTGTAAGCCAGCAGTTTCAGCAGCACCAAGGCTTTTAACTTACTTATTTTTAACGTACTTTAAACAGCCACCACTGCACTATAATTATATCATTGTTGCATGTTTATAAGGAACTGAAAGGCTTTCTATTCTAAAATGTTAAACAATGATCATGAATAAATATAAATAAAATATGTTTGTATTTATGCATTATGGAGATTTTTTCTCATAATAATTATCATATATAAAAATGTATCATATTTATAATTTTGAAATGACAAATCATACAGTTACAAAATATACTACAAATAATGTGTTTCACATGATCTTGTTTAAAGTGGCTGTCTCCTCAACTGCATGGCAGCTGATTTATTATTTGGCTAATTAATAGGTTTAATATTTTGAAATCTAATTCTGAACATATATATACTCACTGTGGTATGTTAGACTCCTTCTCACATACTCCATAAACGTTTGAACAGGATACTGCTTTATAGGTTAGAAGAAAGAGCATTAGATAAAAAAAGACAGGATTACTTACAGGATTGGCTATTTCTTGATCTTATTGAAGACTTTTTTCTCATGAACAGCCAAACTGAACTAAATTTATTTAAGTCTAATAAAGATTTCTTTATTAAATTAATTTCCACAATCAGAATATTTTTGTCCTACCTTTTACAGTAGAATCCACAAAAAGAAAATACACATATAAAATAACAACAAAGGAAAGATGCCTCATTTTTTTCTAAATAACAATGGCCTTGCTCATCAGCTGCTTTAACCTCTAACTCTCCACACAATGACTGTAGTTTCAAAATCAACCGGAAGATCTGCCCCCTTTTACAAGACAACTGAAACCACGATAGACCATTTTTCTGCTTATTCCATACACCTGTATGCACAACATGACTATAAATAAGTGCAGCGTTTTTATTTATGAGCTCAATTTTTAAAATAAATTTACATGTCACGAAAAAAAAAACACAAAAAAGGAGGAAGAAAAGTAAACAAAATAGGAAGTGAAGTTACAGAGCTGTCGTTGGCTTTAAACTCATGCCCAGTCTGTTCCTGCTCATGTTAGTATGTTCCCACTAAATCCACCCCTGAGCTACACATTATATTATACGACATCTCCAATGAAAACTAAAACTGAGCTATATATATATATTCATTCATTCATTCATTATCTCCCGCTTTATCCTCTATTAGGGTCGCGGTGGGGTTCCCCATGCCCATCCAGGGGAGAACGTCTCGGGCGCTGGGCAGATAGACCCAGGACAGGGCGCCAATCCATCGCTGCAATATATATATATATATATATATATATATATATATATATATATATATATATATATATAAATAATGTCATTTACAGTATATAACATGTTTATACAAAAGAAACAATTACTATAAAAAAAAGCCTGAAGCCAAAATGAATCCCGTTGTAGTGAGCTGAATTGTTCGTATTTGTTTACTGTGTCGATTGCTCGTTCAATTCTGGTTCAGTTTTTAAGACACTGCTTTCCTTGGTCACATAACTGGACCTCTCCGAAAGAGCGTAAGTTTGTGTCACTTGACGTCTGCTCTTCCTCAGTGTGCCGTAGATCCACAGGAAGAGAAACAGACCTGCACAAAACATTTATCATAATAAAAAAAAATCATTAGTCATCCCTTCACTTCCCATTTCAAAGCAAACATCTTTCCAGGCAAAGGCTTCTTTACTGTTCACTAAAGTGAGAAATTAAATAACTGTCTGTTTTGTGATGTGTGTCACAACCAAATTTGCACATTTATTACAAATTAGTGACATTTGCATTGTGCTATTTGCGGGACAGGTCAACAAAGGTGTACAGATACTTCCTCGAACATTAAAACGATATTGTTCCGTAAGCGCTATGTAATGCATGCTTTTGCATGACGCACGGGATACACTGAATAATCCCTGAATACAGGCATTTCATTCAGGCCCATTTCCACAAGTGTATAAAAGTCATTTCATGCTTTGTGGAAACGGTCCCACAGCACACTCCAGAATTTTGTAGAAAGTCTTCAGAGACAAAGGGAAGGTATTAGAGCTGCAAAGGGGGCACAACTTATGGTGGTCTTATTTTTTTGGACTGTATTTATATTTTTTTAAAGAAAATGTTGTATAGCAGTCTTTTTTAACACTGGTTACTAAACTACAATTACCTTGCAGGGTGTTGCAGATGCAGAAGAGGTAAAGGATGGGATAGTTCAGGTATCCTGCAGTGAGAAAAGCCAAACCCCACGTCGATCCCAGCAAGAAGCTCAGGCCCAGTACGGTGCAAACATCCTTGCAGGTGACTGAATTGCTTTTCGAACCCCCAGACCTCAGCTTAAAGATCTGATGTGTCACTAGTGCCAGGATGATGGTGTTAACCAGGAATGTGAAACTAAGGTAGGTGATGTTTAGTCCATAGAGAAAGTGATTATCTGTGATCCAGCAGCTGTAAAAGGGCAAACACATCTTTTTTTTAGAATCACACACAGGAATTCAACTGAGGAATTAAAGTATGTGATTCTTTGGGTGCTTTGGGTTCGTATACAGCAAACCATCATTTGGTGTTTATTTGTATATTACTGGGACAGAGGTTTACTCTTTAATACAGTGGAACACATATGGATCCCCATCATCAGTCTATGGGGTTTGTGAAAGTAATTTTTTATGGTGTTTAGAAAACATATTATGCACACCTTACCAAAAATCAATTAAATGAGTTACAATTTAAATAATCGATAAAATGTTAATGTTTATTTTAGTACAACTGCACCTAAGAACTTAATGTTTCCTTGTAGAGAAACTTATTTGCATTCGAAGCTTTTGGCCTTAGACTGTATGTGTCAGTGTGCAAATGACTGAAAACACACATTTCATAATACTGAGAGAGAAGTTGCAAAAATCCCTTATTACATGCGCCTTAAAGTCCAAGCTAAAAAAAACATTTAGGAACATATTATATTGTAAAAAAAAATTCAAACATAAGTAATATATTAACATTTTTTTAAATACTTTGTAAATACTTTTTAAAAAGTTGTGTATATACTTGTAAATGATTTGAAAGTATCTAAATGTTAGTAACTTAAAGGGAATTATTTTATTGGAACATTACAATGACTTTATATTAAAGTCTCTTGTATTTCTTTTGGGTGGCACGGTGGCTTAGGGGTTAACACATTTGCCGCTCAGCACTGGTGATTCAGGGTGATGGACTGACGCCCTGTCCTGGGTGTATCCGCTTAGCACCTAAAACGCCCTGTCCTGGATGGGCATAGGGAACGCGCCCCCCCCCCCCCACACACAACTCTAGTATAGAATTAAGTGGAGGATGGATGGATGGATTTCTTTAGTTGTGATTTTCATGAAAAATGTAACCAGGAAATTCTAAATAATAAGATACAAGACTGGAAATTTGGAATTAAGGCTGCTTCAACGGGTTACTCACATTTTTACATAATCCAGTGTGTCTGACATCGTTACGTTTTTGGTGCCATATAAAGCTTTTTTGACAGCCAGGCTTGTTCCAACAATGACCGCCGGCACTCCTTATAAAAAATACTCAATGAAAACATACACAATGATTTTCTCTTTACATCTATAAAAACCATGTACTGTACCTACTTTGCCTTGCAGGTTCTATATTCTAGGTTATAAAACTCTTGTACATTTCTTATGTGTTGTGAGGTGTACGGACTAATAGCTCACCCCATCCTAACAAGGATAACTTGATCATGTAGTGTTTGATGTAGGTGTTGAACACTTTGATAAGGAGCAGGTATAAATGCATGGCTTCGATGACCATCCAAGAGAAACAGCACAGCAGACTGTACTCTATTGTTGCTGCCACAAATGTGCACACACTTTCTAGAGACCATGTGGATACCCATTGACTAAACAAGAAGCTGAAGTTAAGCAGGAGTAGTGCAATGGTTAGGGAAACATGGATGCTGTTGGAGCTGTCTTCGTTTGGGCTCCTGTGTGAACAATAACAGTTGGTCTTCAGAGTTATAGAAAATTTTACAAGCATAAGGCAACGAAGAGGTTTAAAGTGTCGACACTGTCCCTCCAGCTGAACAGGTATATGCATAGTAATTAAAGCAGGGCAAATTCTAAGATATTAGAATGAGATGCAGCTCATTACTTGTTTAAAAATGAATACCCCTGTTATAGATTTTGGTGCAAAAGTGGCAGTTGTTGGTCTGTTGTTCCATGAAGGTGCTAAATACTGATTTAGATAATGTCTCAGTAAAATTGCATTTTATCTGATCTTATGTCTCATACTCACTTGTGGACCACAAACATGATAATCGAGACTGCATCAAAAAACAATGAAATGGCACAGCCTATGATACTCAGGTAGGACAGGATCATCCACTGATTTTTATCAATATTTGACACATCGACCTGAAACACAGACAGACAGACAGACACAAACAAGCTAAGAGACAGAACGCATATTAAAAAAATGTTAAAGGACAGTTTATGCTTAGGATGCTTAGACACACCGGCAAACGGTGCTTACCAGAAGTACAGCGAAGGGAGTCATGTGATTAAACAAGCAAGTGACATCATTGCTATTGTTAGTAAAGTCCAAAGTACTGCCTCCAGCAGAATTCCATTTAAATTCTATAATAAAAATACAAATCTATTACCAAACCAGTAAATTCTTTAAGCAGAAAGAAAACAAAGTTCAGCCATTGCTCTGAATGAGAATGTGACATTGTCTTCATTTATTTCGGTTTCTTTTTGTTTTTCTATAGTAGAACAACATGAACCTTAATTTGTCATTACACGTGCTTACAAAGAAATTTGTCTGACACTCTCCAAAAAGATAAAAAGCTGGAATAAGAAATGTATTTACATAAGCGTGTGGATGCATATTTACACAATATGAACCATTTCACGTTATAGCCAGTACAATTTGAATATGGAAATTAGAAAATAATAATAACTTATATTGAATTTAAACATATTTAGGTCAATAGTGCCAGCCACTTTATGAGGTAGTTCTAAAATCCATGTAGGTGCAGTTTTGTATTTCCATAATTGCAGACTGGAGTCCTGTTCCTAATCTGTTTACTATGTCCTGTAATACATATGATCTTCACAGGACCACCACATTGAAGTGGTGAATGATTCTGCAGTTATATAGACATGGTGATCATTGTGTACAGTACTACATGGTCATAGGAATTTAGCTGTTCCAAAAAGAAAAGCTTGCATCACAGGGTTGGTTTTAAACATATTCTGCAAAATGGCACTGACCACTTCGAGCTGTAAACTGTATTTCCAGTCAACAGATTGCACCTGTATGCACACATATATTTCTCAGGGATGTCTTTACAGTGTTTACTCTCATTTAGCATAATTAAGCATACTGATCTCTAATCTTAAGCGCACTATTTTAAAATGCCACTGCAAACAAACATAACAAACAAACCAAAGATTAAAAGAAATTTATAAAAAATTATAAATACCGTTTTCATCATAATATCGACATGATACACTGAAGTTTTCCTATGAAAATGAAAGAAATGCATGACTGACAAACATAAAATCATGTACTGGATCAAAGTTTTGACTTTTTGTTCAGAACAATGCTCAGAGAGTGACTTACAGGTGGAGGGCTGTTTACTGAAAAATGAATAGCTAGAGGCTGGGACAGGTGTCTGATCTCTCTACCGACAGGTTCAATGCGGATAACCTTTGATACTATAGACATTTTAAAATTTTTGCCCTGTGAAATAAACAGCCAATCATATTATAAAGTGCTTACAAAAAACATTGTATCTCCTTGAAAACAGTGGCAGATGTGGCTCAGTAAATAAGCGTGGACTCCCTGTTTTGCCTGCGTATGGCTTACATATATCGTAATCATGTCCACATACGCCATATGGATGAAAATATTCGGACAACCACATATTATATCATATTCCATAGTTAACGTGATTTTTACTTATTTAAAGAATATTGTTATATACAAACACCTGAATTCAGTGGTTATGAGGTGTGTTCGATTACATTTGTCCATAGTGTTCTAAAGTACACCAAGTACACTACAAAGCAAGATTGAAGTCAGTGTTCATTGTAATAGAACTAAATAAGAATTGTCTTACGTTAAACTGCTTGTTGAAGGCATATGATACTACCCCAATTTTGTTTTGATCCGCTGGTGTATTAATAAAGGCTTCCATCGGGATCTCTACCTCTAGTTGCGAATCACCATCTAAAACCTATGGAACAGTAAAAACGGAGATAAGATGTGAGACTTATGCTCCCTTTGACATCTTATAACTAAATGTAAAACTACTTTGACCCAAAGTCTTTATGTAAGCGATGCAGAACAGATACATTAGATACGGTATAATGAGTGTTTACCTTTGGAGAGTGGAGCATTATAGATTTAGTTATGGTTTTGTTTATTTTGTCCATCTTTTGCACAGCGATGGCCAAGTTATATAAATTGTACTGTATGCTGTCATTTGCAAATGGTGTTTTCAGGATGCTCTGTATGCAGATTTTTTCTGCCCTGCGTGGCGAGAACATACTGAGACAGGCAACAAAGACACACCTGCAAAGAAGTTTGAAAGTTTGTATACTTACTTGGTGTATGCTTTAGCTATTTCAGAACTTATTTTTTGGCACATTTTATTTATGTTATACAGTCGGTTCAGATCATTTACAGTAGACTGCGAGCCACAGCCTTGATTAAATAGCTCACGTATTGGATCTTCCTTACAAATCGTGACATTACACTCAGAGTCTGGATCAGCTGAAACAAAATGCACATGTGCTCAATCTGTTTTTTGAATGTAGCAGCATATAGTATGAATTTTACTTTATCGTTTACTAGTAATAAGAAGACATAGATCACATACTTATTGTAAAGAAAATTTTATTTTCCCAATGAATGTATTTTGTTATGTTTGGCTGAATTCTTTTTGCTGTGCTGTTGCTGTTAGTGCATTCGACATAACATGAGTCGTTATTTATTTTGCAGTAAAGATCTGTTCCGTTTTCATTTATGCTTAAATTCCCTTGGGTGATATTTGCCATGTTGCGTATCCCTTGTTGCCCTGCACATGGGTAAACCACAGAAAGAAAACAGAGTAACCAGTCAAAACATTTGAATAGATTCTGTAAACAGGGTCATTCAAAAATTGACTTTATTGTGTTTAAATTAGAATAAACCTATTTACCGCGAATATGACAGTTTACAGGAATCAACAGGACCATAAATAGAAGGAGTTTCATCTTCTCACTTGCAAAAAATAATATGTTCTGTAAACAGATTATACAAAAATTGACAGCAGGTCAACATTTTGTACAATACCGCCTTGTCACAAAGCAGCTTTACGGTAGTTTAAATGATCTGAAAAGTTAACCAAGTGCTTTAGGACATTAATACATCAAATTATATGAGGTGGAACATTCCTTTGTTTAAAATTATTAGTTATAGTTATTATTAGTTATATATATTTTTATATTATTAGTTATATATATACAATTATTATTAGTTTAAAATAATTAGTTTTCCATACAATGTAGAACAAATGTTATTCATTCAATTACCATAAAAATTTGTCCTGCAAAACTGGAATAACATTAATATCGTTTCTGAACATCAAATACATTTCTAGCAAAAATTTAAATGTGAGCCTATATTAACTGTTATCTTAAAACACATCCCAAAAGAAAATAATCATTAGACCCCTTTGTGAGCGCGAGAATTATTATTATTATTATTATTAAGTCATTATTTGATTAAAAAAAAAGAAAATTAGTCGCAATGAAATAAGCAAATCTATAAAGCTGAAACTTACCAAATATCATTACATAGATGGAACCTGCCTAAATATTAATTCACAAAAGGTACGTTGTGGTCCTTAAAAGCAACCTGTGTAATGTAGAAGACAAATTGTGCAAAAATATTCCTATAACCTACATCCATCCAAACACGTAGCACGTCTTTTATTTGCATAAACAAATAACAAGTAATTCAGGTGCATGTTTATATTCTTTAGTTCCTTTTTGGACAAAGCCATGCTTTGTCCTGCTGTTTCCTGTAATTGGACGATAAGCTGTACTCCTGCACGCAGTGGCTTTCCATTAAATTTATTTGGGGCAACATGAACTGCTTTTTAAAAATCACATTAAGATTTTAGTAAGAGTGAAAAAATAGATGTATGACCTATATAGCATGTATTATTTGGGTGGTGGATTGCGTGGTGGTGTATTAGAGTGTGTAGGTAGTATATTTAGGGCATGACTAACACGGACTGTGCATCAACAAATAAGCTACTTTCTTTAATTTTGCATAGAAGGTGGCTTAAATGTTACTATATGTATATAACATATACTATACTATAAATGTTACTATGTTACTATATTACTAAGATGCACAGTAAATTGACACAGTGTTCAAAAATACCTTTACATACAAGCTATTAACAATATAAATAGTTAAGAGTTTTTTATTAGACCACAGCCCTAAACCAGATCCATCAATTAGATAATAATAAATAAAAAAAAGTTAGTAGTTCAAAATGGTTACTTTGTAATTTATGGCCCAATAAATACGATTTATTACGTTATCATATGTTGTTTATTGTCATATCATTTCGACTCCCATCGTAGTGTTTATGCAAATCAGTGCACAGAGGTGTACAGGAGGAAGTGTACTAAAGGCAATATTTTTTAAATTAGTGAATTGTTATTGTGCAATCAAATTTTATGTAATATTTAAAACAGTAAGCGTTTGTATTTTATTAAAAACTTAAATGTGCAATATATTTCTTGACCATTAGGTGGCACTCCGTCATCAGCACTAAAGCCACGCCACTCTGCAGCGAACATGGCGCCAGTGTACACACAGATGTTGTGTTAACAGTCTCGGGCATTTTTACAGCTGCATTGCTTTTAAGCAGAAACAAAAAATATTAGAACAGGGTCACGTTTTGTAAATAATTTAATTACCACAAATGAATCTGATCATGAAGAAAAGGAAGTGTCTTTCAAAATGTATCATCTTCAAAAGGAAAACTTTAGTGACTTTAGTACTTTGGGATATTGTCAATTTCATGAGGCCCAATCACATGTGTCTGTGTCTCCCCAGTGTTCACTGAACTGTTGGGTACCTTCCTGAAGTTACTTCCTACCCACCAGGTATGTACAGCCTCAGGAGAGTGCTGATCCGTGTGTGTGTGTGTGTGTGTGTGTGTGTGTGTGTGTGTGTTTGGTCAGGATTTGTTAAGAGAACTTAATGTGGTCATGCTGACAGACATTCCCCCAAATCTCCCAGGACATGCACCTCCTGCATCCATCAACCTCTTGTCATCAGCTACCACCTCCCTGAATGTGCCCTCTGTCAAGTGCATCATTTTGACCTTTTTAGATTTATTAAATCACAGGATGTTATTTTTATTTTTTTTTATCTTAGATAAACATTTCACCTGTTTCAGGTTTGTTTATTGTTCTCTTGTTACTTCGCGCCAACAGGGAGTCAGTATTGAAACAGATTAGCGGCGTGGTCAAATGCTCTCTGCACCTTAATCTGTGTGGCACATCCGCAGTATTGTGGGATTACAACAGCAAATAAGTGACATTTGTCTGAACATAAAGGATGTGATGTGTTATTCAGTGTGAAACGGTGAATAAACCTCACTGCCTTCATTTAGGGACCTACAGGTTAAGGTCTCCCGTTTTAAACTAAAGTGAAGAACCTCTTAAAAGTTTTAAGGACCCTGTAGTTTTACAGTGTACTTTACTGCTATTGAAACGCCTCCATACCTGCTCACAGACCCACAGCACAAACTGACATCATACCACCAATTATTCTTTGTTGCTTTTCCAAGTAATGCTTTTCCACTAATAAACTTTTTTTGTTTTTTTTTCCTCAAGTACATAGTGGAACCTATACGTACAGATGTTCAGAGTGTTCTGAGACATGGCGAGCTCTTGTGCACAGCTGGAGGGAGAGAAGCGTGTTGTCTGATTGAGTCAGCGGGAAGATTCATTTCCAGATAACTGTTAATGGTGAGTGGTAGCTGAGAACTGGGGCTGGGCTGCTGCTTGGTGGGGACGAAATTTCCCACCGACATCCGTTTCTCTTTACCCCCCCCCCCCCCTCCTCCTCCTCCTCCTCCTCCTCCTCCTCCTCCTCCTCTTCCTCCACCCCCCCCCCCCCCCCCGGCCCGGACCGATAGCGAAGGGGAGCGCGCGCGCACAGAGGCGCACGCGCGCACGAAGCCGGAGCCACGCCGTGCGCCTTTGTGAGACGCGCTTCTGCAAAAGTTGCGCCTCCGGAAACTTGTTCGGTCGTCGGACGCGCAGGACAGCGGGACCTCGGTGTGCCCCGGCGTCCGATCTGCAGCCTGCTGCTGTAAAAAAAAAAAAAAATTTTTGGATAGCGATCGGAACTGACGTCGGCGTGTAATACATGTCTGTGCGTCTGAGGGCGAGCCGGGGGCGTTCACAAAGGTTAGATCCGGATTGCGTTATTTTGTTGCCGTGTCGTAATCCCGCGCACAACTGCGACTGAGGCGTGACTTTAAGAGAAACTGTAAAAAAAAAAAAAAAAAAGGCTGTGCGATTGTCCAGGAGGGAGTGATAAACCGTGAGGGCACACCCGCGGGCTATGATCCCCAACAAACTTGTGCCCGAGAAGTGGACCCCTCGGAGTTTGGGTCCAACCCCTCAACACCGCACTGCCCCTATAGCCTGAGACATTGTGACAGAGTGACAGATCTCATGCAACAGTCGTCGGGACGCTTGATGCTTTGATCCACGGGACTCTCTTTCACAATGCAGAGGATGCAACACCACTGTGTCTGAAGATACTTGAACGCCGTTGATCTGCTGCTGTTTCATTCACTACACTGTTCCACTTCTTCTGTCAGACGCAAAGCTCGGACACTGAAAGGTTGCCCCATTGAAGATGGCATCCCCATGGCCCGTCCTGCTGATGCTCCTCTGGAGATGGACACTGATTCCTTCATTTCTGCTGCTTTGTCTCACTGGGACTCAGATCCTTGGCGATGAGGAGGACGGCTTCAGTTCGGAGGTAAATCTTTTTACCCCACACGCTGCCATTTCTTTTCTTTCTTTTTTTTTGCCTTTCAGAGTCACCTGATGCTAAATCAGCAGTTTTCAAGAGATACATTTCTTCCCATAAAGCTTTTCTCTGTATGAGTTATTACTCAGATGGCTGTCTCTAATGCAGTTCTCCCAAGAACACATTTAAGGGCCTTTAAAATGTATATGATTAATGGCCACTTTATTAGGAACTACTTATTGTCTTTTTATTCCTTTCACTTGCCATATAAATTCTTTACTATTTCTCGATATACTTTAGTTTCCTGGATTCAAGTATCGCTTTTAAGATCAGGTAGTATTTAGGTGGTAGTTTATTCTTATCACTGCTGCTGTGGTGGTGGTGATGTGATGGTGTGTGTTGCACTGGTACAACTGGATCAACTAAAGGTTTTAAATACTATGTTTACTCTTCACTCTATTAGACCAATTAACCGCATTGTTTCACATTGCTGGTCCATGTTTAACTCTGTTGCTGCTAAGGTTGTGTTGGTCATCCTCTAATTCTTCATTCTTGTTTACTGGACTCAATGGCTGGAAATAGGATGTTGGTGGCTGGTCGTTTTTGAATGGTGGACTCTCCTGGATCTGATCTACTCATACGATTGCATTCAATAACACACCACCACCACCACTACATTGCTTAAAATCACCCACCTTCAAAGTAAGGCCCAGTCCTGTGGGGGGGCAAGTCAGGGGATCATTAGAGAACAGACTAACAGTATGACTGCAGTCTGTAATCGTCTGTATGCTGAGTGCAGAAACGAGTAGGTGGCTGATGTGTGTTTATAATTCATGAACTAGCTGAAGGTTATAACTTGTGAACGAATGACAAATCTCCATCTGCACTAACGTGTGCTGACCACAATGCTCTTAAACCAACTAGGTCAATATTTTTTAAATGTAGGCTTTTTTTGCTCAGGTACTCCACTCCTCCTCGGTTTGCATGTAAAGTGTGGGCTTGTTCCTGGTCTACCACCCTGTGTGAAAGAGGCCTACTGTGGTCCTCTCCCTGTCATTAGTGGCCTGACGCCTTGGCAGCGCAACTGACAGGAATATACAACGCAGGCTGTCTAAACTCCCACCAGCGTTTTGACGTTGCTGTTGAAGTGCAAGCTGTCAGACGTTGCTTGTTCTTCTGAATCCTCAGGCAGAGGTCTCTAACGCTGAATGATACCTCAGACTGTATCTGAACCTAACACGGCTGTAATAATTGTCTACTCTTCATTTCCATGTTCAGGCTTAATGATGGGTGACGTGAAAGGAAGTTTGTGTCATTTCTTTTCTTTGAATATTGTAATTTCCTCTTGGTTCTTTGTATAGCTTTAACTTCCTTTGATATGCACTCGTCCTAAATATAGTGACGTTTTTTTTTTTTTTAAGGTGTAATGAGGTGTTTATATTACAGTAAAGTCACCCAGGCTTTTCTGTGTGGGCACCACATGTCATAAGTGATGCTTGACTCAAGTAAAAATCCACTTAGACCTATAAACCTTGATGGTTTTCAGCGGTTACTTAATGACACCATTACCAGGTTTGCTTTTTACAAAAGCAGGACTATTATAGTAATACCATACCATTTGAAGACATGCTTATAGACAGTAATACTGATTCAAACAAGCCTTTACACATGGTGATAATTTAGTAGTGTTTTGGGTGAGCATGCCGATTACACACTGCAGAAAGCACTGACCCAGCCCAAGTATTGTGTGTCAGGGAGTGAAGGATTATACTCATGTGGCTGAGGAGCTGAGGGTCTTTAAGGAGTGCCTGTTGCGCAAAGCCATCTAATAATGCCATTTAGGGTTTGCTTACTAAACAAACTGATTAGATCTCCTGACAATGGTTCTCTCCTGACAAAAGGTCTGGTTTCCAGGCAGTGCTGACATCTCCAACATTGTCCCAAGCTCTTCCACCTTGTCTGGCTTTTCACCAAGGTGTGGATTAGACAGCCCAAGAATGTGGGTGGAAAATACTTTAAAAGGCTTGCTGGATTCACAGCTGAGCACCTCTCCCTAGAGTTCTTCAGCCTCCCATCCATCATTATTGTCCTTATATTGTAAATGTAAGAAACATTCATGTCTTATCGGATGATGTTCTTGGTACTGGGGTCATTTTGTAGTCTCAAGAAGACCATGGTCGGCCTCCGGCTAAAGGTAGGCCTTGGTCTTCTTGCTGCATGTGATTAGTGAAAGCAGCAGCTGTTTTCCAACACCACAAACAGAAACACAGAAAGATGATTTGGGCTCGAGGGCTCCCAGGCAGCCGAGGAGCAACAATGACACGTTTTGTCTTTGGATGGCTGTATCTGAGTGAGACGTTAAAAAAGAGAGGGAACAGAGAGCTCCGTAGGCGGCCGGCAGGCTTTATAGGGCTATAGTACACTCTGAGTCCGACTGTATCACTTCCTGATGGCCAGCCTCTGTCTTTTTATGCATTCAACCCTTCGCTTGTGTTTTATTCCTTCCCCCCGTGGTTTTTAGATTAAGAGGATTTGTGTACCGGATGTCTTACTTTGAGGTTGCATCAGCTGTTACATTAATAGAAACTGTTAAAATGATCGGAAGTTGAGTCAAAACAAGCCAATTTCATTGCTAATCGCACTGCAAGCCTTTCGGCAGAAGACATTGATTTCTTTTTGTACCATTGGAAAATTTAATTGGATGCTGATGACACTAGATATTAGGTGGGTAATGTTTTAACCTCAAGTCAGCTTTATAACTTTCATTATGCTGTTTTAACACCATTCAGCACCCATCTACTTAAACGTTCTGACCAAGTCCATGCTGGTTTTCTTTACCGTGTTAATATGAGACAAATGATTATTTAACAAAATTACAGAGCAGCTGATTTCTGGTAAACGTTCGTATTGTTTATTGGGCAGACAGGGCCAGTGTCGCGCCGAATTCTGACACCCACCATCCCCTTTGCATGTATGTGTGCTCGGTGAAACACCAGTGCATCAGTGGCCTGAGCTGCTGGCCTGATGGGAAACAGACCTCATGGTATATTAGTGGGGATGTGGTTGTAAATTAAATTTAAAGTCCCAAAGTACAACAATGATGGAGAATGCCAACTATGTTACAATAAATAATGTGCCACGAATAGCTTTAAGATACAGGCTACATTTTCATACTTGCACATTAAAAGGGTTGTTTTTTGTTTGAGACATAACAGCATTGTTATTGCTGCTGTAATCACGTACACACTTAACTTAACTTCATTCATTCATTCATTCATCTTCTCCCGCTTTATCCTCTATTAGGGTCGCGGTGGGGTTCCCCATGCCCATCCAGGGGAGAACGTTTTTGGCTCTGGGCAGATAGACCCAGGACAGGGTGCCAATCCATCGCTGGGCACACACTCACTCACACAGACACACTCTATATGGGGCAATTTTGAGAAATCACTTGACTTGATCCATGTTTTTGGACTGTGGGAGGAAACCGGAGAACCCGGAGGAAACCCACGCGGACACGGGGAGAACATGGAAACTCAACCAGATGGGGATTCGAACCGGGAATCCCTAGCGCTGACAGGCGAACGTGCTAACCACTAAGCCACCGTGCCGCCCCACTTAAATTCAGAGACGAATAAATTCCAGGTGAATGTTCCTTCATACATCATTGCACCCAATTTGACATTTGAATAAATGTGTGCATAACATCCAACTTAAATACTTACAATATTTTATAATGATGTAGTGTATATTTATGTCACATATAACTAACCACTGTGGTTCGGATAATGTAAGTGCTCATAAAACATAAGTAACTGAATTAACAATAATGTAATAATTTAAGTTATTATTCAGTATTTCACTGAGTATTTATTTTCATGATACAGATGTTGCAGATTGTATCATTTTAAATACAGAAAAAGCACCTCGCACATCATGCTGCTCGCTCGCATGCATCAGATCAGTGGAGTAATAATAAGGTTGAAAAGAAACAGTGTCGCTTGAATCGAGTAGCCTCCTTAAATCTCCTGATAAAGGCATAAGAGTGTTTGCGAATCCCAGTGCAGTGTGTTGGCCCAGTAAGCTCTCTGGCCTGGTGAGCTGGAGATGACATTTAGCAGTGCTGAAAGCCGGGATTCAGAAGTCTGCGGGTCTGATTCGCTGAGCCAAGAGCTCACAGTAAATGACCTTGTAATCAGTGCCCACCAAAAAGTGTAAATTTGAACTGTATTTCTTCCGTCCTGCACCCCATTCTCCCTCTTTCTCTGTGTTTTTTTTCCATCTTCCACTTTCTTTTTCACTTTATCTTGATTGCTCCCACTCCCTCCCCCTTTTTACTTAATGACCAGAAAGATGGCGGGCATCCAAGCCCCAGGAATAAAAGAGCTCTCCGGTCGTTAGGGATTTGGCTGACATTGTGCTGGACACACACATACACACACACACACACACACACACACAGACAAACATGCGCACACACGAGCTGAAGTTCTTTTTCAGCATCTAGCGAGTCATAGGTATCTGTGATGACTGGGACGCTTAAGGTCCTTTGGAGGGAATGGCTGGCTCTTGCTTTGTATGCATGGCAGATGATGCTGCACTAGCAAAGTGCTTTCTTCTATTAAATGCAGCCTTTTTTTTCCTCGTATCTTCTGCAAAGTACTCAAGAGCCGCCTTTGTTCCACAACAAATACCATATCAGAAATCATTCCCAGGGCCCTTGGGAAAGGCAGACTGAAGGATGTGCTTTGAATAAGACCAGCTATCTTTTAGAAGCAGCATTAAACTCTGAGTTGATATCATTGGCTTCCCACGCCGACTGCACGAGCATAACACCCTCAGGGCCTTGTAGGTCTATCCATGGAGCAAGGTGTGTCCCATACACTGTGGCTATTCATCATTTCCCCCACTCCCAACCCTACACTGTGAGAGTGACTGTGGGAGAAGACAAGAACTGTGTTTCACCGCATGTACTGTGTATTGCTTTCACACTGGCTGCTCATTGTGTTGTAATTAAAGCTGCTTAGCCAGATTCTTAATCACATGTCATCAAGTTAAGTTGCATCAATGTCAGTCTTATTTACATGGAGGTTAGCACACTGATAAAGATGAATTAACCCCGAAACACAACTCTGAGTTTGCAGCTCAAGTATAAAGCTAAAGTTTATAGTGCAGTATTAGTATACTTACAGTATTGTGTTTTATCGAAACATGGTTTCCTCATCATGCGGCGTTTAGCATTAATAAGTATGGATGTGCTATTCCTTCTAGTCCCAATTTTACATAACATAACGTTCTTTTATTCAGCCTGATAACAGGGACAATTCTTGTCCTCGAGTGAATGAGCAAGAATAAACAGCACATGTTTTTGCTAATATATGCTCCAGCAGCGAGAACGGGGATTTGAAAATGTCTGCTGCACGTTCGATTTGGGCAAGCTTATTTAAATTAGAGGTCAAACTCTGCTGACAGCTTCACTTTTTGAAACACAGAACCACTTTACACTGAGCTCTGCATAAAACCTGTACCAACCAAAAAAAAAAAGGTTCATGTGCATTTAAAGACCTGCTATTTATTTTTTTCATTCATTCATTCATTATCTCCCGCTTTATCCTCTACTAGGGTCGCGGTGGGGTTCCCCATGCCCATCCAGGAGAGAACATCCCGGGCGCTGGGCAAACAGACCCAGGACAGGGCGCCCATCCATCGCTGGGCACACACCCACTCACCCAAACGCACTCTATATGGGGCAATTTGGAGAACTCAATTAACTTGATCCATGTTTTTTGGACTGTGGGAGGAAACCGGAGAACCCGGAGGAAACCCACGCGGACACGGGGAGAACATGGAAACTCCACCCAGATGGGGATTCGAATCGGGAATCCCTAGTGCTGAGAGGAGAACGTGCTAACCACTAAGCCACTGTGCCGCCCGCTATTTATTTTTAAGAATCAAATTTAGTGTTTGACTAAATTAATTAGTCATGTGACTGTAACAGCCTCAAAATCATAATATAGCATTATGGACATTAATTTGTTTAAATTAGCATAATATGGTTATGCATTTCAGATGTCTGTTTTAAACCAGTTGCATGTCTCATAGAGTATGTAAGCACTAAGCCATATGAAGTGCACATTGACACCGTCTTGCCCTCGATTCACCCTGAGATTAAGATTATTGGATTAGACAAACTCTTTAAATGCAAATGAAACCATAATGAAGTAAAGGCTTTGGATGAAAGTGTGTCCAGACACCCAGCACTGACACAGACAACCCCTCTGTCTTGCTCAGTCCTCTTCTTAAAGTAGTGGGGGACTACACGCTCTTAATGACACCTATGTGAGGGTTCCCTGCTCACAGTGCACAGAAACAGGGCCATCTATTGATCTGTCTCCACAGCACACAGGGGTAGGGGGGGGGGGGCACAAAGCCAAAGCCTCGTGTTCAGATTTTTAAGTTTTTTTTATTTACAAGGCTGTCGTTATAGTGGAAGTGATTAAAGCCAAAGACTCTGGACCCTGTATGTAGTCTTTAGGGACTGTCAGACATTGGTTCCGTTGCTGGTCTCTCCTCTGTCCCTGCACAGTGTTTGTAGACTGCGCCGGAAGACATAATTACTGAAACCACAGGACAATATAAATGTAGGATTTGTAATGTGTTTAATTGTTCTAATTGTCTAATTTGAGACGATAAGAAGGAGGCGCAACCGCCTACACGGTGAAATCAAACCCTTAATACCACCCTCATTTCCTCTTATTTCGATCACAAGACCCTCGTGCTGTGGGGAACCCAACCTCCCACGTTGGCAGCTGGCTGTGTTTGGCTGGCGTCTCTCTCTGTACTAGTGCAAGTCCATGTGCTGACCACCCTCAATGCCCGAACGTGCTCCGTTCGGTGACCTACGAATTTAGAGGGTAGCTGAATCAACTCATGTCAAAAGACTTTAGAGTAATTTTGCACGAGCACGGCTGATAAACTAGCCCTTTGCTCGGGGTGAGAAATTCGACCCGCCGAGCTGATGGTGTCTCCCATCCATCTGTAGCCACTTCTGCCAAGACCTTATCATCCAATCTGGAGCTGTATTGAATATCTCGATGTAACAGGTGCGACTCACTTTGTCTCCGCGATATGGTTCTGTCACGCACAATCCTTTACTACTGTCCGAGCCATAAAAGCATTTAAAAGTCAATCTAGCTAATCTTGGTGGTGTTAAATTTCCATCTCCGTCTCTTTCAGTCCTGGCTCCGGATGTATGGATATCTCCCTCAGGCCAGCAGGCAGATGTCCACCATGAGATCGGCTCAAATCCTGTCCAATGCCATTAGTGATATGCAAAGATTTTATGGCCTGGAGGTCACGGGAAAGATGGATCCATCAACTATTCAGTAAGACCTTACAGTGTGCTATGAGATTCTAAAATCTTCCTTTTACCCAATCGTCCATCTGTGATGAGAGTGATGCATGACATCATTTAGACGGGTTTTATAGTTAAATCTTCTAACACTGGTGTCATTACACGATATCATAGATTCAAATCTCTCTTCATTAGCATTGAACATTAAGATGGTAATGTTTATGTTATTCCTTCGACTTCCTCAGAGCCATGAAAAAGCCCCGCTGCGGAGTCCCAGATAAGTTTGGAGGTCAAATCAAGTCTAACGTGCGCAGGAGACGCTACGCCCTCACTGGCCACAAGTGGGATAAAACCCACCTGACTTTCAGGTACTTATAAAAACGTGTGTTTTTACAACAAGGGCATTTTGTCGTTTAACTTTTCCTAAGAGTTGTTTTTAACTCACAGTATACAGAACTACACCCCCAAGGTTGGTGAATACAACTCGTATGAAGCCATTCGAATGGCCTTTAAGGTGTGGGAGAAGGTTACGCCGCTGACGTTCGACGAAATCCCCTACCGAGAGGTCAAATACGGCAGACGGAAGGAACCTGACATCATGATCTTTTTTGCCTCGGGTTTCCATGGCGACAGCTCCCCTTTTGATGGAGTGGGTGGCTTCTTGGCACATGCCTATTTTCCAGGCCCGGGAATGGGTGGGGACACACATTTTGACTCGGATGAGCCATGGACACTTAACAACGAGAACTTACAAGGTAAGTCGTTGTTTACGGCAGTGTTTACAGCGAAATATACACTCACTGGCCCTCTTGATGGGTAGACCTCTGTGTTTTTGTCACATACATTTACTTATAGAATGTAGATCTGTTTCTCGGTATACATTGTTAGTCTTGATCATTCTAATTGTCAGGACCGCCACAGAGCAGGAATTATATAATTATCAGCACTACAGTAACACTGATATGACCATGTATGTAAGTGTGTGGTTCGCTGGTATAATAGATATATAAAAGATAAAGGATTAGATGTAGCAGCAGTGCTGGTTCTGCATTTATATATCTGGACCTGCATAAGAGGCAGATAATGGATGTATATATTCCAAATAACCTCTTAAAATTTCCCTCCTTACTAATTTACAAAACAATGGCTACAGTTATCCACTGGGTTAACAATGTGCTGCGTTCTCACTTTGCCGATTTTATGAGTTGTAAAACACGTTCGTGGTACATTTCCCTGCTTATTTAACCCATGTGGATGTGTTTGTTTACTTTCTCCAGGCCAATCTGGCTTCCTTCTTTGACTCGATTTTTCGAACGCTTTAAAATGCATGTATGACATCACGCCGCCCTCTACTGCCAAACATCACATGCTGCTAAAAAAGGGAAAACGTCTTATCAAGCCAACTTTTCTTCTGCTCACAACTCTGGCTTAACGACTCGATATGCTCTTAACAGTCACTTCGGGACGCACAGCTACCGGGATGGATTTCATCGTCCTGATGCGGCACTCTAGCTGTGCTTCATTAAGGTGTACAGTGGGAGCAATTTGGGCTTAATGGGCTGAGGGCAGAGGGTCACGCGAAAAATGATCTGAGGAAATCTGGGTACAAAATGGTGTAGAACCTTGGATTCGGGATTCAGGGTTTATGTGGTTAGTAGGATCTCAGTCATCACGTTAAAATCCATTGAGCCTTTAAACGGATGAAGGCTGCATTCATCAAAACCTGACTAAACGAGTGCAAGTTTAAAGTGATGCCATAAATCAATACGATCAGGAAACGTGAGCGGAAGTAATGCATACTAATAGCAGATTGTATTGGGGTGGTTTTTCATCGGTTTGCCTTTTACATCACCTAAAATATCTGATGTTGCTTTTTGTAATCACTCATAATGCTAGAAAAATGATCACTGGAGGTGATATACCAAAACTATCGTACATGGCAATTTTTTAAGCATTACTGTAATTACAGTGTACATGAGTAAATGATATGGGTAATTCCCTCAGTCAAAATGTTCTGGGTGAGGAGCGAACAGTTGGAGCAATTAGAGCTTAGTTAAAATGCCCAGTAGCCTGGTTGGGATTTCCTCCAGCGGTTCTGTCTGCCATCATTAACAGAACATCACAAAGGCGCTTTGTCTTTTCCTCTCTCTATCCGTCTTCATTCTGAGTCACATGCTGAAGATAATGGCAGCGTTCGGTATGCCTGCTAGGCGAGACTTAGAACCTCATACACTGAGCACTCCACTCGACGGCCATGATGTCACTTCATTAGTAATTAGAGGTGCCGTTATCAGCCCCTCCAGTTCAGCACGAGTCTTATCAGGAGGAGATGGTGCTGGTGCTGAATTATGAGGCACCATGTTTTGGTAAAACTCCAACGCAGCGCCAGAATGGACGTCCTTGTGTAGCATGTACTGCTGAAAGCATGGTCACATTCCGTAGGCTGCGAATGTCCACAGGCGATTCTTTGTGGTCAGCGGTTCATGGCATCATGTCACAGCTGCGTGCCATATCGCAGTGTCCATGTTTTAAAAACACTCGGGTACTTTTTGTCGTATGGCGCATGTACATATATCTGTACCCGTCGGAGCGGGGGCATGTCAAAGACCTCATTGATTCAGCTGCCTGAGGCTATTAGAATAACCGTTTAGGGCTTCTGGTGTCCGTCCAGATCCATTAGCTGTGATATCATGGTGTCTGAAAAGCCCTGAACAAGCAGCATAACTTCATACTGACCTTGTTCTGAGAGGATGGCACACTCTCATATATCACTGAGGAGAAGAAGTCTTCTGTAACATTAAGTTTCATGCGATGGAGCCACCACCAGCGGCGGTGCAGAGAGAACGCTTTTTATACTGAAAGGTTTTTCCGTTGGTACTTTTGGCTTCTGGACGTGCTGAAACTCGTGTTTCCTTTACAAGTTACGCTAAAACGAAAGCCTTAGAACTTCAATTAAACCAAGAAGAAAATCATATATACATTCATTCATTCATTATCTTCCGCTTTATCCTCTATTAGGGTCGCGGGGGGGTTTCCCATGCCCATCCAGTGGAGAACGTTTCGGGCGCTGGGTAGATAGACCCAGGACAGGGCACCAATCTATCGCTGGGCACACACTCACTCACACATAAACACTCTATATGGGGCAATTTGGAGAACTCAATTGACTTGATCCATGTTTTTGGACTGTGGGAGGAAACCGGAGAACCCGGAGGAAACCCACGCGGACACGGGGAGAACATGGAAACTCCACCCAGATGGGGATTCGAACTGGGAACCCCTAGTGCTGAGGGGAGAACATGCTAACCACCAAGCCATCGTGCCGCCATCATTACATACAAATAAAATAAAAATGTCATCAGAGTTACAGTCAGTCATCATTCCGTTACAACATGATCATCAGATGATTGACTCATGTCCTGTGAACGTGATCAACCTCGGAAAATCCCTCTACCGTCACGTATGCATCTAACGTTCAGATGATTCCTCAGAATGTCTCGGTATTGATCGGCAGTGACGGTGCTCTCTAAAGAACCTTAACAGCTTCCCAGCAAAATGTTTCTCACGGCATAAAGAGCTGTTTAAATATTCAGGCTTCCTATATGTGCAGTCATGCAGAATGTTTGAGAGGGAGATGCTTATTATACTTTATCAATATTAACGTGTCTTCATAATGTATTCTGTACTTTGGACTATTAATGTCCGAGTACCTTTTCAACTGAATTGTACATGACGTATATTGATGAGTGTCTAGACTAGTTTTTGTATACACTCTATGCACATGTTTTGGGACACCTACACTTTACACCTACAGAAGCTTAAGTGATATCTTATTCTTATTCGGTTTCCTCCTTGTTACAGCTATAACAGTTTTCTTTAGAAAGGCTTCAATAAGATTTTAAAGTGTCACCCAACCATGCTCTGTGTATTGATGATTTGGAACCAAACAGGGCCTTTCCTTCCCAACGTGTTCCCACAAAGTCAAAAGCATTCAGCTCTCTAAAATGCACGGCAAGGTGCTTTCACTGTCCATATTGTGTATTTCTATAGAAGCATCAAAGTCACTTGCTGTGCTATTTAAAGCTAATGTGTCTTTATAATCTTTGACATGTATGTAGCACAGATAACCAGCATTAAATGCAGAGTCAGCTCCCACCCACCACACACACATATGCTGACCTGACTAAATAAGAAGCCAGAATACACTGTTCCAATCAATTAATCCTCCCTTTCCTATACCCCACCAGTGAGCCTATTGACCTCAGGTCACAGGGACAAGTGATGTCTCAGAGGCAGCAGACAAAGAACAGTTTGAGAGCCTGCCAACCAATTAGGAATAAAAACCCCGGCCCGAAGCAGTCACAAATCATCCTGCTCCTCTCGCCATCGCTCCACTGTGCTTTGTTTTATTGGCTTTTGTTAGCTCTAACAAAGCACATAGAGGATGGAGGATTTTTCAACTATAAAACTTCTGCTGGTTGTCATTAAAATTATAAAATACAAATGCCATGCATGTAAACCACAGTATAGAACAGCAAACTAATTATGGGTTACAGTCATTAAACTGATGGTGTGATAGATGTACAAATTTTAAGAGCTGATGGATGTTTTCAGCATAAAAACATGACCAACTCATACAGTGTTTTAATAAATCAAATCACTTACCAGTTAATATAATTGTGTAGCTGCTTAGTCACTCTCCCTGTCTCATTCTGTTTCCTCCCCAGGCAATGATCTCTTCCTGGTGGCAGTGCATGAGCTTGGTCACGCTTTGGGTCTGGAACACTCCAATAATCCTTTGGCCATTATGGCTCCCTTCTACCAGTGGATGGACACGGAAAACTTCCAGCTTCCGGATGACGATCTCACCGGGATACAGCGGATATACGGTACACAGTCCACACTATAAGTATTGAACAAAACGTGTTGTAACACAAGCCTTTAAAATAGGGGTTAACATGACAAGTCACATGACTGAACGCTGCTTCTTCGTTCTCTGCAGAACGGAGTATATAAATGAGTCACAAATATAATTGGTTAAAAAATATAATAAAACATTATTTTATTTTTTGTTTAATAAAATTTATCCTGTTCGTTCAAGCCCTACTTTTAATATTTAGTATTTCTTCAGTTGATTTTAATAATTTCTCTTATGTACTGTTGTTCTATGGCATGCCTTTGCAACACTTTCACCGACTGGGTCACTGAGACTGTGTGAGTGATATTTTTGGGATAGATGGAGAGGTTATTTCCACTGTGGGTGAACAGTCAGCATGTTGCTGGAGTGCATGGGGCCTGCTGTCTATAGGAATGCTGTTCCTGAATCTGCTGGAGTCAGAATAAGCGTCCCTCTGATGCCCGTTTCTGTCCATCATGGAATTGGCAGATCTGTGAATATGAAGTTTGGTTTTATTGTGTTTTCCATCTTTGCAGGGTCTCCTGAAAGCTCCCCTACGCAAGCGCTGCCCACCGTGACGCCCCGCCGCCCTAACCCACCTAAAAACCCTCCGGTAGCCCCTCCACGTCGCCCGGACCGGCCCCGCACCACCGACCGGCCAGATCAGTATGGGCCGAACATATGTGAAGGCAACTTCGACACAGTTACGATGCTCCGCGGAGAGATGTTCGTTTTTAAGGTGGGTTCAGTAAAAGGTTTAATAGATCTGGGCCTCTGATTGTTTGTTTCTCAGTGATTTTATGTCCCTTTATGCTGATCTCGAGTACAATAGAAGTTGACAGGCGTATCCTCCGTCGTTAACCGGTTAAGCAGGTAGGAAATTGGGTGAAAAATAATGCCCCGTGCTCTCAGTGGGACCGAGCGATCAACCCGGTGCAGTGTGACCGAGCTCGGCCTGTAAATGTCCTAAAGCCGTGCCGAGTTCCAGCTGCTGCACCTGAGATCCAGGCAGATGCTTCAGACCCACTCCTTAAGGCCTGCTCTCAATCAGCAGCTAGAGGGCCAATAAAACCCCAGTCCTGGGTTCCGTTATGATCCATAAAACCAGGGTTATATCCCCAACCTCTGGAGTTCATTACGGGAACCACAGGACCCAGGGTTGCTTACGAACAGAGTTAGACTCACTGCTGGTGTTCTAGCTCTGGGTTTTAGCCAAGGTTTTCATCTGCTGCTCCACGTTTTCCAGAGTTTCATCATGTCATCTTGTGATTAATCTTCTTTTAAGAATAAAGGATGTTATTCTGCCGGGTATTCAGAACAACAGACTGATCATATGATTGGGCCTTCCTTATGTAATTAATGGTTGAAGTTTCTCTTCTTGTTCTCTAAAAAGTGAGCAAGAGCGTCATGTGTAGTATCTTGTCTCTCTTGCCAGCTGTCTGCATTCACAAATCATCATGAATGAACCTTTAGTTATTTAAAACTTTTTTTTATTTTAACATATTGGAAACAATAAAAACATGTCTGCAGTTGATCGAGAAGTAATGGCACAGATGAGATGTAATGATTTATAATGGCTGTAAAAAAAAGGGCAGAATTCTGCTTCTTTAATGTGTAAGGGCTGTGGAGCTCTGTGAATAAGTCCGGCTCTATCATGTCTGCTCATTCAGTACAAAAGAAAACCTCTTCAGCTCGGTCAGTAACATTCCATCCACAGTTGTAAGAATCGAAATCTGATGTGGTTAAGGTTTATATTGTGTAAAAAAATAAAATAAAAAAAAAAACCCGGGAAGAAAAAAAAAAATCCCCCTATAATGGTTTGGGTGATTTCCTGTGGGCCAGCTGCTAACAAGTTTCATGAACAGCTCAATCAGCATTTAATAATGCCAGAAAATAAATGAAACTTGTCATGCAACGTGCGCCGAGCCAAAACCAAACCCACTTTAACACACAATATTCCTGCGTGACTCATGAGCAGATATTAATAGCAGATTTGTGTAGTTGTTTTATGTCCCGTTATGGTTTACGTGGGCTCGGCCAGCTGATGCGGCCCGTTTTGCTCGACGAGTCGAGTTGATCTGTTGGAACAAATCATTGCTTCTTTATGAATCTAGCCGCAAAAGGTCTCGAGTGCAGACCTGTGTTTAAAGCTGTGTTGATATTGGTTGAGGGTGTGAAATGAGATGAGATGGGGTCTGGAAGTGTACGACTGGATTACCTAGGTTAAATTTAGAGCTTGTTGGCTGCAGGCTTGGCACACACTGTAATTTGGGTCAGGTGTAAAGCAATCTCAAGGTCTTGGCTTGCTGCCCTAAGACAAAATGCGAATGCATTTTCATTTATTAGTCTACAGACAGTAAAGTAATGCTTCATTTAGTTCAATTATAACAGAAACACCATCCCGCTGTCTGTCTGCACAGGCAGGCTCGTGTCTAGAGCTGCTTTAAGTTAAGGTTTAAATTCGGAATTTAATTTTAAAAACATGGATTCAAGATAAATTGGCTGCTCTGGATGGATTGGCACCCTGTTCTGTGTGTATCTGTGCAGTGCCCAAAATGTTCTCCATGGGGAACCCCCCTGCAACACTAGTAGAGGATTAAGCAGAAGATAATGGATAAATGGTTTGAATTTTTTAAATAAGTCATTGCTTTTAAACACTTTGGTTGCTTACAGGAGCAATGTGCTCGAATGTGATTCATTTTACATGAAACTGTAATATTTCATGTGGAATCCCTCAGTGCTTTCTCACATGGTTTCACCAAATCCTAATATTAAAATCTGGTGTAATATCTTTCATATGTGATGTTTTTAAAGACCCATTCGATGTTATAGGTTTATTAAATACTCAAAACAGTTTCCGTCGTTGTAGGGTCGCTGGTTCTGGAGGGTGAGAAGAAACCGCGTTTTGGATAACTATCCCATGCCCATCGGCCACTTCTGGAGGGGACTTCCAGGAGACATCGATGCAGCTTATGAGAGGCACGATGGGAGATTTGTGTTCTTTAAAGGTAATTTTACCCATTTACAGCCACTAAGTCTATGCGCCAATCATGGCTGGATGTCTGTGCTCCGGTCCAAGTTGTAAAGAAAGCTCACCGGAGAGCATTACATATACCATTTCCGATTAACGTCAGTTTGCCTTTAGTCGATTGATGGCCATTTCCCTTTGAGTGCCAGCCACTGATTGTGATTTGCCATTTAGTGAAGTGAGGTTTTGGTCTGTGGTCGTCTTGAGATAACTATGCAGGTCGGGGCTGATGAATTTTACAGGTAGGCAAGCGAGAGGAACATTCAAGAGTCCTTGAAAATTCGAAGCCCCTGGCCGGTCGGATTTTATTGCAGTCTGTGTGGTTCGAAAATCCTGCCGCTCCAGCTTTTGCTCATTACCTCTCATTGGCCTTAACAGTTGCCAAGGCAGCAAAGCATTCGTCCATAAACAATGGACGGCTCGGGTTACATTCGCATAGCGATCGTTTCGTGATGACATGATGTCAAAATGACAACAGTGGGCTTCACCTGGACTCGAGCCGCTTGAGCGGCACGATATCTTGGTCTCGTGCCATTTTCATCTGCGTCTTCCCCGGCAACCACTGGGAGTTGAAGAGGGTCTTAAACGGTTGAGATAGGAGGGAGGAAGAAAGACAGGGAGCTGTAAAGTTTTTTGGAAAGAAATTTGGAAAACATCTGTCGGGCGAGTGATGTCATTGGCAGGATCTTCATAAGCTTGGATACTTGCCATAGGAAAGACGCCAGGGAACCGAAAACTTTGGACTGTTATATTCGAGGCGAGGCTCTTGCATTAGCCAGTGGTTCCCCCGAATGCAGAGCTTGCAGTTTGTGCCGTTGGACTCAAACTTGAATCCTGTGAATGGTGCCACCATGTCTGCCACACTGCCAAGTACAGGAAAAAAAAATACCTTCCTTAGTCTGACTGTGATGATTAGTGTTTGGTCCACACGTTAACCCACATACCTTCTGCATTGTTTGTTCCATGCTGTTGCGATGTCTGCCCTGCTTTTAATCTCCTCCTCACTTAATCCAAACAGAAAATCGGTACTGGATCTTCCGAGAGGCCAATCTAGAGCCAGGCTATCCCCAGGACTTGGTGGAGTATGGAAGAGACATTCCATATGACAAGATAGAAACGGCCATCTGGTGGGAACCTTTAGGCTACACCTATTTTTTCAAGGGCGATAGGTGAGAACGACGTCCCATCACCGAGACCTGCATGTCGCCCTGAAATACTGGAGCTAATGAACCTGCTAATTACTTCTCTGCAGATATTGGCGCTTTAACGAACAAACCCGGGCCGTAGACCGAGACTACCCCAAATCAATCAGCGTATGGGATACGTCGGTGCCCGTTTCCCCCAAGGGAGCCTTTCTCAGCGATGATGGAGGTGAGTTGAGGCCAGAGGTGGAACGAAGAGAAAGGGGATAAGAAGGTGGAGGAGAAATTTGATCAGGAAATGTAAATGTGATTAGAGGAAGAAATGACATCACTTGCTCCACCTACCAGCTATGAATTAACCAGAGCCATGGATGGTATGACGCGAGTTAAATAAATAAGCCTGTTACAGATATGAACCTTTGGCTAAGGGATGCAGAAAGCAGGCACAGTTTATAAAACATAATTTCATAGTATTGCTTTGATTCTAATGGGTTGGACCTCACTTTTTCACTAGGTACATAAAAGGTTCTTCCCCAAACTGCTCTAACAAAGTTGTAAGGTAGATGAAACCATGGCGCATGGCAAATGGATTGAATTGATAAGTTTGTAGCAATTGAATTAATTAAATTACCCAAATTGGGCGGCACGGTGGCTTAGTGGTTTAGCACGTTCGCCTCTCAGCGCTAGGGATTCCCGGTTCGAATCCCCATCTGGGTGGAGTTTCCATGTTCTCCCGGTGTCTGCGTGGGTTTCCTCCGGGTTCTCCGGTTTCCTCCCACAGTCCAAAAACATGGATCAAGTCAATTGAATTTTCAAAATTGCCCCATATAGAGTGTGTCTGTGTGAGTGAGTGTGTGCCCAGCCATGGATTGGCGCCCTGTCCTGGGTGTATCTGCCCAGCGCCCAAGACGTTCTCCCCTGGATGGGCATGGGGAACCCCACCGCGACCCTAATAGAGGATAAAGCGGAAGATAATGAATGAATGAATTACCCAAATTTACTAAATAAGAGGTGTGTCTATATACTGTTTAAAATACAACCAATAACAGAAACACACGGCTGGGTGTCATTATGCTGGCAGATAGAACCGTGTGTTGATTTATGCCTTGTGCTGAGGAACCATCATGGAATATAGAACTAAATCAGGACATCAAGTCCCGGGATTCTGTTCTGTTCCGTCACTGAACCTGCTTCGATCTTCCTGCAGCATATACCATTTTCTACAAAGGCAGCAAATACTGGAAATTCGACAACCAGCGAATGAAGAGTGAGCCTGGCTACCCCAAGTCCATCCTGCGCGACTTTATGGGCTGCAGTGTGGACCTGGACCCTGACCAAGACACCGACGCGGATCCGGGTCGCAAGTGGCCCGACCGCCCGCCGTTTAACCCGGACGTGGGTCGCGACAAGGACAAGGAGAAGACCAAGGAGAAAGGCAAGGACAAGGATCGCACTAACGACGTGGACTACAAGGAGACGACGGAGGAGAAGACGAATGAGGTAGACGTGGTGGTGAAGGTAGACGAGACGGAGCGCACCATGACCATCATCATGGTGACGGTGCCCTTAGTGCTGGTGCTGTGCATCCTGGTGCTGATCTACGCCATCATTAACACACTACAGAGGAAAGGGGCGCCCAAATATTTGGTGTACTGCAAACGCTCGCTGCAGAACTGGGTTTGACCGTCAGACTCTTGACCCCCGTAACCTTGCCACCCCCCCCCCCCCGTATCATTTTTCATTAACCTTAACATATTTGCGTCGCACACACAATCGCTCACACTCGCACATGCACACACTCTCGCTCCTTGTGCTTTTTAGTTCATGGTGCTTAGTCTATTTATATGAGTTTGCACATTGAGGTATTGTTCTCTTTCTACCTGCCCTCTTGGTTCACGGTGTGTGCATAGTCCCATCGAAAGCGATTCTCTGTGCCATGCTAAACTCGAATGAACTGCCAGCTGGCTTCAAACTCTAGACAAGGAGAAGAGAAACTCGTCTTTGTATGTCTCTGCTCAATAAAGTCTCTCTTTACTCAGGATATAGCTGTTAGTTATCCACTGACTGGACGGGTCGCGCGAGGAAGACCTGGTGTGGATCATGACAATATATGTCAGAATAAGCCGGTTGTTTCGGGGGCCCCCCATGCTTGCCAGTGGTGAGAAACGAAAAACGCATTTTATCACAACACTTAAACCACTCACACTATTGTTTTAACAACGGTGCCTTGGTATTGCTAGCCTTCCTGTGGTGTTGCCCTTATAGGAGGAGCCCCCCCGACCCTCCCTCATGTGTTGCTTTCTCCCTGTGGTCCTGTGATACAGTGTTTTCGACTGTAATCTTTTATTAGAGAAGTGTAGCTCACATGGTGCTTTTCCTTTAGGACAAAGGCAGCGTACTGTGAAACCGCATTGTGGGGGACGGGACGGGACGGGTGGGAATGGGAATGCTTGAGGTACTGGATGCCGTTTCTAGAATATGCTGGTTTTGAGATTTAACGGTTTTAGGCAAATGTAGACTTGCTTTTAACAATATATAAAAATACCTACAGTAATAGAGGCTTATAAAACCGACCACTAATACATACCACTAGCATTTGTGCATAATTGAAAAGTCAATAAAACGTGTTCATGCTGGCGACTCGAGCTGTAATTGTAATTAAAGCCTTTACTGGACCTCTCTCCTCCATTAGATTATCCTCTCATTTTAAAAGCAGCAGGTGGGCGAAAACATTGCTAAACCCCGGGACGAGCCCCTCCGTGCCGCATGTGCTTAAGCTTGCAGACGGGGCAGCAACGACAAAATGGTAGGATGAGGAGATACGAGGAGACATCTGTGCAAGTTCAAAGGGAGATGGTTCAGCTGCAGAAACCTTATCTGCTAAGTCCTCGGGATAAGGCTTACAGTGTGTTGTTCCAGAGGCTAGGCGGGATTACATTACACTGCTGAAGCTGATTCGGAGGGGTGGGGTGGTGCACAGGGTCCTGACCTGAGTGAGAAACCTCTTGATGAGGGGGAAAAAACGAGGCGAAGCAGAAACCTGCTGAAGTACAAATCCCTTGTGGGAGTAGTAAACTGGCGTAAAGCCATGGACGCTGCCGATGACCGGTGGTTATTTCTGATCCACGCTCGATTGGGGATCTGGGATTGGCATCCGTCCTGCTGGTATTCAGCTGCTCCTCACTTGATTCTGACAGCACTCTCATGCCTCTCAGGAATTTTGCCATAATCTGTAGTTCAGACAACAGTTAACCAAGACTGACCAAGTAGTGATCGCAGTGGAACTTTGCAGTTTACATTGCCTCAAGCGGGAACAGAAGACTGATGATGTACTACTAGCTTTACTTCTACATTGTGCGAAATCAAATAACATTTTAGGTATAGAATTGTTTTGTATTTAACACAAATAGAATGAAGAATATCCAAGAAGGCCATTAAAACGAAAGCTGATCAGGCCGCCTCGTTTGATTCGACACGTTATGTGAAACGTCGTCCTAACACATCCACACAGACGGTATTCCCTCCATCTTTAAGCGTCAGTACCGCTATGCAGAGCCCCACCCGTCAGGTCTTCTCAGTTAAATCAGTAGGGATGCAAATTTGTGTGGCAAAGTTCACAAACTCTGTTTTGCTTGTAAAATTAATTGATCCTGGCGAACCGCTGAGCATTTGCATTGATAGTGTATACTGTGGTTATCACTTACAAGTGAGGGTTAGTGAGTAAGGGTTAAAAAAAAAAACAGTGGGAAGGTGGGAGGTTAGTATTCCAAATGTCTATTTAACAAAAAAAACTCATTTTTCATAACATACTGAACTTGTGAACACCATTGCGTTGGCTTTAGCAGTTGCTGTTAGACTGATTGATCCACTAGAGTTGAGAACAAAAGCATCTCGGCCTCTAAAAGGCTTAACAAAGTTAAAGTGTGTCCTGCAAAGGCAGAGAGGACACAGTAAAGGAGAGAATAAAAAGAGTGGTACTATAAATATTGCCTTGTCGGGCAAGGTTGAGTTAAAACCACTTTCATAAATATTATGGAGAGAGTAGAGGAGACGGAGGACAGTCACAATTCGAATGCCCCCACTGATGGAGGCTGTTTGACTCGTTTGCCAGGCTGTACCTTCCCCCTCTCCCTGCCCCCTCCCCTTCAACCACTGTGATGTGGAGGAAAGTTAATCAGAGATAAAAGCCCTTTCTCCTCTCCCGCCCAGATCAATGTAGAATACATAAACAGGCCTGAAGGGTACACAGAGGGAGCGACTCAGACTCCGTCCTGCTAACCCTCTGTGCACCGGCTTTCTGTGTTGCTGCTGCCGAACTTGGGGTCGTTGCCTAAAGTCTCTGCTCTCCCAGAGGGGTTTAATGTTGTAAACTGACTTACCCGAGTTATTTAAAGTGAACCTGGCTGGCAAACACTGCGTGTTTGTTCACAGACAGTGCACGCTCACTTATTAACTCGAAATCTAAAGCAAGAAAGACTGTGCAGTGTGTTTACATGCGTGATAATAATTTGCTACCAAGGTTTTAGTTTGATAACCATGCTGTTTAACGCCTTTTTTAAAGAAACCGGGAAGATTTCTTAGGGTTAATTTACTGGATTTTAAAAAAATGTAAAAAAAACGAAATCATTCACTGGCATTTGCGAACTTAGTTCAAGAAGCTCTAACGGGACGACAGCTGAAGCCTCGACAATGCCACCCATGGTTGTCTGCAGCCAAAGATCTGTAGATCAGAATTTGCATTGCATATTTTCTTTTAATCCCAGACAAAGTAATGATTCTTGAGTGCCGGTACAATGTATGACATCAGAGCTTGTTCCTACACTTTCTTTCACAGTGTGTTCGACCCCACCCGGTAATCAAGCGTAATCTGGGGTTAGATAAAAAATGTGATGATGAGGCAAAGATTCCAGTTTTACGTCAAGATCATTTCCAAAATCCGACTTTGTGCAGAGTTCCCATATTATTCCATACATGTAAACACACTTGTGCAAGATCTAAATTGAATTCATATGCAGTCTCCATGTAAAAGTTAAACCAGCGCATGGAGCCGGATCAGAGAAAGTATATTTGTTATCCATGCTTCAGTCTTCTTGAAGCCACTCTTTGATTCTGAAGCGGTTAACAATAGCCGCTTTTACATTATTGTTCTGAATACTTCATCTTCTGCCCAACAGGAAGTAAAGGCTGGGCTTTTGGCCAAAGCCAGGAAACGTCTGCCTAAAATCACTCCAGCATAGCAATCTTAAAGGCGTAGTGGGAGTAGTTGGGGGGGATTAGTGAAATATCTCCTAGAGCTGCAGTTCAGTGATCTGTGTGCATCATTCTTCATGAGCATTGTACTTGTGCACTGCACAAGAAAGCAGAATTACAGTGTGATTTAGAACTTGTTTTAAAAAGATTCTTTAGAGTAGATCTCTAATGTATCTGTTCTCTTTATCATCAGCGCATCCCTCTGTCCCACAGGTGTAATCCCTCAATAATATACACAGCAATTCTTAGAGGAAATAAAAACCAGTGATATTTTGTAATTCCATCATACCATTAGAATACCTGCAGCCTCGGCAGATGTTATTTTGGCAGACTACGTCTTTGTAGGAAATAAATAAAAGTTTAGTGAGAATAACACGGCGTCTGCCTTTGCATTTTAGTCTCACTTCATCCTGTGCTTTCTAACAAAGCAGTTTATGCACAGATTAAATCAGGTAAAAAAAAAAAAAAAGACAAGGGTCACTAATGTTGTCAAGGCAACATCATGCCAACTTTTGTGCTGCAGTATTTTTATTTAAAAAAACAAAAAACTGGTCATTATTAATAATGATTAATTGTTTCATTATTTTTCTGGTTCGGTTCAATTGATCATCTTATTTTTGATCTTAATTGGTTCTTTATTAAAGTGTAAATATTGTGGGACTTTTTTAGGGTGTGGGTTTATGGTTGATTTTTTTAATTTTTTTTTTATTTTAGATTTTTGACTTTGTTAATAACATTCCGTTCTTGTGTTTTTACTTTCTTGTGTAGAAAGATTTTATACATGTGTTAATGATCACCTCTGTTGAGTGTCTTTAATGATCCATGCTGGACATGTAAACAATAATAAATAAATGCTCTCAACATAGAACACAAGAAGGTGTTTCTTGTTTTTTTTATTTTTATTTTTATACTGTATCAGTCAAATGTATGAACACACCCCTCCTTCCTATGTTATGTGTATGGTGTGTCCATTAATTTAATTTGTGGACATTAACATCAACATCAAGGGTGGCTTAGTGGTTTAGCATGTTCTCCTCTCATTAGGGATTCCCGGTTCGAATGCCAATCTGGGTGGAGTTTCCATGTTCTCCCCGTGTCTGCGTGGGCTTCCTCCGGGTTCTCCGGTTTCCTCCCACAGTCCAAAAACATGGATCAAGTCAATTGAGTTCTCCAAATTGCCCCATATAGAGTGTGTCTGTGTGTGTGAGTGCCCAGCGATGGATTGGCACCCTGTCCTGGGTGTATCTGCCCAGCGCCCGAAACGTTCTCCCCTGGATGGGCATGAGGACCCCCCCCCCCCCCCCCCCACCGTAACACTACTAGAGGATAAAGCGGAAGATAATGGACGGATGGACATTAACATCATATCATAATGCCCTTTGCAAATCGTTTTAAATAATTATTTAAAAATTTTATATAAACCATTAGATAAAAGAAAAATGATATGGACAATATATATATTTTAATCACCTTTATTACATTTTGCTGTAAATAAACAGACAGAGAAAGCGATGTCTGTTTTCTGTTTGCAGCCTGTTTTACATTAATACATTTTCTGAGATGACGTCATATGATTGACAGTGTCATAAACAAATCAGTACCCTGGGCCGGTGTGGTAGTGAATTACGTTGTAATTATTTGTTTGTACTGCAGGCTTTCGTTAAATCGTTCGTAAATACGGTATCTGTTTTTATTAACCTAGGTTTTTTTAATGTTTAATTTTGCTGTGGTCATCTTTGAAGACATCTAACAAACTATGAAGCCCGGCGTCGCTTCACGGCGTCACTTCTGCGAGACGTAACTTTAGTTTGCTTTTGCTAAATTGTTAGTTAGTATGACGCGTCAGCAAACGACTGAGGCAGAGAATTTAATAACTTGTAATTTAATTAATTTTCATTAATAAAGAGAAGTAAACGTAGAACCGGTTTCTTTTGGCCATTAAAAATCGCCCTGGCTTGGTCCTGGAATTCCATATATGGGCAAAACGAGGACTACAGAATGACGCTGGACTTCAGTGATTAATTAAACCGTAAGTGACAATAACAAACTTTAATTTCCATTTACGCTGCTGTTTAAATGAAACTAAATAACATAATAGTATATAATATTGTAATAAATAACAATAATGAAAAATATATAATTATTATTGGCGGCACGGTGGCTTAGTGTTTAGCATGTTCTCCTCTCAGCACTAGGGGTTCCCGGTTCGAATCCCAATCTGGGTGGAGTTTCCATGTTCTCCCAGTGTCTGCGTGGGTTTTCTCCGGGTTCTCCGGTTTCCTCCCACTGTTCTCCCCTGGATGGGCATGAGGAACACCCCCCCCCCCACGCGACCCTACTAGAGGATAAAGCGTAAGATGATGGATGGATAATTATTATTATTGTTATTATTATTATTGTTGTTGTTGCTATTGTTATTATTATTATTATTATTATTATTATTATTGAAGTGTTTCATAAAAAAAACACAAACATACAAAGGTAAGTAAATTTGGGTTACTGTTCTATAAGCCCAAGCAATCTTTTATTTAAAAAAAAAAAACAGGTCTGTTTGGGACTTTGTGACATAGTGGTTAGCAAGTGCCTTGCAGTCCTCAATTAAATTACTATCAACTTTAAATGACTTAAGTTATAAAAAACAAATGTCCTGTAAATAATTATTCATATTTTTTATGTCACAAAAACTTAGAGTTTGTGCTAAAAAGGTTTTCTGGATAATACAAATCAATAAGAAGACTTAACAAAAAGAACCAAAAAACCAGAACAGATATATTATGTGCATTTGCATTAGAATATAATCTCACACTTTAACATGGTTCCTATGTAAGAGTAATTAAGTGCACATGTCCTGGTTGTCTTACTGTTCTTACTGTTCATCTCACTGTAACCAAAACCTTATCTTCCTCGATTCCCATCCCCCTATAAAACTGCTTTTTACCCAGGAGACCTCTGGGTTAAACTTCCGTTTCTTCAGGAAAGATTAGGGCCCGGCGGGGCTGACCTAGATTATTCATAAAGGCCAGTTTGAAGACAAAGAAGCAGAGAATGGAGGAAGCGTACAATACAGTCAGAAATGCTGCGTTAGGATATTACCACTTTATATCAGAGACATAATTGCCAACTGTTTTTGAGGTTGCTGTACTGTATAGATAATGCTGTGTTTGGTGCCCACGCCAGCCTCATGTCAGTCAGTCATCTGGCTCTTTACTGAAAACACCTCTCTGCTTTTATATGTCCCAGATCTCCACCTGGACACTGTTAAGTAAACCCACTTAGCACCTGCCCTTCCCCAGGGAGCTGGCTAACTGCTTCAGGCCAACCACAGCTTGGAAAACACCTGCAACGCCTGGCACTTTCACTGGTATGCCTGAGCTCTTCTCGTCACGCCACCCAGCTGTATTTCTTCCTCTTGAGCTTTCCTCTACGGAATGAGGTAATCCTGTGAATTGTAAAACATGGCAGTTATGTAGTGTTTATTTGGGTATTAGCAGAGGACAGTGAGAGGAGGGTGCACTGAAACATGTTATGACCACCACAATTGCAAACACACCTTAAACCCATTCCATAAAAGCCATGCTCTGCTAACAACTTGCTGTAAGCACATTCTTTGTGAGAATTTGTATGCTCGCCTTCGAAAACAGCCTCTGATTGCTAACAGCCCCTAACATGCAAAGCCATATACAAGTTAGGACACAGCACCTGCCTAAATGCAAACTTGTGGTTAGACAGGACCCAGATTTAACAGTTCCGCACTAAGCCTCGAGATAGAATTTATGTGACAAGAAATAGTGACGAGCACAATAAAGACTTTTAAATACAGTATTTATATATAAATACTAAGTATTATATATATACATATATAATATTTTATATTAGCTATAAGCTATAAATTATATATTATATAGGTGGAATGGTTCTCAGCACTGAGGATCCAGGTTCGAATCCTGATCTGGGTGAAGTCCTGAGGGCCTGTTAATTATTGTGCATCTCCTGAAAACTTTAGTGAAAGAATAGTAAATATAAAAGTCTGTGTTTTTAAACACACAGGTATATGTTTATAAGGTTTTTAACGGTTTCCTCTGTTACAACATTATTTTCATGCGATGTATTATAAGGTAAACATGTTACACCATTGCATTCTGACATGTGTTCATACCACAGCACCTCCACCTGCACCCATCACGCACCACTTTATTTATGCTGAATCTCAAAGGTGTCACCTGTAAAATAATTCCTCAGGGACCTTGTCAGGTTTTTTTTTTTCTTCTTCCCTGGCCTCCATTCAGCAGCTGAACCAACCTCTGTATCCTGGCTAAACTCCCACATGAGCTCACGCACAGATCAACATCAGCAAAAAGCCTGAAAAACAACCGAGTCAGCAGTTTAGATTATGATGAGAAAAGCACTTTAAAAACATACATATTCATCCGAACGGCTAAAACACCGAAGGGTTTCATGGTTAAAAAAAAAAAAAAAACGGTAATTTTTCCAACGTCACACCGGGTAGCCACACAAACTACACATATTCACATAGTAATAAAGTACAGACAGCGCAGTGTCTTGTGATTGGAAATGGTTTCCTCAAAGCAATCTTCCAAACTGTTGAATGCTATAAGTAATAAGCCTCATAAACAAACAGCTGAGTACCAAATCAATTTGTTTTTTTGGGGTTTTTTTGGAATAGAAAGGATATGAAAAAACTTAAGTTCATTATGAAGATTTTCAGAGATTTATGACTGTAAACTGGATTATGGACTGAAATCATGTTACATGATTTTTATTTAGAAGATAAAGTAACGGCTTGCGCTGATTTATTTCATGCAAAACGGACGTGCTTTTATCTGAACTACTTAAAGGGCAGAGGACTAAGGTTGTGATGTAAACACACTATTGCTTAGCTACAGTGAAACAAAGGAAATACCCCACAGTATGTGTTTGCATATGTAATTATTGCTTTATGAATACCAAATGTTCACATGATGCTGTGTGTGTGTGTGTGTGTGTCTCTGTAAGCGCTTTAATATGTTGGGGATTTAGTTGGTGGTGTTGAAAACTGAGGTTGGACTGAGGTTAAGATTGGATGAAGCCATATAATTAATTAAATGATATAAATAAATAAGGTTATTGAGGTTTAGGGGCTGTGTGGAAATGACTCTATTTAACGCTATGTTTCCTGAATAGCAATGCCTTTTATTTAAAGCAATGTTTCTGTTTATTATTCGCATAGTAATAAAGTACAAAAATCGCAGTGTCTTGTGAATGGAAAAGGTTTCCTCAAAGCAATCTTCCAAACTGTTGAATGCCAAGTCATAAGCCTCAGCTCACCGGTCCTCCTGCCCTTATTGGCTGATGAAACAAAATCCAACATGGAAATTGTGACCCTTTTGTCTGACATCTGAGTTCACCAAAAATATGTAGAGAGTGTTTAAGGTTAGTGTCTAATTCCCTAAAGCTCAATATAACATGGCTAATTCTAAGGATGAGCAAAAGCCTTTTTGTAATCTCTAAGTCTAGACCTCGACTTCAATCAGATGACGTGGCAAAAAGTAGATGGGACTGAAAGAATACAGAAGCAACAGATAGGGATGAGACAGTTACTTGTTTTTGCAATTAACCATGATTAAAAATGTTACAGTTATTTAATCGTAAGGGCACCTCAACGTCGTCATGACAACGTTCATATAAAAATGAAAAAAATGCATATTATTCTACAATTATTTGTTTTTGCAATTAATCATGATTAAAAATGTTAGTTATTTAATCGTAAGGGCACCTCAACATCGTCAAGACGATGCTCATTAAGAAAAAAAAAAAGCATATTATGCCAGTAGCCAGAACTTTAGACCAAGTGGTGGAAAAAAATTAATGTACACGTCTGTCTACTTTGTCCTTACAGGATAAACCTAATTTTTCTTTCAGATTGATTTGAATGTGTACTTACATTAAGAATTTTAATATTTTGTGTTAGTATTTCACATTAAGTACTGTCAAAATCTCTAATCGTAATCGAAATTGTAAATAGAATTGTTTTCAGGTTTCATACGTATTACATAGAAAAAAATACTAAAAATATAGTTTGTGTACAAACTGCTGCATTAATAAAGCAGGACTTATGTCATGGTAAAATAAATACTGGCTCCAAGTAAGTGGGGCTCGGAGGAAATGTCTGTCGGGGTCAGGTGTCGTCTCCGGGTCAGCCTGTTTCCTGAGAGAAAGTGTCATCCGCTATAAAGCAGCTATAAGTTAAATCTTCAGTTCCCATAACCCTGCAGAGTCCATATCCCCCTGAGATGAGGACAAACGCTGCATCACTGAAGCCCCTCGCAGTGCAACAGCATGCAACTATCATCATCTCACTGCAATACTCACCGCGTGACGACCAACCGCAGCGTCTGTCTTGTATTGATCGTTCACAGACATTTACTGATTGAATCTAACATTCTGGACGGCACGCTGGCTTCGTGGTCAGCACGTCTGCCTTTCAGAGCCGAGGTTTCAGGTTTGAATCCCGATCTGGGTGGAGCTTCTATCTGTCCGAGTTCTCCGGTTTCATCCCACAGTCCAAAAACATGGATTCAAGGTAAATTGGCTGCTCTAAATTGCCCCTATATACTTTGTGTCTGTGTGAGTGAGTGTGTGTCCTGTGATGAATTGGCGCCCTGTCCCGGTTGTAGGGTAAAGCGCAAGATGATGAGATGAGATCATTACGTTAGTGCTTCACATTTAAATGAACACTGTATGCAATACACACGTAATTATATTTCCTACCTGAAAGAGGACAGGTTATGATGGAATAAAATTTTAATTAGCAAAAGCATGGATTTGAGAATCCTTTGTTCTGCACTTATCGGTTTAGCCTTGAGCGCCTAGCTGGGTTTGATAATGAAATCTTGTTTCTAGCGGGCCTGTGAAGCCGGCTACACATTCCTGCATTATTTTTGGAGGTACTAACTGAATAATAAGTCTCACAAAGTGCTCCTTTGTTGGCAATTGAAGTAGCTTGTGAGACTGAGCTAGCCGCTTAAAAGCTAGCTAACAAGGCAGCCATAAACAATACAAATATGCGCTGTAAGCACGCCGCACGACTCTTCGACTAACTCAAAGCACATGTACCTTCTTCTTTTCTTTATTTGTACGGGGTCACATTAATTAAATCCGCAATGGAAATGCAATAAATAGAGATTAGGTTGCAATGTACCGAGATATTCTGGTACTTTTTACTCCATTAGGATTATTCCTGGGCGTTCTGCGTCCCTGCAGCTGACAAAACTCAGTCTGTTCTGGTCTTTATATAATCTGCCCTCATGTGCAGACCATTACAGTGAAATATTGATATAGATTCTCTTTCTCTGATGTACATGAAGAGCATCCTGTGATCATATTCACTCTTGATTTATTGGACAGCTCTCTCTCTCTCTCACACACTCTCTCTCTCTCTCTCTCAAACCATGAAACAGAACACTAAAAAAAATCCCACCTTTTGATGAGACTAAGGCGTGTTCAACAGAGAGAGAGAGAGAGATAGTCACCAATGCGTTTAGCAGGCGCTCATTATTGTTCTTCTGACCGACCGATCAGTAAAAACGCCATATTGCCTAAATTACGCCGGCGGGTCATAAGTGTAAAAATCTGGATCTGTTCGTGTTTATTACGGAGGATCATGATACTGTTATAAAACATCACACACATGCGAGGTTGTGAGTGAGCTGTGACACTCGAGTGAAGATCCAGAGGCACAGAGCAGGAGTTAACATTTCTCTTTTCCCACGCAACCTGATCGCAACCCAATTATTTTGAAATACACTCCGTGCTGAGCAAAAATGCTTGTAACTATTATACCTCATAGTTAAGGTTAATGGGGCTTTATTGTTTGAAAAATAGGTTCGAATCACAAGGTATAGGGTCATTACAGGTGACGTCTGACTGATGCTAGAGAGTCTGCTATTTGTTTTTATCCATCCGTCCATTATCTTGGACCATCCACTTAATCCTATACTAGGGTCATGAGGGGTTCCCCATGCTTATCTAGGGGAGAACATTTCGGCGCTGGGCAGATGCACCCAGGACAGGGCTGGGCATACACACACCCACACACACAGACATTACCTTGAATCCATTTTTAATAACTAATATTAACCTTAGATAACCTAATCATAACTAACATGTTGTCACTTTGTTATCTTGCAGTCCCCACAATTACATAAGGGTCCCCACAATAAGCGTGTGGAGACAGATTGGCCTCTTAAATATATTTTATACACACACATTTACAGTCACAAATTAAAATGCAGAGCATTAAGGTGTTTCCGAGCTTAAATCTTCGCCCGGTCCGAGTTTCTGCACCTCTCAATCGCCTGTAGGAGTTTTACTGTCCAATCCAAAATGCCCATCAGTGTTAAACAGTGTTAATGCTGAACCAGACCGCATGGCTTGTGTTTAAACACTATGAGAAAAACACTTTAAATCTGAAATATATTCTGTTTGTTTCTGTCAAATATAATTTTCCTTAAATGCACCGTGTTATCTGATGCCGTGTAAATGCTGGAGACGTCTGGCTTGTTTACATATTTATTTAAGGAAGCATCCCCATCTGTAAGCACTTTGCGAAAGCTCCACAGGATGCACTGTTTATGTTGTGTTCCTGAGACGGCTTGCTGAGCCGCAGGCAGGTTGTAAATAGTACAGGTGAATCTCTTGAATGGGAACTAAAAATGAACCTGTCGTTGGCAATCTTCTGATAAAACGAGCGAATAGTAATTATATCACAGCGGGACGTCATTAAATAAACTGATGAACCTCCTGGTGTAACATGGAAAAGACATTTAGAGATTCAGCTTGATAGATCAAAGAATAAACCGTGCAGATGTGACACTACTGTATATGTTTTAAAGATGATTACACTGTTGTGGAAGATCTTTTTTCTTAATTCCATTTGCGTAATTACCGTTTGCATGGCGTTTGGTAACGCTGAATGTTAAGAGCCTTCTTGTGGTGGGATCACAATAGACATCCCATACTGACATTTAAAAACTAAATAGCTTTGTTGTATTTGGGTAGAATTCACCGAAGTCAGGATTAAGGATGTAGTGTGCTAATCGTTCTGTTTGCTGATCTCCAAAGTTTGAATGATGACAAAGATGTCAATATTCATTCATTCATTATCTCCCGCTTTATCCTCTATTAGGGTCGCGGTGGGGTTCCCCATGCCCATCCAGGGGAGAACGTTTCGGGCGCTGGGCAGATACACCCAGGACAGGGCGCCAATCTATCGCTGGGCACACACTCACTCACACAGACACACTCTATATGGGGCAATTTGGAGAATTCAATTGACTTGATCCATGTTTTTGGACTGTGGGAGGAAACCGGAGAACCCGGAGGAAACCCACGCGGACACGGGGAGAACAAGGAAACTCCACCCAGATGGGGATTCGAACCGGGAATCCCTAGTGCTAAGAGGCGAATGTGCTAAACCACTAAGCCACCGTGCCGCCGATGTCAATATTAGTAGCCAAAATAGTTTACATTGCATTTGCAGGTAAAACCAATTGTGACAATTACATCACAGTCGGTCATTTTGCAGATGCATACACATGTCTAGAGCACAAATACGAAGCCTTTTTAATAGGAATCTTAAACTTTGGTTCTGCACTGTGTAATTAATAAAACACGAACAGTAAAGTTTGTAAATTCGCATATTCCTGCTACGAATAAAACAGAGGAACGGCACCTGCAGTTTCAAATAAGTTTTTTTTTCTCACAAACAGAAGGAACACTGCAAATGAAGTTAGACATCAGACATTCCTGCAGAATTGTAAGCACCAGACACTTTTCAGTACCCCGCATCACTCACTGCCTTCCGTCTGCTCGCCAAGTCATTAAGTGTGTTGTTTTGTGCCATCAATTCTGGAATGTAGATAAGTACACGCAAAACACCTCTTCAGACAAATAAACACATAGACACACCGCCATGCAGCTTAAAAGCCTCCTCTCAGCACTCGCTCCTTCCACTGCATTCCTGTATTGTCTCCACTATGTTTTATAGACCTGTTTGTTTGTATCAGGCTCCTTAATGAAGTCTTGGCATGCAGTGTCGGTGCATTTAGCCTGAAATGTTATGTAACACACACAGAGCATGTGTATCAATATGATATTTTATTTATTCAAAGACTACGACATTCGAGGACTCAGCATTTCACTTCATGCCAAAAGAATTTAACCAGCCAGAGGTGAGGACTTCTTGGGGATCAGTGACGTTCTTAAGCAAACTGTCTTTGTTTTAATTTGCAATTTGGCTTTAACAGCATTTCCACAATTAGTCTTTACTGAATTGGAACCTTGAAAATGGCACCTATTTTATATACAAACATCAAAAGAAAAATATATAAGGGTACTAAGGTTTCCGTTTCCCATCCTATTTACCTCCATAAGAGACAAGACCGTGGTAGGTCAGTGGTTAGGGTGTTGGGCTGTTGATCTCGAGGTTGGGGGTTTAAACCCCAGGTTAATCAAAAGTTGACAATGTGGCCCAAGAGTAAGGCTCCATTGCTCCAGCAGGGCTGTGTCATAGCTGACTCTGTGACCTGACTCAGTCAGGATACTTGTAGTGCAAAATGCTGAACTTGTAGTGAAAAAATGCATTTTTAAAAGATATATAAATATAACATAATATAATAATATATAAATACAGCTTCAAATGAGCCTTGTCCAAATTATGACAAGAACAATGTTTAGAAAAGTAATGCAGCAACAACTCATAGAGCTTTTCTCCTCAAACCATCTCAACCTTACAGAGTGTAGTTCCAAAATCGTGTTTAAAAGTCACAATGAGAAATTGGATTCAGCATTTTATTTGATATTGCAGGAACTTCATAGTTCAATAATTTTCTACTGGGAAATATATCAGATTTATGGTCTCTGGTAGAAAGAGATAAACGAGAAGAGCCCGGTGTTCCCTTAGAGGCACACACATTACTATTTCAGATATAGTTGCTCTGTGAGTCTGACTATCCTCCAAAATGTCTGTGAGACTGCTGGGAAAACCACAGCGTGTAGGCCTAAGTGTTTTAGATCATTCAGGTGGTGGTCATGTGGATTGTAAGTGCTCTTGTTTCACTTGCACAGACGGTGCCCTTTGGATCATCCATCTCCATTAAGAAGCGAGCCGTGCTATCAAAGCAATGTACCCATGCAGGACTCTGTCCCATCTCAGAGACAGGGTGGTGGTGACCCCAGATAGCCCAAAGGTGGCCAGAGGTCGTGAGCTGCTTGTGTTCAGAGCACACAATTCACTTAGGCACAGTTATCTCTCTTTGTAAAGGAATCATTAGATACATTATCAATCTCTTTTCCGTGCTTAATGCCAGTGAACTTATGAACCTCTACCAATGCAACCAACACTCAGGGATTTTTTTTTTCACTTATTTCGTTTATTTAATAATTTGCCTTTAGAAAAAAAAAAAAGTGAAGCTGTGTTTTTGTTTCAGGAAAGCACCCGACTGCCTATAAGCCCTTGTCTTGACTCTGTACTTAGGCAGCACTGTAGCCCCGTACTTGTTTTGAACCTCTGAACGTCGGCGAATATGAAATACAAGCTAGTGCATGTTAACCGCTGAGCCAAACACATTAATGCACTCATCCAAGTTTTTTTTTTTCCCAGCTGACTGCGCAGTTCTCCTGGGCAGACGACCGACACATGTTGCTGTTTTGCTCTTTCTTTGTTTTGTGGTTCTTTCTTTTCCTGGAAGAAGCGCCGACAGGTGCTGACATCAAACGATCCTCCCCTAATGGCAAGGATCCATCACTGTTGCAGTAAAACCCAAAGTCAGCTGGCTTGCTGGCTTGCGTGCCTTGAAGAAAATGTGTAGGTCTTCACGTGTTAATCCTCTGTGTTATCTTACCCACCGATCCTGGAGGGCCCTGCTGAGACTGATGCTCTGTCATTGGGACAGACGCCCACGTCTCTGCATCAGCTGACCTGGCTGACCTTATCGCAAGGATGAGATAGCTTCTTAAACATGGTTTTCATCACGCAGTTTCCTTGTGTTTGTCATTCCAGGAATTTGAATTTTGCTGGAGCTCCAATTAACTTTAGAAATCCCTTTGCGGGACCTTTACTGTTATTCTGTTAGTCTGTTATTTTGTGATGCATCATGAAATGAGGAAATCAATCAGGCTCTTGGACAGGAGACAGCAGAATGTGTACTCAAGTACAAACCAATAAAGCAAAGGCTGTTTAAGTAACCCTTCCATTAGATGCCATTAACCTGGAGCTGTCTGGTAATTTACCATCTGAGTTTGTTTGGGTGTGTGTGGAAATAACTTTATCATGCCGTGTCCTATGTAACGTGTTAAAATACTATTCACCCTTCATCAACATCAACATCAACCACTTGTACTGTTAGAGAGGCGGAGCCCCAAGGCTCAGCGCTTGATCTCTTGCTTTTCGTAATTGTATTTACACGTTAACACATGTCCAACATATGGTTAATAATAGTGTATCGTATAGATATCAAGACACTGACGTGGTCATATCCTCCACCTCTGTTCATCACACAGTCCTTCTGGAACTACTTGTGTACCTCATAATAAAAAGGCAGCTGCGTAAGCAAAGCAAAACTGTGATTCATTAAATCACACAAAATCCACACGCACATAAACCTACATTATTTTCTTTCCTGAGAGCCAAATCACATATGGTAAAATAAAAACATTTGCAAAGACTGCATACACTCCAAATGCACATACAGTATGCAAGTGCTTAGTGTAATGCATTGTGAAGGGGAAAATCCCGGCGGAGCTTAGGTCATGTTTAACTCAGCCGGGCTTCCTCCATATGGTCTGTGGTCTTTGTGCGGGGGAACTTGCCGGGCCGCCATGTGGGTAGAGGACATTCAGAAATGACATCACCGGCCACATGGCACCCGAGACATTATTCAGATGAGTTTGGAGACCTGGCATCTGAGTAATACCCTCGGAGCAGGACGACAGGCGAGTAATGGTGCCATGACCCGGATCTGACAATCCCTGGTTCATCGTCATTAGAGCTGGCTGTTCATTAAGATCTGGTTTCCCAGCCAGGATTCCCATAGAGATTTGGGTTTGTGTTCGGAGTCAGACCTTGTTAAATAATCCCAATGGAGATTATTACTCAATTTAAATTCCACTAAAATACACTGCCATGGCTATTGCCATAGCAATAGATGCCCTGACCTCGAGCTCTTTGTGCGAGTAATGAATGCAAACGGAACAATTCAATACACGAACATTCACTTGCGCATCCACGTGTGTCTTGGCGGTCAGTCACACAGTATTGATGCCTTTTTAAAAGCCCTATTAAATCATTAAGATCCACATCATTTCAGTTGTTACTACTAGATTGGTTTTCCAGAATTTGGCAGTAACAGAGGGTCTTGTTGATGTCAGAACATGTGGTTCTGGCATAAAGTGGGCAAACACACCGAAGCATAATGAGCTAGGCTTTCAGCCCGTTAATGGAAACAGTGTCAGGACGACGGGACCCAGAGTTCTATTAAACTAAAATGAGGTAAACTGTTGCTTGCCGCAGTTGTAGTTGTAGCACATCTGTTCCAAAAAGACTCTTAAGATGGGTAGCACCTCGTCCTTGTGTCGGTAGACATATACACACACTGTCCCATGTTCCTGCTCACTTTCGCATCATCCGTAGTGCAGCATGGGTTCAGTGCAATTAGCCTTGATTATATCTAAGCACTCTTTTGACAGAAGACAAGAATCCCACTGATCACAAAAATGACAAACAAGCAAAATGAGAGGGTGTGCATGAGCTCTATGCAAATCGCCTCTGATTGCAGTCATAGCAAACAATGGGGCAATTTTGCTCTCATGTGCTGCTGTACACATGTGAGCTCAGCTCTTTGTTCAGACTCGGCAGTAATTTGGGTGCAGTCCCTCCAGATAGCATGTGCGGTGTGGGGTACCAGCCGGGAATGAGCTTCAGTTCACAGAAAGGTCATCGTACGCTCTCGTTTACGTTTCATTTATCCTCGATTACATTTTGTCATAGTCTGTGGTCTTTTGCTCTTTTAAACGCTGTCTCATTCGGCATGTGTGTTTGTCTATAGTTGTCACATCCGATTTTCTCTTGTGACTTTCAAGAAAATGTAATTAACTGTTGAAGTCAATAACACATAATCCATCATGTCATTGTCTGTGACCTCATTTATAATCTATAGTCAAGCCAATAGATGAGAAACAGTGGAAGCGTTGAACCCAGCTACAGCTTTTATTTTGGAGACACGGCATGCTGTCCTAGTGCTGAAATAGAAGTGTGAACACATGGCTTTTATGGTTAGTTTATCTGGCGTTGTATTTAGTGTTTCTTAAAAGATTCAATCCTGCTTATGTTTATACCGGTGTGGGGACCTCGTCCTCCTTTAGCAGTCAGGCAGGATTAAGAGTGCGGGACAGCAGTGTATGGATTGTATATATATATATGCTCAAGTGTTTATTTTTCCAAAAATCAAAGGGGTTCTGTGGGGCTGAGGTGAGGGCCATTCACCCCATGACCTATGGCACAGTAACATGGGTGTGGTACCTCCAGTGGCTTTAGGGCTAGTGTATCATGTCTGACCCTGTTCCCTGATCTCAACCATCAAGTTTGGATACTTGTAAGTGGCTTTGGATAAAAGCGTCTGTTAAATGACCTCATGTAACCTCATGTAATCAACAGGTATGGCCTGAATATATACACATATCTAACATTTGGCTCCAGCGCTGTTTAAACAGGAGGTAGAGTAAATAGCGGCACAGTTCCAGACGCTGAGTAGTATTCTTGCCTAAAGTAAGTCGTCCCCAGCGTTGCCTCCAGACCCCTTATGGTACCTTCAACATGAAACACATACTTAAGAAAAATAAATGAATAAATAATAGTCATTGTGCCTTCATAAGGCTGTTTCCCTTTTTTTCTTGCTTTAAATCTTCAGTTTGCATCTGGTTTCTCTGCGTCAACATAATTCACATGAGCAAGTTTTTAGGCTGGAGTTATATTAAAACTATATATTTCCTCTGCTGTGAATTACAGATTGTCCTGCGCTGGAGATTCCCTCTTACAGCATGCGATTTGTATGTCGAGGCTTTGTGAGTGCATTGGCATAGAGACAGAATTAATGGAAGTCATTAGAGCAGTGACCTCTGTGGTGCATGGGGGTCATACTAACTACAGTAGCTTGACTTGTACAGTTTCCTGGGCTCCAGCGGTGAGGGAAGGCTGGGCTTAAATAAAGAAGATTAAAGGGGACTGAGGGTCTATACAGAGCACTTGTGGAATGTTGGTAAACACTGGCGTCTCGATTTTAAAGGTCACTGTATGTTCAACAAAGGAAATACGTTTACATTGAGTTATTTAGCAGACGCTTTTAACCAAGTCAGTGGGAACCAGTTACACTGTACTATTATCAGAAAATCAGTATCCAATCCGGCTTCTGTGCTTAGATTTAACATTTAACTGTTATTTATGTATTTATATTTTTATAGCCAGTGCTTCTGGACTGAAATTCTGAGGATAATCATCAGCGACGGTAGTACCACAGAAGTAATGCAATACACGTACCATTTCCTTTTTTACGAGAAGCAAGCTAAATTTATAAAATGATGCTGCTGTGCATCACTTGTTGGTGGAAGTGAAGCTCTAGGGCGTTTAATTCACTATTGATTTGCTTCATTCAAATTTCCCCTTGAGGTTCCTGTTGGTGGCTTATTTCAGCTGAACGGCTGAGGGATTTTCCTGCTTGGCAGCCGAAGGTAAACACGAAAACAACTCGTCGCTGATGCACTGCGGTTTAAGATCACGGCAGGACTGTTAGGTTAGCAATATAATTGTGAAGTGTGTGCTGGGAAATGAATCATGTGTCGACTAAGGTAAATGTTTTAATGTGTCAGTAAAAGATTTTTGAGGTTTATGGTCCTTTGGTATTTAATGCTTACGGATGTGGAATGGATCCCACGTACTGATGCGTGTTGCTTGTCAATAAAAGCCTGTAAGAAAGTAAAATGTTATTTGATTTGCGTTTCCATGCGCACTAAAAACAGGGGTTGCCACAATTACAAGGATCACAAACTACATGAACATCCTGGTAGTTTTATGCCATTCTCTCGGTGTGTGTGTGTGTGTGTGTGTGTGTGTGTGTGTGTGTGTGTGTGTGTGTGTGTGTGTTGTAGTAGTTTTTGATAAGGCCGAATGAAACATGATGAATGAACATTCTGACGGATGTGATGGTTAATGTTGGCTGGCTTGCGTCAGCACTCTGGTAAGCAGGATGGTGACTGGGTCGTGTGAATTGAGAGCACCAGCAAATGCACCCAGAACAATGGGCTTCCTGTTCGTGTTTCCAGCAGCCTCTCCTTTTATTCCCCCAAGGAAAGTTGAAAAAGTGGGGAGGGGGTCCCACTCACCAGGTCTGCCTTTCCTGTCGGAAGAGTCATGGGTGACTTCACGCCCGGCCCTGGGCCAGAATGACTGAAAGGCTTCTGGGTGTGAAGATGTGCCGTAAACTTTATTAGGTCAAGAACCGTCTGCACATTTCACACCCTTGTGTGCATGAGTTCACTTTTACGTGGAAGTAAGATCCAGTAAACACTGAATCACAGCCATGCTTTTCCTGTCCTTTGATTCTGGTTAGGCGAATAAAGCAGGTTGGTCAGAAAAGGATTTTATAATAAACATTTTAAAACTGGTATTTATTTTCGACCAGTTGGGGGAACTGGGGACGGGAATTTTAAACTATTCGCAAAAGTCATCTTAAGCACAGTTCACCATTTTAATCATTTAGGACTCTGTAATGGGATGTTATATATGTCCTAAACCCATTCACAATTTGATGAATCTTGCAGAATATTGCCAGATTGTTTTCTTGGTGTCGACCTGATTATTTGCAACAGCACCATGGCATAGAACCCACATGCCCAACTTAGAACAACAGTCAAGCAATATAATGAATGCCATCAAATTTATTTGTAAAGAAGCTTCTCTAAATCATTAATTGTACAAAATTATATACGCAAGTCATTTGGAATTCCATTTCGAATGCAGGCATTTAATCTCCTGTCTCTCTGATTCTAAAGTAAACCCGTTTTCCAAAAAAAAAAAAAAACATATCTTATCTTTCGCTCCCAGACTTCTTCAGATGCACACTCATCACATTTTCTCGACAGTTTGGACCCTGGAAAGACGGTGGGGGGAAGCGAGCCCTCTTTTCTGATGTGCATGCCTTTGACCTCTGCCCCGCTTTCAATAACAGCCTGCACGTGAGTCAGGCTCACTCTAATGGAGCAATAACACAGATGCCATGCTTTGCCTGTGAGGTCACGGCCGGCGTAATGGATCCTACTACCTCCACTCGGGCCGTCGGAGTCCACATCTCTCTGATCCTGCCTTCAAAGAAACTGGCTGTGCCTGCCCTGTCATAAAAAAGACAAACGGAGACAAAGCATGCCTAATTGCAAAATCCAGCTGACATTTCATTATTAACCCCAAAGTTGCTTCCCACGATGCCATGGGATATTTACATTGTGCAGATCCAAATCTCTACCATTGTGTACACCGCCTTTGCTCTCTGGACCTATGTGGCTTAGAGCAGGAAGATTTGTTGTGGTAATAAAAGAGACGTGGACACCTCGAACACCGGGCTTGATTTTCAGACTGATCTGCCATTTATTAATCAGCCCAGGCCAAGGAGGTGTTTGCCTGCTGTATTTGCAACACTTTCAACATGTGACTCTTAAGTATGAAGGTCAGAGGTTCGTTTATTGCAAGTGGTTAAAATCAAATAGGAGTTTCAAGCAGCTTATAAAAGGACAAATATTATGCTGTATGCCGTAAAGTTGCCCAACCTGAAGACATTTGAAGACATAACTGACTGCTGGAGGGAGGGGGTGGGGAGGTAGTTCTGATAACTGCATGAAAAATTATGCCTTTGATTTAAAAAAAAAGCATATTTTTAGATGTTTAACATCCATCCATCCATTATCTTCCACCTTATCCTCTATTAGGGTCGCGGGGGGTTCCCCATGCCCATCCAGGGGAGAATGTTTCGGGCGCTGGGCAGATACACCCAGGACAGGGCGCCAATCTATCGCTGGGCTAGACAGTTTTTATAAAATAATACCACATAATTATTTTCGAAATTTCATATATTTTAGCCTGTACGTCTCTTATAGCCTCTTTTTTTATCAACCTCATCATCACATGTTCGTTTTAAGGTGGCTCGAGCATCACTCTCTCTTCACTGAGGAAGAATGTGAGACAGACTTGCCCCCCGGTGCTAAGTTTGGCCACAGACGCCAGAGCGAGTCGGCTTGTCGACAAGGCTGTTATTATTGCCCACTACATAACCCTCAGTGCTGTTGTGCTGTTGTTTGTTCTTAGGTTAATTGAGCGAGGCAGCATCATTTAGGATGCTGGGATGCAGCCATCCCTCAGCAAATGACACATAAGCAGCCTTTGTCTGGACTGATAATGATACATTACCATGCCTTTGTGTGCCGCAGCTCCGCTGTGCATCCTGCGTGCTCCTGCTTCAATTATTAATACTGCGGTGCTTGATACCGCTGCTGAAGCAAAGCTTAGATGAAAAATCTGAAATTCCAATGATTTTATTATTTTTTTTCTCTACTTTTGAACTTCTGGACTGACTCTCTGTGTGCGACCCCTCCCTCCTTCCTTTCTCTCTCTCGCCCTCTCATTCACTCTTCCATTTTCAGTGCTGGTTTATATGAGATATCCAAGCCAACAGTGTTCTGCACCTGTTCCCGAATGAGACAATGTTATTATATTGCTTAGTACAACATTACATCAGGCCTCAGTATGCGTTCTGCTTCCTTTTTTAAGGTGGTCCGTGTAAAACGCTCTGCTACATGACATTATTAAAATAACATTTATTTAATTATAGACTTTCGTATATCTGTCTCTTCTTAGTTTAGACACCTGTCCCCCTTTTTTTTGCTTTCTAAGCTTTTTTATAAACCAGTTTCAATAACTAATAAACCATTTTAATGAACATGCTGCCTGCTCGACTGCCAGTTATAGAGTTCTCCCACCTATTTCTTGCAACACACAGCCCTGCTGACAAGTCCTAGAGTTTGAGGAAGAGGGCTACACATTGGTACTTTTATCACTCACCTACCCCTCTACCCACCCAATATCTACTATCCACTCCTGTATGTAAGCCTTTGTCTGTTCCTTCCGATCAAGGATAATATGCTCTTCACTCCACCTTCACAAATGAGATAAGGATAAATGTGATCGAGTCGGCCTCGGTGTCTCCATTTATCTTTTCCTTTCTCTCTCCACTGAAGGAGGAAACATCCATAGACCGTATGGACTAATTTAATAAAGAAACCCATCAGCCTAATGGAGGCTGGGCATGAGGACGGCCGGGGCAGGAGAGGGCCCTTCCCCCACAGGCCTCTCCAATCGGCTCTTCCGGACTGCTATGGGAACGTGCCGGTCATTAGCATGTGACCACGGCACTTGCTTCGTGTGTCAGCAAAGCAAATATGAGATTAGGAATGTGCAATCAGATCCAATCCCATGTTGGACCGATTTCCCCTGCCTGTGTGACTCTGTAATGTATTGACTGCTCGATTATTCATGCTGACATTGAAAGCCGGATTGGGACGTGTCTTTCCACCTTAGTTTTTTCGGGTATTGTTTACATTTTTTTTAAATTAATGTCCTCTGACAAGGATCCGGAGCAACCACTATCTGGCTGAATAAGCTGACTCTGTTTTTGGAAATGAGTGTTTATAATATTTATGGGCTGCTACAAATCCATTAGATATCCTCAAAAGCTATTACAGCACTGGGAAATAAAAAAGTAGGTGCTTACTGTGCATAAATTATGTAGTGAGTGAACTACTTAATGCAGGATGTAATACTAAACATACATTGTGTGTGTGATATGAATATGCTGGGACTATTTCTAGCAAACAGTGCTTGCAAAATATTGAACATTTTTTTGGCATCTATTTTGGGATGTGACTGTAATAAGGGATTCTGACGTAGTACCCTAAAATTTCCCTCTGGTCAAATTTGTAAGCTCATTGCCTGCTTTGCTTGTCTTACATTTACACCTCAGAGAGAACTTTACTTTGTAATGCAAATCTATCTCATACAAACTGAATAGAACTAAACCGCTGGCTTCAAGAGCACGTGACACCGAGCCTGCTGTTCCTTTAGTTCACCCTGGCATTATGCTTAACTTCAGCAGGGGTCAACTGGACAGTCTCATCAGCCACACTTCCAAACGGAGAAGCTATGGAAAAGCTCTCTGCCGAAGGGTCCTGGCACTGATATGTTTGCTGGGATATGGGTGACCTTGGTAACAAACCAAAGCTCTCCCTCTGTAATTTTTTTTCTCTTAGTGTGAGGTACTCTTTCCACTCAGCCCTCCACCAATTCTAACGAATCAGCTCTATATACAGAAGGATCCATATTCATACACACACATTTGCCAGGAGCCCATGTGGTATTTGGTACTTGGATACAGTTGTAAATGTTGACACCAACAAACAAACACATTAGATGGTAACATGAAACGGTAATTTTATTTGGCTGAAATAAAATGACTACCGGATTCTGAGAAGCACTCGAGGTTTCCTCTTTTGACACTGATCTCGATAAATATTTTATTGACTCATAAAGGGATGTATTTTAAATGTAAGTGGATAAGAAGTACCATTACAAGCTGTACAGTTATAGACTATTTATAGTAAGCAAGTACCTAATTATTCAACCTGGGGTGTGGTATGTGTGTTTTTTATATATTTATATTAAAAGTTATTTTATTTATAGTTATTTTTATTTCTGTAATATTAAAAGGATTTTTAAATATAATAATAATATATATATATATGTGTGTGTGTGTGTGTGTGTGTGTGTGTGTGTGTGTGTGTGTGTGTGTGTGTGTGTATGTGTGTATGTATATATATATGTATATATATATTTCATTTATATTTATTTTTATTTCTGTAATCTTAAAAGGATTTTTAAATATAATTCTTAACCATAACTTTATGCTGCCGGCTACATTCAGTATGGCTGTGTGACGGAGCTTTGCATGTCATATTCTCGATGTTGGTGTCACTCTGTGCAGTCCTACTTGTTAAACTTCATCCTCTCTGATGTTCCTGACACCTTCATGGATATTCAGATGTACCAAACATAAAAGGAAGTTCTGAGGAACCTGCCTTTGACTCAGCTCTTTGTTTACTGCAGCCTTCCCAGCTCGCATTCATCTCTTTGAGTATTTATAGAGCGAGTAGTGTGTGGAAGCGTGGTCTTACGGCCTTATCTCGGTGCAGTTGGAAGCAGAGCGAATTTTATAAGGAAACACGAGCATCACACTTCATTCGTGAGGCTTGCATTTGTCATCAGACATGAGACAGGGACACACACACACACACAATCGGGACTTGTTACATTTGAAAGATATAGCAGAGTGGAAGGAAGTGTAATCTGAAACAATGCAGCATATGGGCTGGATGAGAGAAGGAAGTAGAACGTCTGAGAGTGTGTATGGGTCTCCTGAGGGACGGAGGGGCCTGAAATCTTTTACCATTTATTGTTGTCAATTCTCAGTAACAGAATCACGCCGTAGGAGACGGGTGGAGGGACTGAAATGCAAACTTAAATTTGATAGAGTAATATTTACAGAGATTATTATAATATTTGGTCACATTGAACTGAATAAAGGTCCACATACATGACAACAGGATAAAAAAATGATTATATAAAATTTATAATAAAAAAAATTCTATAAAATAGCTTTTAAAAACACTATGCATTAATACCCAGAATAACAGGACATGAAAAATAATGTAAATAATAAAAGTAGTGCCTTATTAGTATTAGCAAATTTTGAAATGCCATGGCTCGGGTGCCACTCGGATGCTGTAGGGGTGGGGGCCAGATATCCAGTTCTATGTCTAGATTGTGCTCTGAGACCAGAGCAATACTATTTCTACCATCTGAGTCATAAGGACAAGGACAAGGCTTTTACAATCAGGATTTTAAAATATGACCAAAGGAGGAAACACATTTTAATAACCTACTGCCCACTGTAAATATCGCTTTGGTGGGCCTGCCACTGTTAGGAAGCCAAAACTATGTAGTGCAAGAGCATCGTCTGACCGATTGTGTTCAGGAATGGACCTCACGCAGCACCGGCTGCATTGGCAGACCCATTCGTTTTTGATGGACCACCGGACTGTCAGCAGCCATGGAGATATTTATTCCTGTCCCGTGTTAAATAAATTGTTGGCAAAGGCAGACTGGACTTGTCCTTCAAAAGGCCTGCAACACGAATCAGGTCTGGCACACTCATAAAACAAAAGTGGCAGCTTCGCTCGCAGCACTCCTCTGAGATTCCTCAGCTCTGTGGTCACAATGCTTCATTGTGCGCCATTGGATTAGATTGAGTCCATGATAGCAATGCGGCGTCCCAGATCATGTAATCATGTAAGCGTGTGTATTGAGCTGTCCTTCAAAATAGTTAAATAGTTACTTTCTCAGTAAATAACACTGACGGTTGCTACAACGAAATGTTGCTTTGATTTTAATTGGATAAAAAAGAAAAGAAACGTACGAAAGCTTCAGAATTAGAATCTTACGATCAGGTTAACTGCTCAGGTCGATGCTCAGCAACGGGCCAATACAATGTGACCTCATGTGGATGTGAATGGATGAGTGAATGCTGAGATTCATCAGGCTCTAATTTTGGAAGCGGGGTTTAGTGAGTATGAATTGGCCGCCAAAGAGTCCGGACCTTTTAAAGGGCGGCATAGCTGCGCAGCGGTTAGCGCAGCGGCATAGCAAGAAAGTCCCGTGATTCTATTCACGGATGGGTTGGACTAAATGTCTTTTTTGTGTGGAGTCCTGTCCTACCTGTACCTGTGTGGGTTTACTTTGGGTATTTTGGTTTTCTCTCACGTTCAAAAGACATTCCACTGGGTCAATTGAAGATACAAAAATTGTCCCGTTACTGCATGTGATGATGTCTCAGTTTTAAATTCATTAATAAATTTAAAAAAAATAAAGATAAGACCATATCTATCTATCTTTCTAATATATATATATATAGTCTACAAAGTTCACAACATTACGTCCTGAGTGACATCATTCCAGACACAGCTGCAGAGGTCATAATATTTACTGACCATTACATGTTTTCATTAAGGGTAACACCTCTTCAAATGAACGTTTGCTAACCATCTTTTCAGCTGTAATAGTTACCTTTTAAATAGCGATTCCAAAGAGACCAATTCATATTGCAAATGCCCCAGCTGTAACTCTGCGCAAGGTGATTTTGCCATTCAGCCTCGTCTTACGGACTTAATTAACTTTACAGTTCCACGATCTCGTTTGGAACAAGCTTGTTCATTTCTACCAGCTGCCTTTAATCTGTTTATTTGCATTTCTCATCAGACAGACCAGAACACATACGAAGGTTCAGGTGAAAAAGGTGGGCTGGTGGAGACAGTTATCTTAAGCATGTAAGGATGGCAGGGGAGAAATCAGAATCAGATTTATTTATGTGTTGTTTCTAACCTTATACACAGTACATTATACAATAAGCAGATCTACAATACAACAGACATCCAGTTCACAGTACAATATACAGACACTTTACACATGAGCAATGTTTGAGAAATGTATTGGCATTATGTATACATTCATTCATTCATTATCTCCCGCTTTATCCTCTATTAGGGTCGCAGTGGGGTTCCCCATACCCATCCAGGGGAGAACGCCTCGGGCGCTGGGCAGATACACCCAGAACAGGACACCAATCTATCGCTGGGCACACACTCACGCACACAAACACACTCTATAGGGGGCAATTTGGAGAACTCAATTGACTTGATCCATGTTTTTGGACTGTGGGAGGAAACCGGAGAACCCCGAGGAAACCCATGCGGACACGGGGAGGACATGGAAACTCCACCCAGATGGGAATTCGAACCGGGAATCCCTAGAGCTGTATGTATACATTATGTATTATAATATACATTTATTATACACATGCGTATCAGTAAGTATAAGATTCAGCTTTATAACATTTTAAAGTTACTTTCAGAAGGATCATTTTGACATATTCATGCCCACAGTATTAAGAGTGGGAGACATGGAGGATAAGCCCTCATTCCTTTATTATTTGTTCATGGGAATTCCTAAAGCACAACAACTGCAGTGGATGGATGCACGGTTGAAATGCTGCTTCATGTAAGCCTTAACAGCGAGCGGTATCAGAACCTCGCCAAAGTGCTTGCTATTCTGGGGTCAGATGTGCTTTGGCACAGGCTTCCATGACCTTTCTGGCCGCTTCCTTCGCCAGCTTTGCGGGAGAGTTCGGGCTCCGCTTTCTCTCACCAGCTCTGCACGGACAGCTGGTTATCGCCCTCGCACGCCCTAAAACACCCGTACCCTCCCATTCTAGGACAAATATGTCTATCAGTCACTGGGGCAACTGGCATACATGTGTCGGTGCTATACCTCCCTCAGGAACCTCTCCACCTGTTCCCCCACTGAGACGGATCAGAGGGGGGAGGAGAGAGATATGAAGCGATAAATGGAGGGTGGGTGGGGTGGAAAAAGGACGCGAGTGTATTTGGGCCTTGCACATGAGCGCGCTCTAAAATACGACCCCTGAAATAGTGAAGCCAGTTATTTCTCCACCCGCACACATGTACGAGTGCATGCGGAGACAGCTGATTCCTTCAGTGACGCATTAGGTATTATGTGCGAACTCATGTAGAGGAATGCCGGTTGAGTATGTGTATGTACTGGAGAATGTGTGCCATTAATACACCGGGGAAATACCAAAATACATCAGTGGAAATATGTCTTCATGCTCTGCAGCGTTCACTCATGCTATCACTTTTGTTGTAAGACGCTTGTGTTGTCCTTATTCACTTCTGTGTGGAAAAAGGTCTGTCCAGGGGTTTACAGTATTAAGCTTCCATCCATTATCTTCCACTTTATCCTCTATTAGGGTCGCGGGGGAGGGGGGGGGTTCCCCATGCCCATCCAGGGTAGAACGTTTTGGGTGCTGGGCAGATTCACCCAGGACAGGGCGCCAATCTATCGCTGGGCACACACTCACTCACACAAACACACTCTATATGGGGCAATTTAGAGAATTCAATTGACTTGATCCATGTTTTGGGACTGTGGGAGGAAAACGGAGAACCCGGAGGAAACCCACACGGACACGGGGAGAACATGGAAACTCCACCCAGATGGGGATTCGAACCGGGAATCCCTAGCACTGAGAGGAGAACATGCTAAACCACTAAGCCACCGTGCCGCCCTAGTATTAAGCTTATATGGGTAAATTGTACGTATCTGTAATCTACAAAATTGTAACATCATAATTTCTTAGGGGTGGCATGGTGGCTTAGTGGTTAGCATGTTCTCCTCTCAGCACTAGGGATTCCCGGTTTGACCCCATCTGGGTGGAGTTTCCATGTTCTCCCCGTGTCTGCGTGGGTTTTCTCCGGGTTCTCCGGTTTCCTCCCACAGTCCAAAAACATGGATCAAGTCAATTGAGTTCTCCAAATTGCCCCATATAGAGTGTGTCTGTGTGAGTGAGTGTGTGTCCAGCGATAGATTGGCGCCCTGTCCTGGGTCTATCAGCCCAGCGCCTGAAACGTTCTCCCCTGGATGGGCATGGGGAACCCCACCGCGACCCTAATAGAGGATAAAGCGGAAGATAATGAATGAAATGAATGAATGAATGAATAATTTCTTAGTTGCTTCCTAATAGACGGCTGTATTTCTTCACCTCTGCAATGTTCTGTAGCACTTAGACGTCTCTCTCTGTCAGACAAGACACATGTAACTATTTGACCTCTTCAACTTTCTGATGTCTCTGATGTTGAACTGTCCTCAATGTGTTTGTGACTGTGATTTACGAGCGATAAGGCGAGTCTGCTAACCTCAGGTCATATCATCAGCTGTGTTTAGTCTGTTGGCCGTCGACGCCCCCCCCCCCCCTCACATCTTACGGAAAAAAGGTGTCGGTTTGTTATTCCAAACAAAAATAAGAATCAGACAGAATCAATGTGACCGACTGAGAAGTGCGATCACATTTTGAAACAGGATGTGTGATTCATCAGTTCTGGCAAATCAGATCATTTCTATAACCACGTTTTCGTGAAGTGGTTACATGAGGTGGTGGGGTCTGACATCTGACAAGTCTGACATCACAACACAGCTTCCTCTCACTGAATGAGTCTGACTTTTAGGCTTATTTAAACTAAAGTCAATTAAAATCTTAAATTTATCACATGAATCTAATTAGTGAACCTGTGTTAAACAGAATCATTATGACCTCAAGCTAATGAACTAATGAAGTGTCCGGACCAGGGACTAACAGCCAATGTTATTATTCATATTCTGCACATTATAATAATAACATTATTGTTCTAATTGGTTGAGTCCTGGTCCTCACAAGGAGTTTTTCCTTTCTGGATACAAGTCCATCCATCCATTATCTCCCACATTATCCTCTACTAGGGTCGCTGTGGCCATCCAGAGGTGAACGTTCCGGGCACTGGGCAGATCCACCCAGTACAGGGCGCCAATCTATCGCTGGGCACACACTCACTCACACACACACACACACTATATGGGGCAATTTGGAGAATTCAGTTGACTTGATCCATGTTTTTGGACTGTGGGGGTAAACCGGAGAACCCCACGCGGACACAGGGAGAACATGGAAACTCCACCCAGATTGGGATTCGAAATGGGAACCCCTAGTGCTGAGAGGAGAACATTCATTCATTCATTATCTCCCGCTTTATCCTCTATTAGGGTCGCGGTGGGGTTCCCCATGCCCATCCAGGGGAGAAAGTCTCAGGCGCTGGGCAGATAGACCCAGGACAGGGCGCCAATCCATCGCTGGGCACACACACTCACACACTCAAACACACTCTATATGGGGCAATTTAGTGAACTCAATTAACTTGATCCATGTTTTTGGACTGTGGGAGGAAACCGGAGAACCCGGAGGAAACCCACGCAGACACGGGGAGAACATGGAAACTCCACCCAGATGGGGAATCGAACCGGGAATCCCTAGCGCTGAGAGGCGAACGTGCTAACCACTAAGCCACCGTGCCGCCCAGAGGAGAACATGCTAAACACTAAGCCACCGTGCCACCCTGGTTACAAGTCACTTTGGATAAAACATCAGTTAAATGTTTTTTTTTGTTTGTTTTAACATTCAGATATATCTGAACACAGCATAACAAAATCTAAAGGAGATTTTAACTGTGTGAATGTGAGACATAGCTAAAGCAGCTCGCAGTACAAAAAATAGAACAAGGACTTGGGCTTTGTTGCCGAAACTACTAAACCAGCTTTGCACGATCAAAGGTTCAGCATTCATTTACATATGTACAGTTTCACCTTTATAGCTGAGTGGTGGTGAAGCTGCGGTCAGGGGCAGAGCAAATAAAAAATACGGAAAAAGGGGGTTGGAAAAACAACCGCGACCTTGACACTCCTTTTAATCTGCTGGTGAATCGAAAGGGTTAATGATTTACTTGTGTTGGAAGAACTGAGTATCTCTACTCGATTAGATTGTGGATTTGATTTTTAGCTCAACCACAGACATGATTTGTGGTTCGAGCATTATGTAAAATATTAAAAGCTTTGTTCAAGTTCATTTATTTATATATTACATCATCTCAAAACAGCTTTACAGTGTTCTCAGCCTAAACTCCTAAAGAAGCCGAGGTGACAATGGCAAGGAAAAGTCCCCGGTATTGTTGTTATTTAAGGAAGAAACCTTGTAAGGACCAAAGCTCAGACCTTGGGCATCAACAATACCGTCAATTTGCATCAAATTAATAATTTGAAAGTTTATTTGAGGCAAATCCGTTGCTGTCTCGTATCTAAAGGCTGCGAAACCATTTTAGCCAATTATTTCAAAATATTATATTTTAATAGTTTACAGATTTGGCGTCTATGTAAACTTTCCCACTCCTCTTGTGGAGTTCACGAGTCCCTCGGTTAGCTCAGACACTGGGAGCGCAGCGCTGTCAGAAGGCATCGTGGTTTTGCAGTTTTCATTATGAGTGATTTCACTTTATCATCTATACTTAGAGCCCGTGATTTACATCCAGTCCCATGGCTGTCCATCAATCAGAGTTTTGAAGACCCACAATAAGTACTTCCACATTGTCCAAGAGTACGCAGCCACCATGAAATTGTGGGGTGGTGATTTATGATCCGATCGGTCATGCATTGTAGCGAGCTCACACGTGTTTATTTATGAGAAGAGCGATGGGAGTGGTGTGTGCCGACGTGTGCGCTTCGCTGTGTGTTTATGTGTAAAGTGGGAGTCATGCATCACAGTGCACGCATTCGTGTTGTGCGAGCACATGTGTGGCTTGGCATGGAGAAGCGTGGATGTTACTGTTCAATGTATCGTATCCATTTATCTTTTAAAGTCTCCCTGAGCTCAAAAACATAACTCGTCCTGGTCGAATGATTCTGATTATACAATATAGATTGGTTTGGGGCTCCAACTAATCATCGCAGCACATGTGATTTTCTGACTCAGTATGAAAAGGAACAAATTATGTGTTGTAGAAGTTCTAGCTTTAAATCGATCACAGATTTAAAACATAAAATGTATTGGCTTTTTTTTAAAGCAAGGCCATTTGGGGTCATCATTTCTCTGGGGGATTGAGTGGATCAGCTTGTTCTGGTTACGGCAACAAAACAAAGAAATGGCTGTATAATGTAACCATATGGGAATGTTGGGCTATCGATGCGAAGGTTGTGGGTTCAAATCTCAGGTTCTGTCAAGTTACCAATGTAAGTCCTTGAGCAAAACTTTTAACCCTCAATGCTCCAGGGTTACTGTAGAATGGGCAACCCTGTTACTTGTAAGTCGCTTTGGATAAAAGGTCTGCTAATTGACCTCATGTTTACTTTAATAACTGTATATAAATCTATAAAATTTCTTTCTGATGAATTCAAATGCGATTTTATGATTTTTATTTAAAAGTATGGATCAGAAACAACAAAATGAATGAGCATCCAACAACTGAAAACGCTTTTTTGTGCCAATATGTGGCAACAGTGTGATCGCTTTGTTATGTTTCACATATTTTTGGGTTTATTGCTAATCCAGAACTAGTTTATTTCAGACCATTTTGTTCCCAAATAACCTAACATTGTGGGTCCAGTATAAATAAACACTATAGTGTTCCTTCATAAGGACTATGATGTTTAAATGAACTCATAAACACTAAATTCAGTTTTAGGTTAAATCAGTGTTTTAAAGGTGCAGACCTTCTGTGAAATCCACAACAATACGATAATATAACTTGAGTTTTTCCTGGTTTTTATACCCTTCTTGGTTTACGTGTATTTTGTTAATGATGTACTAAAGTTGTGGCTGCATCTCAAACCATCATCTACTAATAACCAACATTTATTTTAATTATTTTAGTGTTTCATAACAGATCAACCCCAAATCTCATACTTATCAGTGGTTGTAATGTGGTCTGATCAGTGTGTATCAATCTGTGATTTAGTCTGAATTCATTTTCAGAATCTTTATCGTTAACATGATGAAAAGACATAAAACAGACCGTCTCCGTTCATTACGATTCAAAGGTGGTCCTCTTCTGCCACCTGCTGGACAAATGCGAACTGCTTTTAGAGATAAAAACTAGATTTCGGCTTTTTGATAAAGAGCTAGACTATCCAAAAACTATCCAATGTCGCCACCCAGCGGATAAATAATTAATTTGCGCTACGATGAGCACAAAACCTAATACTTAACTACTTAACTTAGCCTACGACTGCTTTAAAAGTTCAGTTCACAAAAATATACTTGGGATTTAAAAAAAAAAAAAACACTCTTAATCACTCATGAGTAACATTTGGAATTGTATTTATTAATTATTAATAATGCAACAAGTTGAGATCTATTAATTTAACTGAATGTCCATTTTTATTTTGAAGAGCTTTTTTTGGAGAACGTATCAGCCGGTTCCAAAACAGTCGGGTCTTTATTTAAAAAAAAGTATCGCAGTTCAGTATTAAATCACTATTTTATTGATGTTTAATGAGGTAGAAAAGTAAAAACAACTATGTTCAAATATTGAACAACCTTGATTGCAAGTTTGTAAAATTTAAATGTTTAAACTGAAGTGATTTTGGAGGAATGATGTTTCTGCTGCTGTTCTTTCTAGAAGATTCCGGGTAGTAGACGGTAGGCGACGGTAGTCGTGTAGCGCTTCCAGTCCTTGCCATATTTGTTGCTGCAGCGGTGCTCGTCGCGGATGCAGCGGTGCAGCAGCAGGATGCTCATGTACACAATGTAAAAGTAGGGAAGCAGGTGTCCTGCTCCGCACGCCAGACAATATGCTAATGAGCCCATCAGGTCACCTGTATAATTGAGGTGGCGTGCGGGACCCCAAAACCCAGACGTGAGCAATTTGCTTTTGTGTACGGCGCCATCAGCAGAGCGATACGAACACTCGATGAAGGAAGGCTTGCGGCCCCAGATGGTGCACTCGCCCTGAGTGCGTCGAAACAGGTCCTTTTGGTGGTTCGCTGAACGGAAGATGTAGTAGCCCACCAGGCCGAGGACAAGGACGGTCCACACATGACGGGTGGAGAGCTGGACGGGGTTGTGGACCAAATACAGGCCCTATTTAAAAAAAAAACATATTTATGTAATTAATCACCCAGGAAAGTATGTAATGTAGTGATTAGCATGTTCTCCTCTCAGCACTGGGGAACCTTATTAGGACAAATGGCTTGGAAAACTGGTCTGAGCTCGTGTCAGTGTGAAGCGCAGTACCTGTAGGGTGTACAGAAAAGGCAGCCAGACGCAGTCGCCCCAGCCCAGGTACCAGCCGAAATGATCGTGACAGATATCGATCGTTTTCAGGTACCAAGCTTCATTCCAGAAGAAATCCAGCACGTAGATGGCCTGAAGGGACAGTCATCAGAATGAATAACCTGGCATAGTGTCATTAGGGACTTAGATATGAAATCCAGATTATACACTTTGTATAATTGCACTCATTAGCATTTCAATGGAGCCTCAATCATTAGGAGGATTAATATATAATGTAATGAATAAATAAGGACAACATTGAGTTTATAAAATCTAAAATACAAATTTTACAAATATACAAATTTTATTTTATACAAATCTAATCGTCCAAATTAAGCAGCAAGCATGTGGGCTCACCTGGAGGACATTGACCAGGATCATGGAGTTGGTCACATGGCCATAGAGCTCCTGTTGTTTGGCAGCGTAGGACAGATTGATCAAAGTCCAGGCTACGATCCCGGGCCGGCCGTTAAAGAAGAGCTTAAAGTCGAACCATTTGCCGATGCGTGGATTGAACTCGATGCCCATCATATAGTCGTAAAAGACGTTCCCTGTGAATTTGCTGCATGAAACCATGAAGTCAGCCTCGGATAAAAGAAAATAAACCGCGTTCATGACGATACGTCATTCTTACCAGTCCTCTGGGTTTGTGGGGAACAAATAGGCCTTCATGAAAGCGAAGGTGGACACGGAATAGCCGAGGATGTTGGTACACCAGAGCAAGGGAATCCAGTTATCGATAATGATTGTGGGAGAGAACCAGTGGAAGTAATGAGCATTGGCCACCCACAGAGCATGTGTGAGAATCCAGCTCTGCAGCCCATTGATCTCATATTTGTTGATCAGTCCTGAACAAAAGCAGTGCAGCCTTTTATGTTGAAATGCAGGTTTGTAATCTTACTATTAATATTATATTATTATAATTATTCATTCATTCATTATCTCCCGCTTTATCCTCTATTAGGGTCGCGGTGGGGTTCCCCATGCCCATCCAGTGGAGAACGTCTCGGGCGCTAGGCAGATAGACCCAGGACAGGGCGCCAATCCATCGCTGGGCACACACTCACTCACACAGACACACTGTATATGGGGCAATTTGGAGAACTCAATTGACTTGATCCATGTTTTTGGACTGTGGAAGGAAACCGGAGAACCCGGAGGAAACCCACGCGGACACGGGGAGAACATGGAAACTCCACCCAGATGGGGATTCGAACCGGGAATCCCTAGTGCTGAGAGGAGAACATGCCAACAACTAAGCCACCGTGCCGCCCTATTATAATTATATTTATTATATTTATTTATATTATTATATTAATATTATTATACTTAATATTATTAGAATTTTACCTGCTGGTGTACGAGCTCCCTCCTGCACCCCTCCCACGTAGCCTGGCAGAAATCGGTGCAGAATATCTGGAACGCATGTGTATAGCGCCATCTAATGGGTAGAGGCGGCATTAGTGACTTGTTGCTCATACTGTTAGTTACAAAGACCTATTTTCATAGGTCAAAAATATATAAGGCATGACGTGTGCTTTGTAGTTAGCGGTTTACCTGAAAGGTCACCCACGAAGCGTAGATCTTAACGGCGGTCCATGTTAAAGAAGGTGCTTGGTTCCAGATGCTCAGTGGGGAGGCATCCCCGTTATACAGATCCAGCAGAACTAAACTGATAGAACACTGGTACTGATCGCAGGCCATGATGAAGAAGAAGACGATGAATGGGGCCAAAGAAAGCAGGAGAATGACTGCGGTCAAGGAGAACCAGTCCACCTCCCTGTTAGTGTTAAAATACATTTTTTAAAAATGTGTTGCAGACATGCTGCACCCTTAAAAACTGCATGTCTTGAAAAGAAATATTAAACCAGATCCAGGCACGTTCTATAAGAGAAACAACACACTGGTGAAGTTCCCAGGAATATTATATAGCTTTAAAGGCTTTTTGCATTTATACAGCCAAGAGCAAAACCTTGATGACTTATTTCCTTTAAGATTTATTGATCCTTATGGATAATACCTTACAGGGCTATGCTGGAGCCTATCCATCACATGACCAGGGTTCCCCAGACACACAGAAAAACATATTTACATATATATATTTGCACCTGGAGTGTGTTTAAAGTATGTTTTTTTGTGCAGTAAAAAACTTGACTTCACTCACTGAATTAAAATTTCATTTTCGGATGAAATGTTAAACGGTCTCACCATGCACGCCCCCAGGTGGCCAGCTTTTCCTTCTGTCCATTTTGTCCAGCCTTGGCAGCACTGAGTTGAGCCTTCTGGCGCCTTCTGACTCCCTCTGTCCCCATGACTCTGAAACAGAAATGCGGTGAGCAAGAGGGAGATGTAGTCTTATCAGTGCAGCTGTTCCACACCCCGCTGCGATGCCGAATCCAGGTGAACATGGACTTGAGACTCCGTGATAACAGACTCTTGACATGTCATGGTATCTGTGACACAGTGATGGACTTAAATACTGTAGGGATATTTAAAAAGTCAGCATTCAACGGCTCAGTTTATCGTTTGTGTTATTTTGTTGGTTAATAAAGCAATTAACTATTTTAGCAAAACAGTCTGCCATTTTCATTCTTCAGTCAACAAATAACAGAACCTGACACTTTGCATAGTATGAACACTGTTCTGTTATAATTTACACTGTTCTAATGTGTTGTTGCATCTTACAGAACCAGTCAAAAGTTTGGACACGCCCCCCTTTTTGCTCCACTCGTTCATGTTCTCAGTTCCACTTATTCTAAAGATGAACCTTAGTAGTTCATTTAGTACAGACATTTGCAGTTCTAGACCGAGTTCATCTGTCATCTGTTTGTGTTCTACAGAACACACTGTGTTCTCTGTTCTAATAGTCAACAGTAGCACCACAGAGCAGGGATTATTTGGTGGGTGCATTAGTCCTATCCCGGCAGTGTCACTGAGGTGTTTAAATGAAAGAAATGCTGTAGAGCAGCACTGCTGCACTAACACCCCCCTCACTGCATCAGCGTCACTGCAGAACTGACAATAAACAATCCACCACCCAAATTCTAACTGTTCTGTGATGCTCCTGACCAACAGAGAACAGAGAACCAACAGATCAGAATCAGAATCGCCTTTATAGTCAGTCATTTTCATTGCAATGAAATTTGGGTGCAACTCCAAAGGTGCTAGTAATGTACAAATAAAATATGAATAAATGTAAGTAAAATAATCTAAATAAAATAAAATAAAATATAAGGCATAAGGGCGGCACGGTGGCTTAGTGGTTTAGCACGTTCTCCTCTCGGCGCTAGGGATTCCCGGTTCGAATCCCCATCTGGGTGGAGTTTCCATGTTCTCCCCGTGTCTGTGTGGGTTTCCTCCGGGTTCTCCGGTTTCCTCCCACAGTCCAAAAACATGGATCAAGTCAATTGAATTCTCCAAATTGCCCCATAGAGTGTGTATGCGTGAGTGAGTGTGTGCCCAGCGATGGATGGGCGCCCTGTCCTGGGTCTATCTGCCCAGCGCCCGAAACGTTCTCCCCTGAATGTGCATGGGGAACCCCACCGCGACCCTAATAGAGGATAAAGCGGGAGATAATGAATGAATGAATTTCACATCTGGCGGCACGGTGGCTTAGTGGTTAGCATGTTCTCCTCTCAGCACTAGGGATTCCCGGTTCGAATCCTTATCTGGATGGAGTTTCCATGTTCTCCCCGTGTCCGCGTGGGTTTCCTCCGGGTTCTCCGGTTTCCTCCCACAGTCCAAAAACATGGATCAAGTCAATTGAATTCTCCAAATTGCCCCATATAGAGTGTGTCTGTGTGAGTGAATGTGTGCCCAGCGATGGATTGGCGCCCTGTCTTGGGTCTATCTGCCCAGCGCCCGAAACGTTCTCCCCTGGATGGGCATGGGGAACCCCACTGCGACCCTAATAGAGGATAAAGCGGGAGATAGTGAATGAATGAATTTCACATCTGGCGGCACGGTGGCTTAGTGGTTAGCATGTTCTCCTCTCAGCACTAGGGATTCCCGGTTCGAATCCTTATCTGGATGGAGTTTCCATGTTCTCCCCGTGTCCGCGTGGGTTTCCTCCGGGTTCTCCGGTTTCCTCCCACAGTCCAAAAACATGGATCAAGTCAATTGAATTCTCCAAATTGCCCCATATAGAGTGTGTTTGTGTGAGTGAGTGTGTGCCCAGCGATGGATTGGTGCCCTGTCCTGGGTGTATCTGCCCAGCGCCCGAAACGTTCTCCCCTGGATGTGCATGGGGAACCCCACCGCGACCCTAATAGAGGATAAAGCGGGAGATAATGAATGAATGAATAATTTCACATCTGTATCGCAGTGAAGGGACTCACGGATGATGAGAACGGACCGCTGCGCCGCCGCCGCCGCTCCAGCCGGACAGATGTTGGACAGATGTTGACGGTGCAACGTAATAATGTGCCATCTCCTAAACCCCACCCCCTCGCACGTCTCGAGACCAATCGGGTGCGAGCAAAGGGAAACTCCCGCCCTCGTGATTGGACAGCGTGCTCCTGAACTTACGAACGCCCGATGGCGCTAGAGACGTCGCGAGCTCTGCGGACGTCATGCGGCGCTGCGTTTACGCAGCCCGGTGCACGAGGGTTGTCATGGAAACGTCAGAGCAAAGTGAAAAGTTCACCAAAACACGTCATGCAACAAAACCGTGTCACGTGGTTTATGTTATATTACAATATTTACAATACGCACTTCATTAAGAATAAAGGTGTTTAAAGTCGCGTTACATTAGAACGCCGCTTGTTTTTGTAACGTTTGGTCAGATTGTGTCGCGAGGACAGACCGGATGTGGCTGCCGCGCGCTCCCGGGGCTGCCGCTGACTGCCTACTGGTCCTGCAAACCCAGAACCAAGAACCGAGAACCCAGAACCGAGAACCCAGAACCCAGAACCGAGAACCATGGGGCGAAAGGTGACGCTGGCGACCTGCTCGCTGAACCAGTGGGCTCTGGATTTCGACGGCAACCTGCAGAGGATCCTGCAAAGTAAGCGGAGGAGGAAGTGGAGTGGTTTTATTGCAGGTCTCGGTGTTAAACGTGTGAACTCGCTTTAAACTCGTTTCCCCCAAAAAACACAGGTATAAAAACAGCGAAATCTGAGGGAGCCAGGTACAGACTGGGACCGGAGCTGGAGATCTGGTAACTGCATCCACTGAGTGCACGAAACTGCTTCTGATCAACAATCAACAGGATGTACAGAATCAATCAAAAGTTTGGACACAACTCCCACTCGCTTCGTTATCTATTTACCATAAAGATGGACTTTCATTCATTCATTCATTCATTCATTCATTATCTCCCGCTTTATCCTCTATTCATTATGGTAAATAATACTTATAACATGGACGATATGTGGGGGGAAAAAAACAGGTGTTTCCAAACTTTTGATCAATACTGTGCAGCCATTTCTATCAAATACTGCACTGTATATAGAGACTAAAAATGTCCAAAAAAGTGTCCAAAATTTGACGGTACTGCAATGTGAGGAAGTACGTGATCTTTAATGTGCCCTTATGTTTAATGTTCCCTCTGAATTGAATTTAATTCAGGTCTTATTAATCTTTGGGGACTAAACACTATTGTTCTTCAGTGGCTATGGATGTGCCGATCACTTCTATGAATCAGACACACTGCTGCACTCTTTTCAAGTCCTGAAGCAGCTGCTTGAAGCTTCTGAGACCCAGGACATCATCTGTGATGTTGGCATGTGAGTGTTCATTCGTCCACCCCATGTGCTCATTTAGAACATTACAGGTCATTTGCATTTGAATCAGATTTCCGTATATTTGTGTTTTCAACAGGCCTGTTATGCACCGCAACGTCCGCTATAACTGCAGAGTCCTGTTTCTGAACAGGTCAGTGTTGCTGTTGAGAGTCAAATACGATGCTTTTAGGAATGTGCAGTGCTTTATATGATGGCTATCAGTGGTAGAGCACAGTAAAGCACATTTGTCTCATCTGATGTCATGATTTGCTTCTTATTTTGTGATAGGAAGGTTTTACTGATCCGTCCTAAAATGCTTTTGGCAAATCATGGAAACAACAGAGAATTTCGCTGGTTTTCTCCATGGACTCAGCCCAGGTACAGAGACACTGACAACCATACCACCATCACTTATATAACTTACCATTTAGATGGACTTTGTAGCTCTGCCATTACGCATTATGGTCCATCTGTTTCTCTGTATACTACCTGATGGTGTTCATGAGCAGATATTATTCGGATGGTAGATGATTGTCAACACTGCAGTAACATTGATGCAGTGATGGTGTGTTAGTATGTAATGTATCTTTCAGATTGTTTTCGACACGTCCATTCTGCAGGCATGTTAACACACCTACAATGTACAGGCAGCTTTCTCTCTAGAGTAACAGCTGGACTACAGTCTGTAATCATAGTCTTAATCGTAGAATTATAACATGCATGTATACGCTACATGGAGCTGATATAATGATTAATACGTGTAGAAACAAGAAGAAAGCTATTAAGAAAACACGTACAGAGATGTGTTTCATTCTTACAGACATGTGGAGGACTACTTTCTGCCAAGAATAATTCAGGATGTGACAGGACAGGTAAAATACGCAGCTCCACCCCAGACCTGTGGGAATGAAGAGGTTTCTGTTCAATGGATTGTTGAGATTAAATTGGTTCTATTTACACTCTATCTAAAAACAGGAACAGTTTGGCACCTAAAAGCTATTTTTTCCTACTTCAGTTTTTAAGAACGCCTTTAACTTCTAAAACACTAATATTCTTTTTTTTTTTTTTAATAAAATATTCTATTAAATCTTTGTTGCAAAATGAATTGTTTTGTTGTATATTTCGGCTTATTTTTGTCTTTGTATTTAGTTTCTTTGTCTTTTTATAAAGCTAATTAATGCCCTGAAGCGCTTCAGTAAAACTATTTACTCACAGTAATGTATTTAGAGTGTCCACTAGAGGGCGACGTGCAACAGAATGCCAATGTAATTTTGCTTTTATACTAAAAAAAAAAAGGTTAAAACATTTTGCGCAAAATACAATGTTCTGCATTTTTTTGCACAGTTACTACATTAAACAAAGTGGAAATAAAACCTGAAAAATTCATTAATTTAATGGCTTTTTAATCTCTAATGGCTTTTAAAAGTTTTGCAGAAAATGTCTATAATCAAGCAGGGTGATTACAAAATGATCATGGTGTGGAATATGGTCTTTATTGTAATACGTTGATTGAAAGACTTAGTTTTGTGTTTCTTTGTTATAATGTTAGGTGACTGTACCATTTGGAGATGCAGTACTTTCCACTGTGGACACATGTATTGGGAGTGAGATGTGTGCTGAGCTGTGGAATTCTAGAAGGTACTGCATTATAAAACCAACCGCACAAAAACACTATAACTGTAAACACTTTTTTTGGAAAAATGGTCCGCAAATTCCTCACAGTGTATGTATTTTTTCAGGTTCTGTATTAATTTCAGCTCTTTGAACTTTTCAGTCCTCATGTTGATATGGGTTTGGATGGAGTTGAGATCTTTACCAACTCCTCCGCCAGCTACCACGAGCTACGCAAGGCTGAACACAGGGTGAACCTGGTCAAGTCAGCCACCACAAAGGTCAGTCAGACATGTGCATTCAAAATACAAAGAGCGACTAGACTTTAAGAACAGGGTTAGCTGGCGCTCGAACAATAACTCATTGTCTGGCAGAATGTTTTTGTTATTACTAAGTCCTTATGTCAAAAACTATTTAGGATTTTTAGATTAGTAGCTGTTGGATTGCTGTGGGTTGATTTATTAGGGATATGTCTCTGTAATTATATGTGATTTGTGTAATGTCCATGTTGCAGAGCGGTGGGATCTACCTGTTTGCTAATCAGAAAGGGTGCGATGGAGATCGACTCTACTATGATGGATGCTCTATGATTGCCATCAATGGAGATTTTGTAGCTCAGGGGAACGCAGTTCTCTCTCGATGATACGGTCAGACGCTCTGACAGATTAAGCGTGGAATGATTGGCATCAGTAATCCAGACCTCTGATTTGTGACATTTCACCCCTCAGGAGGTCCTCACAGCCACTCTTGACCTGGAGGATGTGCGCAGCTATCGTGGTGAGAGATTTCACCCGCACATGGTGAGGTGCCACGTGGCCCGGCTCCGGAAAGTTCACACTGAACTCTCAAATACTTAAGAACAGCAATATATACATGACTGTGAATGTGACTGTCACGTTATCTTTTTGTCTCGGGTTCCGCAGGAGTACGAACACAAAGCGTATCAGAGGATCCGGGTTGATTTCTCACTGTCAGATAGCAATGACAGATTTCTGCCAATTCACAAGCCAATTGAGTGGGTTTTTCACACCCCTGAAGAGGAGATCAGGTGCTTTACACCACATCTGGCTAAAGTATCGTGATGGAGAATAATGTGTACATACACATTTAGAGACTTACCTAGTGTTTAAAAAGCCTTTATTATAAATAGTCTCAGAGTAATAGTCTGGTGTAATGATCCTTTGGAATACTCAGGTTACAATTAGTATAAGCATACTATGTCTGCTCCTTATATGTGCATATGGACTTTATATAATATTAAATATATTATCATAAATACATTTATATATTTGTACGTGTGTACATTTGAGTCTTTATTTATTTCTTTGTGTACATGTCTTATTAGCCTTGGACCTGCATGCTGGTTATGGGACTATTTAAGGAGAAGTGGTCAGGTGAGATAACACACATGTACTCTGGATGTCTCTTTACTATGGGGGACTAAAATCTGATTTAGGTTGTTTATAACATTATGTCTTAAAAGTATAATAAATGTAGATAAGCATAAAATAATGATATTACGTACATGAAAAAAGGACTATATAGATAAATGGATTTTTTTTTGTTTTATGTGTGTATAATGTGTGTGTGTGTGTGTGCGCGCCCACTTGTAAGTGGGATATTATTTTGATGAATAAGTCTCAGCTGGGTGGCTTATAAGCTCTGTGGTTTCAGGCTGGCTTCCTCCTTCCTCTCAGTGGAGGAGTAGACAGCGCCTCCTCAGCCTGCATCGTCTACTCCATGTGTGTACTCGTCTGTCAGGCCGTCAAAGATGGCAGTGAGTTCTATACACATGACTTGGCTTATTTTACAAACCCAAAAATTTATGTCACGGAAATCAGTTTAACCTTATTTCCTTTCTGATGTTGACAATTTAAAGCTGATATATTATGTGAAGGTAAAAGACTGGATCAGCTTCTTCTTATAGCTCGTTTTATTGATTACATCATAGACCACAATAAAGAAATTAGACCAGAAGCGTGACACCAGTGATAATGAGGAACTGTCAACATAATGCAATGTTATTTTTTCTCATTTTAATTAAGACTGTGATAGGATGGGAATAGTTAAGGGTTTTCTCCTGCTGCTGCAATTTAAATAATCACATGTGCATGTATTTCAGACTCTCAGGTGTTGGCCGATGTCCAGCAGGTTGTGAGCGATGCCTCCTACAGTCCTAAGGATCCACAAGAGCTATGTGGACGTCTCTTTACCACCTGCTACATGGCCAGTGAAAACTCCTCTGAGGAAACCCGGGACCGGGCCAAGGAGCTGGCCATGCAGATCGGCAGGTCAGACAGCATGCAGGAACTTTTAAAATAATAAAATTATATCATTTTTGGACCAACTTCCCATTTAACTAGTCAGCAAATATGCAGTGATTTGACTGATGCTGGAATTCAGAGGACCAAAACAAAGCAGTTAAGCACTTTGAATTGTGTGGTTGCAATAAATGTACACATTCATTTTGTAATCCACATATCTGGAGTCGAGTCAAAGGGATCCTGGAGCCTGTCCCTGCACTTAGGGACGACGTCACTGACTCATAAAAAGCAAATGTTTGGTTATAAAATGTTATGAGTGCTGACTCACACTCATAACACTTTGTGATGTCACCAGCCACATCTTTTCTTCTTCTCGTTATAGTAATCATCTAAACATCAACATTGACATAGCGGTCAAGGGCATGCTGGGAATTTTTTCCTTGGTGATGGGAAAATGGCCCAATTTTCGTGCCAGTGGAGGCAGCAGCAGGGAGAACTTAGCGCTGCAGAACGTGCAGGTGGGAATTGCATTGCTTTATGACATTAAATTCATTTTATCACATCTTATCTCGTTATCTGCTGCTTAATCTTCTTCTAGTATTATATATAGGGTTCTGGGGGGGGTGTCCCTATGCCCATCCAGGGGAGCCAATCTATCACCGGGCACACACTCACTCACTCACTCACACACACTATATGGAGCAATTTAGAGCAGCCAACTTGCCTTAAACCTGTTTTTGGACGGTGGGAGTAAACCTGAGAACCCGGAGGAAACTCACACAGACTCGAGGAGAACATGGAAACTCCACCCAGATCGGGATTCGAACCTGGATCCCCAGCGCTGAGACGCAAACATGTTAACTAACGACTAAAAGATTAGGCGTGTAAGGAACTGCTTCAAGATTGAGTGTTTGTTTAACCTGCTCTTGATTCATATCACTCTCATGACTCATTAAATGTGGACTATTTGTAGCACAAGTGGCGGAAGGTTTAATCAGGGCCCGTGGCCTATATTTTTCCAGTGCCAACATAATCACAGGTTTGACACATAAACTAGAACAGGAGCAGAATTAGAGATTTCTTAAAGATTATGGAAATTCTTAACCGTATGGGGAAACACGGCTGTTTTACTGAGTCATTATAAAGTCTGCTCAGTAAAAAAGGGCTGAAATGTCATGCATTTAAATAAATCCAGGGCACTGTGCTATTTACCTTCTGAGGGTGGCATTTGGCAAAATTACACTCGAGTTATTATTTTATTAATCTTTTAATGGAAATGGAAACGTTTCTGGTTCTGTGTAGTGCACTGTACTTCTGAAGGGCAGTTAACAATCTGAATGCAACTCATCAGAAAAGCTCAGGATAATTCTGCTGACGGCTCAATTGTGGGTGGATTTATTTGCAGTGTTATACAACACTTAACACTCAGACATGGGACCGTTTAACACTTCTTACTCGAGTTGTTTAAGTCGAATTTCCCGCATTTTGCACGAATGAAGCAATTTCTGCAGCACTATGTTTTCATAAAGTAATGAAGGGATCTAATTTGCCTTCTGTACTTACACACAGAGGAATTGTTCCTCCACATTTAACACATCCCTGCAGTGAAACACACACATATACACACACTGAATGAGGTCAACACACACAGGGGCAGCCCTGTACACAGGTAGCAATTGGGGTTAGGTGACTTGCCCAGAGTAACTTGGTGGGAGCTGGAATGAAACTGGGGACCTTCATGTCACAAGGCTGGTTCTTCAACTACAAACTTATGACTGCTCACTTATGTCTGTTGTAATTATTTATTAAGTTTGTTATAATGAAATTCAGTAGATAATATCGATTATCTGACTGTTGTGACCCATGAATGAAATGTTATATTTATATATATATAAACTTTCCAGGCGCGTGTACGCATGGTTTTGGCCTATCTCTTTGCTCAGCTTTGTCTGTGGTCTAAAGGGAAACCCGGTGGTCTGCTGGTGCTGGGCTCAGCCAATGTGGATGAAAGGTTTGTGTTTGGGTAATCATGTAAAACCTGCAAAATCCCTAATAAAAAGCATGCTCCTAAAATAATCTGCTCATTTAGTTTGACTGGATACTTCACCAAGTATGACTGCTCCAGCGCGGACATCAACCCGATCGGCGGCGTCAGTAAGACGGACCTGAGGAGTTTCCTGCTTTACTGTGCACAGCGCTTTCAGCTTACTGCTCTCGGGAGGTGTGAGAACATCTATTACATGGTTACACACGATAAATCAGCCGTACATTGTTGAAGACATGAAATAGCGTATTACCTGTGTGCATATTTTAGGTTTCACTGCAGTGATCATGTGCATTGTTTCTTAGTCTGATTCCTCCTGTCTTCTGTGTTCTGCAGCATCATTGCGGCACCTCCCACTGCGGAGCTTGAACCCCTGACCTCTGGCCAGGTCTCTCAGACTGATGAGGTACTTATGAGGACTGACCAAGTCATTCAAACTATTACAGTAGCATCAAGTTTTGTTGCCATAAACATTTTAATATCAAATATCAACCAGCATCCTACTGTACAGAACATCTGATTTACATTATACTCACATTGAAATGATTCTTTCTGTAACCATTTGGTGCTTCAGGTTTGCTTTCACTCAGTTGCAGTATAATGATATGATGCCACCTCTTCCTCAGGCCGACATGGGGATGACCTACTCAGAGCTGTCTTTGATCGGGAAGCTTCGCAAGATCTACAGATGCGGTCCATACAGCATGTTCTGCAAGCTCATTCACTTATGGAGGGAGAGTTGCACCCCTTCACAGGTCGGACCCGCTTTAGATTTTGCACTCACAGAGCTTTAGTTTACTTTAGTGTGTTAGTTTTGTTTGCACAAATAGCAAAACCGTGACATGGTGCTGACATCGTCATGGTTTGCATTAGAATTTAATCACCAGAGTGGGTGGATGAAAAGCCTCTGATTAAATGGTTAGTTAATCTAATTATTGATTCAGCAATCAGCCGGAGCTTTTTCACAGGGACACAGTTTGTTTACATTCAGATTGGATTCGTATGGTCACTTTGTAATCGTGTAAACAAGGTAATTGTTAGTACAATATACTATAAATTTGGAATAAAAAAAATTCTATTAATCTTTATCAAGTTTTAGAACAATGAATAAAGTCAATGCATATACACCATATTAACAGTGTAGGTTGAGATTATGTTGCTGTCCTTATACTTAGTTTCATTCATTCATTATCTTCCGCTTTATCCTCTATTAGGGTCGCGGTGGGGTTCCCCATGCCCATCCAGGGGAGAACGTTTCGGGCCCTGCGCAGATACACCCAGGACAGGGCGCCAATCTATCGCTGGGCACACACTCACTCACACAGACACGCACGCATACACACTATTTGGGGCAATTTGGAGAACTCAATTGACTTGATCCATGTTTTTGGACTGTGGGAGGAAACCGGAGAACCCGGAGGAAACCCACGCAGACACGGGGAGAACATGGAAACTCCACCCAGATGGGGATTCGAACGGGGAATCCCTAGTGCTGAGAGGCGAACGTGCTAAACCACTAAGCCACCTGTGCCGCCTACTTAGTTTCTATATTAAATTAATGAAGTAATAAATGAATAAATGGAATAAGTCCAGAGATAATCAGAAATCATTTGAGATAATCACTATTATTTTTTTTCTTAGGTGGCTGCTAAAGTGAAGCATTTCTTTAGGATGTATTCAGTCAACAGGCACAAGATGACTACAGTGACGCCGTCCTACCACGCTGAGAGCTATGGTCCAGATGACAACAGGTTTGACCTCCGGCCCTTCCTTTACAACACGTTCTGGTCTTGGCAGTTCCGCTGCATCGACACAGAGGTTTGGTGTTCTTACCTTTGTTTTCTGGCATCTTCAAGGTTATTGTTTGTAAAATGATATATCTATTGGCAGGTCTCCACCATGGAGTTTAGAGAGAATATCTAGTGGGAGTACCACATGAGCAACTACACATATACTCTATACTGTAAGTAGGAGCTGAAGACTGATGTTTTTTTTGATTTAAGCAATAAAGCACTTCAGTTTTCTTTCATGGATGAAATGTTATTGTTTTATTTCCTCTGACAAACAGCAGTGTGTTAAACTTTTAAGTTTTAGACAATACACACTGCCTTGCTTCATTCTCCATTTCCTCAAATTACCCTATAGATGGAGTTTTCATTCATTCATTATCTCCCGCTTTATCCTCTATTAAGGTCGCGGTGGGATTCCCCATGCCATCCAGGGGAGAACGTTTCAGGCGCTGGGCAGATACACCCAGGACAGGGCGCCAATCCATCGCTGGGCACACACTCACTCACACAGACACACACACTCTATATGGGGCAATTTTGAGAATTCAATTGACTTGATCCATGTTTTTGGACTGTGGGAGGAAACCTGAGAACCTGGAGGAAACCCATGCAGACACGGGGAGAACATGGAAACTCCACCCAGATGGGGATTCGAACCGGAAATCCCTAGTGCTGAGAGGAGAACGTGCTAAATCACTAAGCCACCGTGCCGCCTAGATGGAGTTTGTAGTTTTATAATTACAGACTGTAGTCCATCTGTGTTCTCTGTTGTTGTTAGTCCCCTGTTGGTTCTCTGTTCTCTATTGGTCAGGACCATTACAGAACGGGTATCATTTGGGTGGTGGATTGTTTGTTGTCAGTTCTGCAGTGACACTGATGCAGTGAGGGGGGTTAGTTTCATTTAAACACTGCTGGGATAGGAATAATACACCAACCAAATATGTTAGTACCCTGTTGGTTCTTTGGGTGGTGGATTGTTTGTTGTCAGTTCTGCAGTGACACTGATGCAGTGAGGGGTGGGTGGGTCGGGGTAAGTGCAGCAGTGCTGCTGTAGTTTCATTTCTCCACCTCAGTGACACTGCTGGGATAGGACTAATGCCCCCACCCACCCCACCTGCTCTGTGGTGCTACTATTAAGGTCCTGGCCATTAGAACAGAGTACACGGTGTGTACTGCGGGACACAGATACAAATGAACTCGCTCTAGAACTTTCTCTTTTTGATTTTAATCCTCGTCACGTCTTTTGTCGCGATATCTCTCGGGTTCGTGCGCGTGCAGTGGAGTTGGCTCGCGCTTTCAAAGTTTCGCGCCAACGAGCTTCGCTCACGAGACCGCGGTGACGCGCCGGTTAACCGTCAGCCTTCAGAACCGAGCCGAACCGAACCGAACCGAACGACAGAGCGGGCTGCGGGTTCGACGCCCCCCGTAAACCGAGCCGAACGTCGCGTTACAGCGGCACCTGGGCGGAGCCGTCCGTGTTGACATGAACAGAAAGTCGCGGCTCCCGGCGGGAGGTGAGCTTTCAGTTTTTAACTAACGACGCCGTTTGAATGTCGGACGACGCCTGACGCGTTTAAACCAACGACCCGAGCGACCCGAGCTGCCCGGCCCCGAGTTCTCCGTCCTGGGTTGGAAGAACCCGTCATGGAAACCGAACCGCTCGTGTCCGACGAACGCAGCCGGGTCTCGGCTGATTACGGTTCCGTCCGCGGCTCCGAAGACTCGGGCAGCGGGAGAGTCTCGTTCCCTGCGCTCGGCGACGCGCAGCCCGGGGATGAGGGTGAGTTTAAATATTTACCTGAAACTATTTGTTTAGTTTGAATTCGTTTTTCGTAAATGTTTGTGTTTGGTATCAAAGTTATAAACACACACACACACACACACACACACAGCTCGAACACTTTCAAAGTGATTTTCAGGACGAGGACAAAACCTCTGGAGCAAAAGCCCGTCATTCTGTCATTTTCTGTTTCTTTTCCGTTTGTTTTCTGTTCTTTAATTCTGTCTGTTGATGCTGTACGGAACATGGCGCGAGTAAAGTGAAACCACACAGAGATCCGTCCAGTGTTCAGCCGCAACAACAAAAACTCTGACTCTATTTATATGTATTCACAAACAACCGACACTGAAGTGATAGAGCAATCTAACATTGTTTCTACACGTTTTGGCCATTTTGTTAGTTTCACGTATCATATGTACATACACCATAGTTCTAAAGTTACGAATAAACACACGTTGTCTTGACTTTGTTGTCTATTAATCAGGAATACAACAGAACCTCCACAGATCAGATATTACCTGACACGATTCTCAACCCTTAAACATTTTCAGAGCAAAGTCAGGACCTCAACGCCTGGTTATTATTATTATTATTATTATTATTATTATTATTATTATTATTATTTTGCATGTGGTAACGGTTTTTGAAGACTGAACATATTTGGAGTTCATCTTGAAGCCCAAAGAGTCTTTCTGCGTGATTTCTGTCACTTCTCTGATCTTTATCGTCGCTTTCTCATGCAATGGGTTATCAGTTCTTAGTTTTGAGAAGTGTCCATTGAAGCCCCTTCGCTGTTGTATGAATGCATTCTGTGTAGAGTAAAAAAATGGTGACTTGTGTGACTTGTGTGGCTCATGTGTAAAAAAAAAACGCTGACCAGAAAAAGCTGTTGCATCTTGCACAAAGGTGACTGAAAGTCTCAAAGCGAAAATCCACGCATTCAAACGTGTACTTAAATGACTCATTATCAGCCTCCACTATTCTTTACATGAGGATTAAATGACCTTATTTGGGTTTAAACACGTGTTTGTTTAGTAATGTAATGGGGCTACAAATAAATTAAGTGATAATTAAAAAAAATCAGCTTTGTGAGGGTGTAGTGGTTATCCCTCATTGCTGCAGAGGGGCTGTATGCTAAACGCTGTTCTGACCTCAACTATGTTGGGATAATTATAAGTCGTTTTAAATATAAGCATTGCTTAATGGTGCAAAGTGCATGATCAGTGCAGGTTTAATGATGCATTTCTTAGAAGGCAGTGAAGCCATGATGCTTTCAATGAACTGTAAATGAATTTATAATGTGTATGACAGTGATGTGAAATAAGTGGTTTCAGGATTTGTGCAATAAACTGTTGCTGGGGTTCTTTCCAAATTGCTTCCAGTTTTCAAGTTGACTTTATTTTAGATTTAAAATAATGTTTCTGGTTGTCCGTAGTAGTACACATCACACACTTGGATCTGATGGACAGATCCTGATTTTTATTGTAGTTCTGGATTACATACACAAGCTGTATCATAGTGTGCTATACTGTTCATGTGTGCGGCTGCTTAATAAGGAGTGTTTCTTGCCTTCAAAACTAAACAAATTCCAGGGAGCTTGCTTTTACACAGTTGCTTTGGCTTTTTTTGGTGATTCAGGGTTAAATCACGGTAAAGAGAATATGCTCTATTGTAATATGAACTGGTATCAATCTCTTTGTAGGATATGTCCTAAAATGTATGTGCTTTCTTGGTTAAGGGAGTGAAGAACTGTACATCCAACAGGCCGTCGTTTTTATTGAAGATGCCATTCAGGTAGTAAAATATTTTTAATCATTATTAACTGGTTTGATTTTTTTCGTGTCAAACATTTGAAATGCACTGAAATGAAATGAGCTTGTTTTTTTTTTTTTGTTTTTTTTTTACTATAGTATCGGTCCATCAATCACAAGGTGGATTCTCAGTCCTTACATTTGTACAGATGGTACTACTCCAGTATATGTCAGTGGTAAGTAATAAGTTCGATGGTGACTTTATTTAAAGATGTTTTTGAGTTTGTTGCTAAATGATATAAATTCATTATTCCTTTGCACATGTGTGTTTGATGAAGGGGGCTTGGTTTCGCCATTGCTGTGGTGCTGGCACTGGCATTTGTGGAGAAACCCTCCTCATTAACTTACACATCAGACCCTCGCTTTAAGCCCAAGCAACCATGGGAGGCGCCCTGTGGGGTAACCGAGGCCATCGAAGTGGTCTGCCTTTGTATTTTCATCACTGATGTGGTAGTGAAGGTACAGCTTTAAGATCAGCTCCAAATCACAATGTAATGACTGAATGTGGTAGTAAAGTGATAACCAGTTTGCTGTTCTGCTCCACAGAGTTATTTGATCGGATGGGATGAGTTCCGCATGAACAAATGGCTCATTGGCTATATAGTGGTTATCACCGTATCAGTCATGGACTGCACTCTATCTATTTCTATGCTTTGTAAAGAGGTAAGTTAAAATGATGTAAAAATCTGTTTGTAGAATTTAGGTGGAATGGAGAGTAACAGTAAACAAATTAAACAACATCCATTACTATTATCACTGAGTTATGATTGTTTATCTATTAACATAATTATTTAGTAATAATCCATGCAGTCATGGTCATGTTCTGTATGACAGGCAAATGTTAAAATGACTTTTAGATAGTTGCTGAAGGTCACAGGGATCTAACAAAACAATAGAGCACCAGTAACTTAATAATTATTCCATTTATACGACTCCTTTTCATTTACTTACAGACTATACGAATCAGAAGATTGCTGCGACCGTTTTTCCTCTTGCAAAATTCGTCCCTAATGAAAAAGACTCTTAAATGTATTAAGCGGACCCTTCCAGAGATAGCAAGGTGACAATGTGTTCATCAATTCCAACTTTTTAACTAATCTAAAATAGATGTAAATATGTTTTATGTTATGCAAAAATGACTTGGTTAAATTTTTCTGTAGTGTCATCCTGCTGCTTGCACTCCATCTGTGCTTGTTCACCATGATTGGCATGCTGATCTTCCCCAAATCTGAGGTAATGTAAGGTGATGTAGTCACTTCTTCTTTACTCTGCCATAGACCACAAATCATGTGTTTGTTTTGTAATCGGTCCCATATTAATAATGTCCATCTCTATCACTCTGGGATTTTTGATGGCAGAAATTAATGGGGTTTTATAAAAACATTTTGTGGTTAATCAATATGTTCTTTAAACTACAATGTAGTTTATTTGTCATAACACTGTTATAGTTGCATGCACACTCGTTGCACAGTTACAGCACTCTTTTAATATTTTTGTGCCTATTGCTAAAGAAGGAAGACGAATCACAAATTGAGATCACCACTATCCCCATGTTTTACTTTTGTGTAGCTTATTGGCTTCTAACAGATGTGCAACAGTTTTAATTTGCATGTAGCAATATTATTATTATGATTTAAATAAAGACATATTGCACATATCTATTCATAACCTTATTAATCTTGCATATATATATATATATATATATATATATATATATATATATATATATATATATATATATATATATATATATATATATTTATTTTTTAATTTTTTAATTTTTTAAAAGGATCCATCAAAAAATGGGGAATGGGAAGCTTACTTCAAGGACCTCCCTCGAGCTTTGTCCTCTCTGCTTGTGCTGCTGACAACTGCTAACAACCCAGACGGTAAGATAATATGGTTAGGAATGATGACAATTTAAAAGAATACACTCATTTTAGTTTTAAGGACCTGAATTCCAATATAAGCAGTACTGCTACTAATGTGCTAAATATAAAGTCATTCATTTCCCTTTTTAATGCAGTTTTAATTCTTCTGCATTCTGGTTGGAATGCTGGTTTTAGAAACATTCTATACATTAAAAATACATGAAACTGCTTAACGCTTTGTTCTGTGTTTTTCTGACCTTTTTGACCCTTTCTTTCAACAGTGATGGTCCCAGCGTATTCCTTAAACCGAGCATATTCCCTGTTTTTTATTCTCTTTAGTGTTTGTGGTAAGTTTTATAGAAACTGGGTTAGTTTATATTCTGTACCGTGTGTGTTGTATTAAAAAGTCAGATTGTGTTGTGTGTTTTAGGAACGTACATCCTGATGAATTTGCTCACTGCCATTATTTACAACCAGTTCAGGGGCTATCTGCTGGTGAGCGACTACCTTAAAACATTTTACAGTCCTGTGAACCAAACTGAAAAACAAAACTGTTGTTTTGCTTGAAACCTTTACAGATGTCTGTTCAGGCCTCCATACTGCGGAGGCGTCTGGGTATCTGGGCAGCATTTGGGGTGATGTGCTGCAGAGGTCAAGCTCATAGTAGTAGTTCTGACGATCATGTGTAAGTACAAAATTCCAGAGAGGAACATTTTAATCAGTAAAGAATCTAGCGTTTTCATTGTTTTCCATTACTGTCTCATCTCAGAGAGAAGATACCAGTTGAGACAGTGCTGCATGTTTTCAGAAAAGCCCAAATGAAATCATACCACAAAGAAGCAGTTGTCAAGGTAAGCACAGTGATCCAGCTGTTATATCTGAGGGATTCTGGTATTAGAGGCTGGTGCTTTAATAAAAGAGCTGCAATTACATTCTCCACAGATCCTGCAGGAGGTTGAACGGTTTTCTGATGGCTCTATAGGTTTTGAAGCGTTTCAGATGTTGTTTGACGAGCTGGATAAGGAGTACGTAAAAGAGGTAAACAGGAAAGGCTATAAATGGATCTGCATCTTAGATTAACTATACATTTAGTTGTTTATCTCTTTAGAATCACTAATAAAAATCTGTTTCTTTTAGCATCCACCCATGCCGGAGTACAACCTGCCGTTTTTGCAAGTGATCCAGAGAATTGGGGGCCATCACAAACTCACGGTGTTTGGAAATGCGGTTGCACTGGCCAATGTCATATGCATATGTGTGAGCAGGATATACTTTACATTTATTTCGAAATATTAAGTGTGCTTGTGCGGTGGCTTAGTGGTTGGCATGTTCTCCTGTCAGCGCTGGGGATTCCTGGTTCGAATCCCAATCTGGGTTTCCATGTTCTCCCCATGTCCACGTGGGTTTCCTCCGGATTCTCCGGTTTCCGCCCACAGTCCAAAAACATGGATCAAGGACAATTGAATTCTACAAATTGCCCCATATAGAGTGTGTCTGTGTGAGCGAGTGTATTCCCAGCGATAGATTGCCATCCTGTCCTGGGTGTATCTGCCCAGTGCCCGAAATGTTCTCCCCTGGATGGGCATGGGGACCCCCCTCCCTTTCCCGTGACCCTAGTAGAGGATAAAGCAGAAGATAATGGATGGATGGATGGAAGTGTGCTTGTGTCCTTTCTAATGAGACAGTGCCAGAAAAATGGGGCTGTGCTGACATCTTGTGGGAAAATTTTCAAACTACAACTAATTTTAATTTCCTTAACATTTTTTCCCACGATTGAGTTTATTCATCTATTAATTCACTTGTTGGGGTCCTTATTCTAATTTTGGTGTTTGAAGTGCAGTAGATATTTTTAGTTAATCATCACTTTCTGACACTTTTATTTACGAACTATACCTTTGTTTTTGCAGACAGTCTTGGTGTTTGATTCAGACAAGTCTACATCTCAGAAGGATAACTGCTACATGGAGGTACCATCATTTTACATGTCTTTTTTGGTCAAAATTTCCAAACTTATTTACATCAGAGTCTCTGGTGTCTTTGTAACCACATCGTTTATATCATGGCTTATTGTGTTTTTCATTTTTAGGTCATCAATTGGGTGTTTATTTTCTACTACCTCGTAGAGATGGTGTTGAAACTGTCTGCTTTTGGATGGAAGGGTTACATCTCCTATAAAAACAACATCTTTGATGGATTTTTCACTGTCCTTCTTCTGGTGAGATTATCGTTTGTACTTATTCTGCTGTGATTAACGCATTTATTGTTGACACCCGACGCAGACCTTCGGTTAAAGTTGACATATTACTCATCTTTTTCAATTAGGTTCTCCAGATTTCTATTTTGGCCATGTACAAGTTCCCATGTCAAAAAATGTAAGTGTGTGACTCTACCTTATATTACCAAAAGTACTAGGACACTTACACATTGTACCTAAAGGAACCTCTATGACAAATGTTCCTTAAGTTTAAGCCCTTTGTACAGATTTCACACTTTTGCAAAGACTTTCTTTATGGTCAATGTGTTGCATGAAATGATTATAATCATGTCATGTTGATTTTTACATTTATTATTTCAGGACAGAGACTCAGGGACCCATGGCTCTGTGGGAGATGGTGCGATTAGTCAACATGCTGATTGTTGTCCGTTTCCTTAGGATCATTCCAGAAATCAAGGTCAGCATCACAGACTTTTAAAAGCTTTAATTTAAGTATTTTAGCATTAATTCAGTTGTTTCGACTGATTCAGCTTATTTTAGAATGTGTTTGTGGGTGTTCTCTGTCCAACAAAATGGACGTGGTACCAGGTCTTGGCACTTAGTATTTAAACTACTTACAATCTTAATCATGAACAGCAGGGGACAAAAAAAATTGAAATTCAGTCAACTGATAATAAATATTCTGAGAAAATTAACCAATGAGAAACAGCTTATATTTATTCAGCCCATTTCTCGGTTTTATTGTTTTTCTTGGTGACCTTGAGTGTCTAGAAAGGCGCCATCAAATAAAATGTATTATTATTATTATTATTATTAATAATAATAAAATATGATGTACACCAAATTTAATAAAAGTAAGCAATATTTTAAATTTGAGGGGGTTTGGTGAAGCGACCAGTTCTGTTTGTCAAAATACCGTCCGGCACTTTGGCTCCATCGTGTGGTGGGTCTAAAATTTGCAAGTAATAAATTATTACAAAAACTTCAATGCAGCGGATATTAGGAAGATGAATTAAATATATGCTCTAATCTTGAGTTTGCTGTTTTGGGATTTTTTTTTTTCTATTGTATGTATTTTCTATGTAAATATCTATGCCTATGTAAATTTGTCTTTTTAATACAGTCTATAATTGTATATAATTATGTAATTATATATATATAATATAATAAAGTATACTCTTTATTCCCTTCGGTTAATAGTTGATGGCTCTGGTTGCAAGCACACTTGTGGACCTTGTGAAGAACCTGCGGGCTTTTGCAGGGATTCTACTGGTAAGTATCTTCAGTCAAATTAAAAGTTTTGGACATAGCATCAGTTGTTGTTTTAAGCTCTTAACATGTACCTTCTGTTTGCTTTTTGGTTCAGGTAGTTTACTACGTTTATGCTGTTATTGGCATTTGGCTTTTCCAGGGAAAAATTGCTCCACCAGCTCAAAGGTAAGCAACTGTCAGCAGAATGTACCACTGCTGCGAAAGTTTATTAACATATTAATCTAGTTTACTTATGCATGCCTTACATGGTTTTTAATTCAAGTGCTGATAACAGTACAGATAATACCTCTCTGGAGTGTGGGTCCTACGAACAGCTGGAGTACTGGCCAAACAACTTTGATGATTTTGCAGTAAGTATCTTATTAATTTACCCTAAAAAAGCATCTGAAAAGAGCTGTTTTATATTGTCCATCAGCCTCATCTCATTTTCCAACCTGCCACAGATGTCCTTGTATTAATAAAAAACCTTTTAATAAAGATTTTATTTCAGCTCTTTCATCACCATAAGTCATTTTATTAATGCTTTTAAATTTATTAGCAGTCAGTTGTGTAGATGTTCAAAACCAATGAAATTTGCGACATTCAGCAATAGCCAAGAAAAAGGAATATAAAGAGCCATGTTTAACATGAAACCTGTTTAACTGCTGTAACAGATAGAGACGAACGTTACTGTTACCGTTGTGTTCTTTTTCCTTTCATAAGTCAACTCTAGTGCTGCTATATGATGTTATGGTGGTGAATAACTGGCAAGTCTTCATGGATGCTTACACGAGATACACCACTGAGTGAGTGAAATGCCTTTAAAATGCCATCATCCATGTAAATGTTTCCACTGCAGTAAATTCAGTACTTTGCGACATACTACTAAATAGATTTCTGCTTGTTTTCAGATGGTCCAAAGTTTACTTTGTGTCCTGGTGGCTCACCTCTTCTGTCATGTGGGTCAACCTGTTTGTGGCGCTGATTTTGGAGGTGAGGTGAAACCCTGAGGAAATCTGAATAATGCTGTTAGTATCAGATTTTATTATATAATATTTTAAGAATTGCGTTCTGATTATTTCATGTTTCAGAATTTCACCTTCAAATGGGATAAGAGTCATGCACTGAGTGTGTCGGAGGTGGAGAAGACGCGCCAGGAGACCACCGTACAGCGGATGTTCAGGTAAATTCCTTTTGGGTTTCATTTTCTGCTCTGGCACAGACGTCTACTTGTGTTTGCTATCATTCTAACGTTTATACATAAACTCTCGCTTCACAACTAATACCCACTAAAAGCTTTGCTCTATGCCGATCTGCAAAATGAAAAGTGATCCTGTGAGTCTTGTTTCTGCATAAAATCATACATATAAATCAACCTTTGATGACCATGCAGCAAAATAAAAACACGTTATTAAGACTGCTGAATGAGAAACATGATAAACAGTCCTGCGCAAAAGTTTGGACCCTCAGGTAGAACGCTTTAAAGAACTATGTTTTACCTACATGATATCAGGTCGCCTTCCAGGAGGCCACAGTGTTTGTAAGGCAGCTGTATTGGTTCCTGTTATTTACAGACAGGTGTCTTGAGTTAACACAGCTGCCATATCGTTCAGGTAAAGGTGTGGTATACAACCTGACCAATAGATTCCTCCATAATCTTACACAATGCAACTTTAAACATGAGTGTCCAAACATTTGTACAAGACTTTTATATTAATGACATGTGACACGGTCTAACACATGCAAGAACATAATTATTAAACAGCGACTCTGCTGACCCTCATAGAGGTTAAAATGTTTTACACCCAAAATGCACCTTGTGTTTGTCACAGTATGTTAACTTCAGGTTTTCCACGTCTTTCTGGGGCTGTCGGAATAAAGATCTTTAAAATTTCAGCAATTCATTCCTTAAACTCCTCGATGACGGGCGGGTCATTAAAGCATGCGCATACTTCCGTTAATCAACATCACACTCTGTGATTGTGTTACTAAACACCTTTACGTTTTCCTGCTTGCATTTGTGTCCTGCTCATAAATACTGACTCTTGATTCAATTAATACAATTTTCTAATTCCTCCAAAACCTCTCACTCTGTCGAACTGCAACAAAAGCTACTGTATCATGTCCACTGTTACGCACCACGTTTTCATTCTCGTACCACCCACTTACTCCTCAGAGACCACATTCAAGATCCAACCAAGGAGCAGATTTTGACCGAACTACAGCATCATCGCCATCTGCATCTATCCACGTTTACATTTGCATTAACTGAATCTGAGCAGGGTGAAGGGTAAACCAAACGCTTTTAAACAGACGGTGCCATATGCTGCTGGGTTTTTGGTTTCTTGACAATTCAACACACATTTTATTCCAAAGTGATGCTCCGTGGAGAAAGTAAAGTAATTTATAAATGTATTTATTTTTTTTTAAGTAAAAAAATTCAGGTTTTAAAGGTTTTTCAACCTTGTTTTACATGATTTTGCCCAGAGAGTTTCTTCCCAAGGTACTGCCAGACTACAATGGTAAATCAGAGGTTTTTTAAATCGTTTTTGGAATTGTATTGTGTGGAATTTGATTTATGGTTCAGCTCTGCTGCCTCCTACTGTTCTGAACAAACTATGAGAACCACTACCATCCTGATCACATACAGTATGATTGACATGGCAATAACATGGTTGAACTGTCACACAGCTCTGCAAGATCTCACTCTGTTCATCCAGGTATGCGCATGATAATGACAGCGATCGTTATGTAGACGAAAGTATTGAGACACATACACATTATACCTGCAGGAGCTTTTATAATAAAAAATCCACTCAATCATACAGAATCTGTTCAAGTACATTCCAAATATGTGTGATGGGATTACGGTTAGGACCAGTATAGTTCTTCACTTCCAAACCCCTGCTGTGCACTGTGGCGCAGTCATGCTGGAACAGAAAGAGGCCTTCCCTTAACTGTTTCCTCAAACCTGTTTGGTGTTCTTCACCTTTGTTTACAGAACTAAACAAGCTCATTGGTTATGAGGTGTGTCCCAATACTTTTGTCCATGGTTATAGTGTGGGTCTGAAATAATGTTATTGTTTTAACATAAATTATTTACAATTCAGTAAATTAACGAGCTCAGCTTGGTATGACATATAATATTTTATAAGGTTTACCAACCCAAAAAAGGAATATCAGATTGAATATCAGTATTTATTCAGCTTAATTCTAAATTAAAAAAGAGACTCCACAAACCAGGGGGTGTTTCATGTGTGTGGTTTGATTACAAACCAGATAAGTATGTAGTAAACAGAATAATAATGTTTATAGCTAAACAATGTTACGGGGCTCTACTATAAGGTTTACGTTAAATTGTTAGGGTTTGTTCCCAAACATCATAACTGAAATCTGCTTCTGATTATTTGGTTAAGATAACTTCTCAGAACCACAGTGTGTAGCTCTGTGTTAAATTAGACAGACTAATCTGTAAAAAATATGCAGTTTCTTAACACAAACTATAAAATAATATTTTTTTTTTAAGAGAGCCACAAATATTTTGAAATAAAATTTATTTTGCTCCGAAGCATCTACATGGGAAAAATGATTAGTTTGAGAATGTCAAAATGTTACCCTGCCTTATTACACATTACAGGAAAAGAGTCTGTTATTAAACCCCACATTGTGGCCCACAATGGCTTTGAGTTTTTGGAATCATAGTAAGCTTACAGGAAGTTACTGCAGTGTCATGGAATGTCGGTTTTGATTTTTTTCTGACGCCAGAAAACATTTATTTATATGATTATAATGACTAGCTATTTACAGTCATTCCAGACTAGAGACACGATTCTTTATAGTTACACAGAAAAAGTCAAACAATGAGCATGAAAATATTAAATGTGGCCGAGCAGCTTGTACTTCAGTTTTCAGTCTGCGTTTTCGTCGTGCTTGTGTGTGGTGCCACCAGCTGAGGCGGACTGATTGATCTAATGATATCTACTATGCAGTGGGCCAAGGTGGCCACCCAGTTGCATTTATTCGACCTACAAAATATGGACAAAAGTGAGTCACATGTTGCCGAATCATCCAGGTCAGTCACCGATGTTGGATAAGTGGAAGACTGCCTGCAATCACCATTCTAATTCATCGTTAAGGTGTTTGATAGAATTTTAATCATGTCAAGTTCTTCTACACCCAACCCACTTATGCCTTAATAACACCCTGCATTGTGCTCTGGGGCATCATCCAAAATGCATGGCTTGATTTTATTGGTCTGTTGTGGTAAAATTTAATGAAATACCTACATTCAATGGTTGAGCTATGCCCCAATACTTTTGTCCATATAGTGTATGTTTAAAAAAAAAAAGGTATCACAGAATCTATATAACTATTCAACAGGAAACAGTTATTGTCTCATTATAGCAGGTACTAAATTAGAACCTATGCAAGGTGAAAATCTTGGTCAACACTATAACATCTCTGAAAAATGAGATGCATGCTGTGAATAGTGTGCGGAAGCATTAGCACATTATTAAGTAGCTTTACACAGTTGATGTGGTGCTAACTGGTGTGATCGGTCCTCTCTGTAGGACTTTAATTCTGTCGCTGGCTGTATTTTTTATTTAAACCTTAGGTTTTTTGGATCTCAAATTGATGACATCATCAGTGTGAACAAACACTTTTAAATCGATTATATTAAGTCAATTCAGTTTGATTAAAAGGGAAACCTCCTTTACCGTTTTCTTTGATATGTGGAAATGAATTTGTTGTTCTCTAAACTTTCACAGAAGACATTTTATAAAATCTTATGTTTAAAGGGAGTGGTTTGTCCTTCATTTCTTTTTGCATTTACATACCTACTCGACACATGAAATGAAAGTGTTTTATATTGCTGAATCGAAACCCAGTGGATAAACACTATAGTTCCATTTTGTAGGTGTTGGTGAAACGTGGAATCTCGGACACATCTGATCTCATTAGCATTGTGTTTATCTCCTGCTGTCAGGTTGCTTATCTCGCATTTTTTGTTCCTTTTTACTACAGAGGGCTAAACACACAAGCACACCCCGTCTGTGTTGGCCATGTTTACTCAAAACAGGGTGTGTAAAAGCCTTAGCCTTAGAGGATGCCATTAAAATAACAGCTTTTGCATAAGTATGTGGTCACTTCAACTTTTCTATACTTTGTAGTTTTGTTATTGAAACAAAAGTCATGGAGTTTGTGGAAATTGAGCCTGAAGCCAACATCATGATGTAAAACTACTCATCAGCCGCTGTGTTGGTTACTTCGTTGTTTCTGCACTCATTGTCCATATTGCTTTCACTTAAACAGTTCAGTGATGCTGCTGAACTGAGAATAATCAATCCAGCAAAGTGTTCAGTCACTTGCATCCTGTAGGAGTATCTTATAAACACAGATGAAGGACTGGAGGATGAGCAGCACAAACAGAAACATCAAATGAGTCTGATTTTAATTTGAATAATAAGGTGTATGTGAGTTTAGTAACTCCAGCAGCACTGATGTGTCTGCTCATTTTGAAAGTAGTAGTCTTCTCTTTTCTCATGGACGTGTTGGAGCCTATCCCAGATTATAAGACAAATGCCAGGGAAGTGCTCAGAACAAGCAGTTTTGTGTCTTTAATGCACCTACTAGCATATTTATAGGTTGTTGGGAGAACATACAAATCTGTAGATTTCCATGTAGAAGATGTACACCCTGCTCAATATTTTTTTTCCTGTCGAAACTAAACAATCTTTTTACGGTCATCTTAACGCGTCTGTTAATTTGGCTGTGTCCCGTTTCATCGGTCTGCAATGTAACTTTTGAAGCGGTGAGTGAAATGTTATTTAAACACTTCAGTGTGTTGATCAGGCAAATGTACGGCCTTCGCCTGTATGCTTCTGCTTGTGCTTTCAGACACTTGTGATGCAATGCCCTGTGCTATGTTAGTTATTTGCATGGTGGTTAGGTTTGTTGTGCTTATCTTGCCCGTGCACAGTGCTCCTTTGATGGCTGAGGTGTTTCCCATTACTACTTCCGTAGAAGTGAGCACCCAAGCCTATAAGACTTTACCTCCCACTGCATTCTTTGTTGACAGCAAGAGAAAAAAAAAAGAAAAGTTGGCTTCTGCAGAAATCATTTACAACAGCTACTTTTCTCACGGCATAAAAGTATCTTAAGTAGCTTAACACAATCGAAATCAAAGACCGAATGAAACACTACTGGCCCTAAGAAACACATTACTTGTGAGTCCATTAATCTCACTAGGCATTTTACACTGCTGGTACTTTGTGTAGCTTTTTGCAGGAACTTGTGTTTGCTTGTGACAGTTAGGAAATCTTACCCGACAGGTGACCTGGCTGACATTCCTGCGCCTCACCTGCTCCTTCTGCTTATCTGGTGTGCTGCATGTCCTTAATAAGCTTTTTTTTTTTTCTTCTCGCTTCTCTTTTGTCTTCGTCTACTTCAGATAAATTTATGCTGAATCGTACATTAGACAAAAGCCATGCTCTTTATTTTACCCTTTAGAACCCTACTGTAATCTTGTTAAACAACAACCTCAGAACACAAAATTGGAATCTGATACAGAGTCACTTCTTATAGATAAATTACATTAGCTGCTTTTAATAGATTTTTTCTAGGAACTTGGAAGGAACTACCCACTAATGACTTTTACAGGAAACTACCTAACAATTGCATTTCTGTTGAGCCAAAGTGACGAGAGGTCTTTGATATTGTTTAAGTTTCATTTATTATAATTATTATTATTATAATTCTGTTACACCTTCCTGATTTCCCCTGTGCTTTGCTGCACTCTATGGTTAATTCTTGATGCCTAGGTAGCATTTTGGAAGAAAAAGTCAACAAGTTCTTCTGTCAGAGCTCTGAAAACCTTAATAAAAAAAAGCTTAAATAAAAACTTTCTCACACAAAACGGTCCTGATGACTTTTCGGACTGTAATTGAAGCAGGCGAGGACCATCTCGACATCACTTGGTGCTCCCGTCCTCATTTTTGGACAGTGCCCACTTGTCGCCAGGCTTTTAATGTTTTTTTTTTTTTTTTTTTTTTTTTTTTTTTTTTAATGCAGTTTGAAAAGCAGATCTCTTCCCTGCACATCTCAGTCCCTCTCTGTTCTCCTGCTCTTTCGACTGTGATTCATAGCCCATCCACATGCCTCTCTAACTGTAATTATGTGGCCGGCTCTTTTTTCCTTTTAATGTATTTTAGTCGGTTCTCTAGCAGATGCACCTGCCTACTTAAGATCTGCCCCTCCCTCTTTGCTCAGGTAAGTGCGATCGTTAATCTCATGACCCCCTGACGGCCCGAACACCTGTCGGCCAGGTGTCACTTTGTCACCTTGCCTGCGCCCCTGCGTCTTTTGGCTGATCTGATTTTATTCAGTTCAGATGGAGGGCTGTACTTAATGAGAAACCGAGGAGAAAGTTCAGCTCTGCCCACACCTTTCTGTCTTTGCCCGGCCTTTTGTAAGTAGCAGCTGCCGGGGTGTGGTTTTGTCCATGTTAAACACCAATGGTATTGTGAAAAGGTGTTTAAGAGACTGGATTTCAAGGCACCTCTGGGGAAAAGTCTGAAATAGCTGTAAGTTCAGCTTTCCTTCCAAAATGTTGATCACACGTTGCTGTTCTGATCAAATGATCAAAGTATTTATTTTCCTGCCTAATTCCCGTTTATACCTCCAACTAATGCCTTATTTTCACAGACATTCATCGTCTCCTGCGCTTAATCTTTTTTCTTTCTTCAGCATTGGCCCTTAGTTGTTCCCTCTATGCATCGTGATTGGTGGGGGAATAGCAGGGTTTCAAAGCGCCTAGTCGGTCCTGAGTGAATGCTCTGAAAAGGATCTTTAACAAACATCCCCAGTGCGCCTGGCCCTCCAAACCCTCGAGTAATAAATTAACTTGTGGCCAAAGTGCGGCGAGCATTCTGCCACGGCGGAAGCAATCTGCCGTTATCTTGCTCTACCTCTCCTAGATTAATGAAACAGAATGATGTGATTTGCATACAGGTGAGAAGAAAAGGGGGGAAATTCCCAAAAAGAAGCGAGCCTGTAAAAAAAAAAAAAAAGGAAAGAAAAGCCACCGATGTTATGGGTCTGAATGGACAAAAAAGGGATACTCTCATAGTGGAGGGGAAGAAGGCTGGTTAGAGAAGTAAAGCAAGTTTCTTTTCAATGCCTGGGGTCAGTGTTGGCATTTTATAGACCTATCCAGCAGCTGTCCACATTGCTCCATCATTATCTGCAAAAAAGGCCCATTAGTTGTACTCAGTGCCCCTCGCAACCTCCCAGAGGCATAGTGGAGCTGCAAGCCTAGCTGCCTCTAGGTGTCAGTATGGTCCATCCCTCACCAAACAAGCTTGATTCCCTGAAACGTGTTGGCCTTTTAAATGCAAGGAATCAGTTTTAGGTTAAGAGTTTAGTAAGTGATTTCCATTCCATAGTGCAGCTTACATGTATTTCCATTAACGTCATAGATTTTTTCCCCCTCATACCGTTCTGGATTTGTGAATTTGCTTGTCTGATAAAGTGACAGAACTTTGCTTCGAGAAGACACAATAATGCTGACCTTTTGCCATAGCAAGGCCTTTTCTATCTCCCGATCTGAATAGGCTTATCTTCTTCCCTGTGAAGAATCCACATAAACCATGCTGATGAAATGGATTAAATCTTCACACCTTGGTCTTTGTGGTGGATAAAGGCAAGGTACCCTCATCGCTTGTGTGAGATTCTATACAGAGGAGGAGGTAGGGAGTTGCTTGCTCATAGGCTAGGACAGGGAGATATGAGGGGGCAGATGTGTGTTCTTGCCGCAAACGTGAGAAGGGTCACTGATACGGAATCTTAAGTTTCCTCGTAATCACCCTTGAAGGAAGTATTGCAAGTTTCCCACAGAGACCGGACAATGAGCCTAGTCTTGAGCAGTGAAATGCAGCTACCTGCTCCCTTTCGCGTTGCCCAGCCATTCCCAGCCCTCAGAGAGTGTGGAATGCATATATCGGCTCAGATTCGGCAGGCACTCAACTGCTCCCACTGTCACATGAGGTGCATGAAACCTTTGAGCCAAGTGTTTTTATGTGGGTGCCAGCTGAGGAGCGGATTCCTTGCTTCAGTAGTTATCAGTTTTAACCTTAGTGTCACCGCAATCGGCGGCGTTGCCTCGGTGTTGCAACGGCTGCCGTGCTAGTGTGCAACGTGTGGATAGTAAGAACAACTCCAGCTGAAACACAAATCTAACTGATTCGGCTACTAGAAACAGCTTTAAACCTGCGTGTCCACACAGTAAATCACATGTGACCCAACCCAGTCACATTTACCTGTTTACTTACTCTTTAATCACACAGACGTGCATACAGTGAGTCAACTAACACAGGGTGGCTTAGTGGTTAACACATCCACCTCTCAGTGCTAAGGATTCAGGTTCAAATCCCGATCTGGGTGGAGTTTCTATATCCAAAAACGTGGATTTAAGGTTCCCTTTATAGTGTGTGTGTGTGTGTGTGTGTGTGTGTGTGTGTGTGTGCACATCTGTGTGACTGACTGTGTGCCCAGAGATAGGCTGCCCTGTCCTGGGTGTATCTTCCCAGCGTCTGAAACAGTGGGGCATGGGGAACCCCTCACATCCCCAGTAAAGGATTAATCAGAAGATAACGAGATGAGATGACACTATGATTCATGTTGTCATTAAATTTAGTTTTTTTTTTGTCACAGCTCTGTGTGACACTTTGATGTACTGTAATTGAGGAAAGATTAACTTCCCCTTATTTTCATTATTCAAATGGGCAACTGGTTATTTGTTTTAAATCTAAAATGCGTGCCTCTTGCCTCCTTGCCTATCGTACTGCGTGTGTAGCACATACTGTATGGACAAATGTATTGGGAGATGTTAGGATGACGGTTTGTAAAGGTCCGGCATTGATGTTGGACAGAAGGGCCTGACTCGCGATGTCCGTTTAGCTCATCCCAAAAGTTGTTGGGAGAGGTGGCGATCAGGGTTAATCATGTACTTAAACCCCAAACCTTGCTTTGCAGCCTGGGGCATAGTCCTGACTGAAGAGAAAAGGCCCTTCCCTAAACTGTTCCCACAAATTTGGAAGCACACTGTTTTTTAATATTCACTCATGTGCAGGTTCGTCCGCTTGAGAAAGTAAAGATTTCTCTGTCAGTGTTTTTTAGGTCTGTCTAAGCTCATTACAGTGGTTTGCCATCCATTGAAGTGACTAGTGGTCAGGATTAATGACCCTCCGGGGTCGGCAGGTCATCGTGAGGCTTTTCCACCCATTAATCATTGTAACGGAATGAACGGCTTTCTACTGCATTTTGCTGGAACTTGGGAGATGATGGCATGTGCACTGAAGTGAAACCTCCACCGAAGCATTTACATTCGGAGGTCACTGATGTAAACACACTTGCCGTGACATTTCATCCACTTTAAGGTCACGATCAGTAGATGATGAGTCTGGAACCTGGATCTAAAGCACACATTTAGCAGGAAACCAAACCATCACTGTACCACACACTGATATTTGCTCAGTCGTTTCCAGATTTTATAACTGTAAACAGATTTTTGCCAGAAGGCTGTGACTTATAATTTAAAACTGCACATATATGTTGTTTCTCTGATAATGCCACATAGTTCTTAACTTTATTAACTTTATTTCATGGTCGTCACCACTGATAAAACCTTATGACCCAGCGACGTCCTGGACTCTATTGATTTGCATCAGCTCTGTTCTGTTTTATTAAACTACTAAATATTTTGATCCTGAGTGACGTTAGTGCTCGGACGGCACACTGTCCCGCCCAACGTGTTGAGTAAAAACCTATATGGCACCAAGACGCTCAAATGGCACGTTTAAATCAACACCTGATTTTAAACAATAGCTTTGGGTCAGCTTTGCCTCACACCTATGTCATCTTTATGACGTCCCATTCTAACCTGGTCACACCTCCGTGGCTGTTATAGCCTTCACTGTTCTGAGAACAGCACAACATCTGAAGCGTGTCTGTGAAAATGTTTGCATTTCCACCCAGAAGAGCAATTGTGAGGTCAGAAACTCCCAAAGGTGTTTGATGGCGTTGAAGTCCATAAATCAAGCCTCTTTGGACTCCGCCGTGGTACAGCCTGGAACATAAAAGGGCCTCCTCTAAGCTGTTCCCACAAAATTGGAGCTATGCAGTTGTCCATTGTGCTTGATTTTATACATCCATTACAATGGAACTGAATCGAACACCTCTAATTATTAATGAGAGATTTTAAATGAAATGAAAACCTGTCACGCCGGCCGGTTTGTGACACTCCCGCCATAAAGAAACACTAGCAGAGGACAGGGTCTGACTAATTAGCTTAAATTGCACCAATATCAAAGGTCAACCCAGCTACATCTGCTTCATCCAACAGCTTTTATACATTTACGTAGTGACTCCAAACAGTCCTTAATGCTGTCAGTGAAGTGACCTCACCAGTGCGCAAGTGTTTATGTGGTTGAAGTTGCTCGTTGAATATACAACTCATTTATTCTTATAGAATAATGATGCTTGTATTTAACTGTATTTAATTCACCCACTGCTCTTGAGTTGTTACCCCCTTTATGTGCATCTTTACCTCCTGTCGTTCAGCCCTGCTGTATTTCATCAGTTGAACGTTGTAAGCATGGCTTGTGTGCAGAACCAATCTGTCTTACATGAACTCTGACTCAGATTGTCCTCCTAAAAACTTCCATGTGCAGCGCGCATGGTGCCGCTGCGTTGTCATGAGGCCACTTTTTCATCATTGGATATGCAGATATGGATAAGGCCCCTTTTTAATAAAAGATGTGAGAAAGGAGGGGAAAGAAGTAATGCTAATGAAACAAATGTGCAAAGCAAATAGAAAGAAGAAAGAGAAATAATCTCTTAGAAAGTAAGAGGCCCTTGCTGAGCTTGTCGGAGGAGAGAAGGGATTGCTGCCTTTCCCGCTTTCTCCATTAGCATGACCCCCACCACCACCCCAATCTCTTCACGCATACCTCACACAGTTGCCATCGTTAGCAGCGAGTGCGGCCTGTCAAACACTGTTGCGTTGGGCCGGGTTGTACCGGTCCAAGCTAGGCCCCCTTTGTGCCTAGGATGGGTGGAGGAGGAGTGTGTGTGTGGGTTGGGGGGGGAGCGGCAGGGCCTTGCAGCTGTCGCGAGGGTCGAGCATCGGACGCCTGTGATCAGCCAGCCGTGAAATCTGCCCTGAACAGCTCGGCATTCAGAGCCTGACCCTCTCACATACAGTCCCAAACACACACGTACTCACTCCGACACTTGGCTCTCTTTGGCGCTAAATCTTCCCCAGGCTTGTGGAGCTCGTCTGGCGCCAGCCATTCGTTGCGCCCTGCCTGTCGATAACCCTCGCTTCAGTCGGAGCCCCCCCCCCCGAACAGTTTCTGCCTTTAGTTCTTTGCCATTGGCTCAATCACAACAGAACACCGTCTTTCCTTAACACATCCAGAACATCGTAGTTTGGCTAATCTTTTGGTAGCATGTTGTAGATAGACTTTCATTGCATTCGTTCCAAAAAAAACCTGTTTAAACGTTTTATGATCAGCAAAAAACAAACGTAACAAATAACGTTTTGTAAATTAATGTTTATTATAATTTATTTCAATGATGCATGCAAATAATTTAATACAAACCACCAATCATATTGCAGGAATAGGTTTTACGCACATGAGCAAATTACAAACAGCCAATCGTATTGCAGGTATAGGCTACATCACACGCCTGTTCACAAACAGCCAATCGTATTGCCGGAATCGGCTGACATAACATGCCCAAATTCCGAACAGCCAATCATATTACTGTAATAGTCACATGCTTTAGTCACATGACTGTATCAGAGACCCTCATAACCTGGACTATATTACAGAAATAGGTTTTACATTATATTTAATTAAACAGAAAAACTATGTAAAAACTGTGGTGTCTGGTTGCTGTAGTCTCTGTGATTGAGCTGTGATCTGTAGAACAGGTGATATGTGGTAGGTTGTATTTGTATTAAAACATAACTTATTTAATCTTAATACAATTATTCATTTGTGTTCAGTTTTTTGTGTGTAAGGCAATAATAATAATAATAATAATAATAATAATGTTATATTCACAAGTAATAAATCAACTTTTCACTGCAGTCAGGAGCCATGATGGTAGAACTTCACTGTAGACTTGCAGGCAAATAGCTGATTTGCATACAGCAACGGCTTTATGGCAGCAGATGATTGATGGTTAGGCTTGGAAAACTTTCCCTTTTGGAATGGTAAAGTCCCAGGTCACTGATTTGTATAAAATGCTAATATCGTTTAGGTTTTAGCACTTTGCTTTGTTTACTGAGAAAATCCCCAAAGCAAATCTAATGTCTAGAACGAAGTACAGTACATACATAATCATACACATGTGGTGGAATAAACTTGCTCTACGGTTCTCAGTGGCAGTTTCAGTTGCACAGTTTGATGGTTTACTATAGTAAAGCGCTTAACAAAGACTACAAGAAAAGGGTACAAAAACTTCCTCATTAATTAGGCTGCGCATTAGTGTTCCACCAGCCTTGTAATTCGACCACTTCTTTTATTCTTTAAAGCATGGTTTCATTTAACATCATATGCGGTTGGCATTTGGCAGCTTCATTATCCAGCCATGAGAAAGTATCATGGAACGCTCTGGGCCTCAGTGGCGCAGAGCAGATCTTTAGTTTTGACGTTCTAATTATTTTAGGTCATTCCTGTTCAAATGTTTTGTCGGCTTGGACCATGAAAACTCGGACACACGTGTCGCACATATTTCCGACAGCCTTTAAAGACTTTCAAACACACACTTCACCAGTTTGCTTTCGGATGGTAAGAGTAATAAGGCATGAACCTTGGCATGAGGTATGGCAACAAATCATTTGAAGACCATCTAAATAGTGAGGAGTCACAATGTGTGTTAAATGGGGATAGAAGAGGCACATCCCTTTATGCCCATTTTATCAACAGGGGCCCAGGCACTCTGAGAGGTGGGGTCAGCCCACCCACACTGCACGGTTTGCCCACATCCCCAGGCCCTGTGTTCTCATCATTTGGCACTCAACTCAACTTGGACAGGAACCAGTGCAGTTGCCTCTGATGCAGTGCTCATTTAGCCTGTTAACTTCTGCCAGTTGCACCAATGGTTTTGTAATCCACTTCCTCTGGAGTTTGCCCTTATTCCTGATAAAGATCTTTTGTATGACTTTAACATTATTAGAAATATATTAATAATCAGAAAAATATTATTTTTTCATCATTTAAAACACGTCTACATTTTGCAATATAATAATAAATATGTGAGTGTCATTCCTGTTGGCATTGTATGTTTACTACAAGTTTGTGGTCTTTCCCTATCGTCGATCGGTCTCCATTTTAACAGCAGAAATAAACATCGGCCTTCGTTTTTTTTTTTTCCTGGATTAAACTCATACATGTTCCCCTACATGTGAAAATTCCAGCTGAATGAAGGTAGGCTTGTGTTGGTCTTTAAGACTGTTTATTTACCATCGGTTTGCCCTCCTGCCTGCACTAAACAGACCACTTCCTGCCCTCTGGCTGTAAGGAGTCTTGTTTCCGACCCTCTGTGCCCTAACCTGCTTCTTGGCTTGGCGCTCCACAACGTTATTCCCTCTGGTTGCTATTATCAGTGGCGTGCTGAGAAACTCCACAGACGTTTGCTCCACCTCACATTTCTTTAGGGTCAGATGGGGTCAAACAATGTCAGCAATTGAGGCATTTCCCAGATCTGAATGGTGATAACACGGGGCCAGTTGAACTTTTTGAAGTGTTTGTTTTGGTGCATTGGCAGCTGACAGAACAATTTATAGTTGGCATACAATTGTTGGTTTAAAGCTTTGGCAGCAGACAGGACTTCTAGCTGTTTGGCCCCATTGATGCAACATCTACAAGAAAATTGAGATCATTGGTTTCCAGAAAGGAAAATCCTCAGGGCTCGTAAGCAACATGTGAAGCGAGGTGTCAAGGATCTTCACCTCAAGTGAAAACAGATGACCACCCTCTGGTTTTGCAGCCTGTTGCATTGACTTCAACTTTAAAAAAAGTTAATTTTATCTCTGACTTCAACCTTCATCTCACATTTGCTTATCGGCTCGTGGCCTATTGTGTCTCTATCAAGCTATTCCACAATCTGAAAGTCAAACACAGGAGCTTTACTTTGGAAATAATGCTCCGGTTTAAGAGCACGGAGGGACAACAGTGGGGTTTTCAGTTCCTCACTGCCTCTAACGGGGTGAGTTTTTCTTCCTAACCTGCTGTTTTTACTGTTTGTGTTATTTTTATGTGACGCTGAACTTCCATCTCTTCCCTGAAAAAGACATTTCCATTTTTTTTTTTGGTCATCGACCCAGACGCCGCAGACTCTTCAAATAGGGGTACAGAGGTGCATGGCAAGAAAGATTTGAAGTGATAGGCCATTTTAGCAAAGAGAAAGGCCCTAATTGTCTCCGCTCCCCGCAGCTCCCTCCTGCAACAGACTTGCATGCCACTGGAGAAAGAAAAGGAGGAGAAAGCGACTGCGAGAGAAAAAAAAAAAAAAAAAAAAAAAAAAAAAAAAAAAAAAACGAATGAGGGAGAGCTGGAGAGGAAAGTTTCGCTGTGCAGCTGCTCCTGTGGATGTTTTTGGATTACATCAGCGCTACGCCAAAGAAAGGAACGAGGCTCTGACAGAAAAGAGATCAGAGAGAGAAGGGAGCGGGGCACACTCCACAAATCAGGACTCTTAGTTCTGGTGGGGGGGAGGAGGTTTGGGCTCGGTTCTTGGAGCTTTGGTGGACAGGGCTGTCATTGTTAGCAGGTTGAAGTGGGTAAAGCCAGGGCTGAATAGTGCAGCAGGCCTGCTTCACCACCACTGTGCCCCAACCACAACCTATCAACACAGCAAAGGCAACCGAGCCTTGCCCTTTCAGCTGCCTTTCCTGAGATTGGCATACAGCTGAGATCGCATCGCGCCAGCCATTAACTCGTGCACTTTCACGGGTCCTAATACTTTAATACTTTCACATCTCTGGACAAAAGGCACTGAGCATCAAGGGAGGAAACCCAGGAATCTATTGGACTTTTAGAAATTGTTGATATCGCAGTTTCAGGATGTTTTCTGGAGTGTTGATGGTGATCTTGGTGATATTTCTGCTGTTCCGTCGGGTCATTTGGCATGTCATTTGTTTCTTCATTAGTGAGAAGCTGCTTAAAAGAAAGCAGAATTTGAGATGAGTCCTGAGGTTTGCAGAGTAACCTACTATTAGGTCACAAGTAATAAAACCAAAAGGTGATTCTGCAGATGTTTCTTTGTGTTTGAATGATCACAGAGCTGTGGAGTCAACATGTGTGTTGTGTCTCTGTCTCGCTCTCTCTGCAGGTATTTCCTCACACTAAATAAATTCTTGTGGTCGTATCATCTGTGTGTTTTTGGAAGTAACCGTCATGTGTAAATGTAAATGGCTAACATATGCTAACTTTAAATACCGAAATAATGTCCTCTACATCATAGGCCGTGCAAACAGGACCCCTTCTGAAGCATGCGAGACAATGATGTTACTGTTGTTTTAATGAATTATGCACATTAACCGTAATGTGTCTATATTTATGGGGCAACCTATTAAAAATATGATTTCTTGATGAAAGCAGCAGCAGCAGCAGCCAGAGAAAAATGTTTATTAATACACATAGTTAAAAAAAAAAAAAGAGAAGCATTTTTATGAGGGGAATGTTAAGTCAAGAATGCAGTAATTTTCTTTATGGGAAAGTTCCTCTCTCCTCTCTCTCAACACTCCCCTCAGAACCATTTATATCTCGTTCGAGTTTAGAACGGTTCCATTGTGGGACAGCTTTTTTTTTTACGGTTGCCCTTTTTTGTTTTCTTATTTTTATATGATGACGTTGCTCAACCGCACAACAATGCTGCTCTAAGTGGTCAGCGCAGGGGTGTCCAGCATTGTGACATGCTTGTTATGGCCACGGCCCTCCCACGGGCTCTGCACGGTACGATTTATAGTGTCTTTATTGCTTTATTGGACCCCCAAAGTCAAGGACCTGTTCTGTAAAATGTCACAATCCCTGTGTGTGTGTTGTGTGTGTGTGTGTGTGTGTGTGTGTGTGTGTGTGTGTATATATGTTTTTAACCCACCCAAAGTGTAGCACATCACCAGGTGACCATGATGAAGAGATGAGACGGGTGATGTTTATAATGCGTCATTTAATTGAAACAGCATAGAGTTGGATGTACGTGTAAATTGTTTAAATCTTTAGTTGAATTGTATTGTAATTATTTGCATTAATACTTAAATCATGAAATAATTAATGATTTTGTAGTTTGTTGGATTTTTTTTTACTTAGTCAACAATAGATGAACAACAAACAGTAATTTAAGAACTACAAAGTCTATCTTTACAGTAAGTGGAACTGATAACATGGACAATAAGTGGAGCAAAAAGGGGGCGTCTCTAAACTTTTGACTATTACTGTACATAGATAAATGAATGTCTCGCACCAGTGTTTAGTCAGTCGAGCTCATCTGGTTTCTTTATTTCACAGATTTCTGTTTCTGGGTGACAAATGGTGCTTTGATGTGGTATTTTACAATCATAGCTACTTACCTCGGGGGTCAAAGCATTGTTTTTGTAAAGTAGCATTTGTCTGGCTTTTCTTCTCCTGCTGTTTTATTAAAATGGGCTTTTTTTGTACCCTGAAGAAAAGCAAATACTGTAACCCTTATTTTAAGCCACTCACTGAGAGTATGATGTGAATATTCATTTACTCCGTCCACATGGTTTTGTGTTGCCCTGCTACTGCCTTAATGCCCTTCTGGATAATAGGATAAGAAATAAAGAATACAGGTGTGAAACAGGGTATCAAGTTATATTTTGGTGAATAAAAGCAGCACTTCAGGCTTTTTTAATTAAGTCGCTGAGCATTAAGTGAGTGTTTGCAAGCCTGTTGTTTAGCAGTTCAGTGCTTAAACTGACCAGATGTAAATAATTGCAAGTGTTTTCAACTTTGTATCTGTTCAAATAAGATCGAAATAAGAACCGGCTGAATGTCAGCCTGAACTCTCTTTAACTCAGTAAACTGATGATGGCTTTGGTAATCCTTTTACCATGTAGCACTCTCCCTCACTTCCCCAAATGTTTTCATGAGGTCTTTGTCATTTCATCCTGCCATAAATGACCCTGAAAAGGATTCCTTGGATGCCAAACCTGAGCCGTGTCAAAACGGAAGCTTTCCAGTGCTTTGATGAAGCAGGGTCGCGTCTGCTCCCAAAGGAATGTTTCTCCAGCCGTGTTTATTGGAGGCCCCGATGATGGTGCTGTCCAGCCTGGAGTTAAGCTCTGGGTCAGAATGGATGCCATGCCATTAAAAAATGTCAGTAAAACTAATGGCCCCTAATGGGACCACCAGAGATGGTTGTTGCCATGTAAACCTACCCTCCAGTAAAACCTGAAATGCCTTAACAATGGCATTATTAATGGAACGAGCTTCTAAAGCCAGGGCTTCACATCTTTTCAAGAGACCTCTTACCTTCGCTGCATCTTTAAACTCCCGCACTTACTCCAGTTTCAGCGTTACTATTCATTAATAGGATCGTAACCAACAGTGATCATTTCTTGAACATGTCCGTCTGTTCTGTCAGTAATTTTACCCCAGAGTGAAGCAATTATTGTAACGACTGTGACTTCTGAGTCACCTTCTCATTTATCTTCATAGATAGGCTAATGGTAGGATCATGACCGCTTGTGTGTTTGCTTACGCAAGGTTTCCAGATTGTGAAAAATAATAATAGCATTAGATTTGCACATTTCTGATTTAACGCTGTTTTGTTGACATTAGAAGGCACAATATATATATATGTGTGTGTGTGTGTGTGTGTGTGTGTGTGGAAGAAAAAACAACACTGATTTAATCAGTTAATAATAATAAATCGGATGTCACATTATTGAACAGACACCATATTTACCAGCAGCATTAATGACTTATTGATGATTTATTAGCATTTGCTTCATCACTGTCACAGTCGCATTCTGCTTTTTTGTGAATGGGAATCCCTTTAAAAAAAAAAAAAAAGGGAAGAAAAATCTTTTCCGGCCCAATTAAGCTGCATCTGGGAGGCCTCTGAGCTCCGCAAGGTGACAAAGTGTTTATTTAACTTTCACCACTTCCGGCTGCAACTTTACAATATTCTTCTGAGCTGATTTCGGATCAGACGGTCGTTTAAAATTAAAGGATTCGTTGCAGTATCATCTTAAAACCTCTCCGATTCTATTGACCACGGTCTGCCCGAGCCTTTGTGAACTGTAGCATTACAAGCTTTGTTTCCTCTTTCTCTCTTAAGGAAATGGTGACAGAACTTAAAAGACCATAATTTCACAATTTCATGTTCTTCTGCAATTCTATTCTCGTACATGTAATAATCTGCTCTGTCACCACGCAGCCGTCGGCAAGTCTCCGAACAAAAGTGCTAAATGCATATTTTCACCATTTCTTTCCCCTCCACCGAGCGCTCTGTCTTTGAGCGAGAGACCTTAGCGCCTTTAAACCAGCCCTAACTTAAAGAGATCCATTTATTTTCACGTGGGCCACTCCCCCACCCAGCTCTGTTCAGGCCTGAGCCCTGTAGGTTCCAGCAGTGTGGCTCTCTGTGTGACGCTATTTAAAGCCACATCTGCCAGGAGACTCCATTTGCATTTCCACAAGGGCTACACCCTCGCAGCTTAGCATAGCAGAGCACCCATCTGTTAAGAAAATATAGACCCTCTACAGCTCTCAATCTTAGACGCTGGGAAGAGGCTTGAAGAAAGAACAGTGAGCAATAAGGAACCTCCTCTATGCTGTCTCAACATTGTTCTTATTGAGGTGAAGAGTCTTTTGTTCCGACAGCTAAATGAAGAAAAGCATCACGAGTCTGATATTATACAGTGGCACAATGGATTCTTCTGGATCATTATTAACCCGTGCAGCTTTGATGCATTTTTCCCCTTTAATTGCTTTTTATTGTTGTTGTGCAAAGACGACACAAATGTCTATATCCATCTTTACAGATGGCACATCAATTAAACACTAAAAGCTTCTCTCTTTTAAAGTGTGGCACGATTTTTTTGCCTTTTAATATAAATTCAGTTATTTAAATAAAGAAGAAATCTGTAAAAAATAAATAATAATAAAAAAAGTTATTTTGGCAATTTATTGCACTTTATTTATATTTTTTTTATTTAATTTTTTTTGTGTGTAATCATTTTTGAGACTTTGTACCTACAAATGTTCCACCCACTTAAGTTTATAAGTAGTAATAATAACTTTAATAATTGTGTGTTTGTGCCACTGGCTGCCAATTATTTAATTTAAACTTATTTGGCCTAAACTTGTGGCCAAAGCGTTTCCTTTTTTCCTGTGCTTTTCTTCGGGTTCTCTGGTTTCCTCCTAAAGTCCAAAAACATGGATTTAAGGTAAATCGGCTGCTCTAAATTGCCCCCATAAAGTGTGTGTCTGAGTGAGCGAGTGCATGCCCAGTGATGGATTGTGCCCTGTCCTGGGTGTATCTGCCACAAAATCAGGTGGGGCCACACAAAAGAAAATGAATTAAAAAATAATCAGTCTACCGTAGTTTTTGGACAGTCATCACACCTATAGCAGTGTAGCTTAGCGGCTCGCACTCCCCCCCCCCTCTCCTGCTTCTGGCCTCTATTCACTGCACACAGAAGGAGAGGTAATTACACACGTTAATAAATGGCAGGTGTTTCCATTTACCTGAATTGCCTCCCATTCACAGGCTCTGCCTCATCGCACCCCGTGCCACAAATACCCATAAATCATATTTGTATGTTGTATTTTGCTCAAATATGTATTTTGTCTCTACATCTCTATTACACTTGCACAAGGCTACTATTTGCACTTCTGGTGGGTGCGTAACTTAATTTTGTTGCCTTGAGCTGATCAATGAGAATAACTATCTACCTGTCTGTCTTTCTGTCTGTCTGTCTGTTTATAGTTTAGGGTTTCATCTCATGGCTTCATTTTAATGTCTGTCTTTGCTCGGGGTTCGGGGCATCGGGTAACATATCGGCTGCTGGAATTTCCAAATTCCAGAATAGTCAGATTAAGGCAAAATCACAAAAGAAAGTAAATAGTTAGTTAATGATGCCAACTAAATGTTTGTCTCAGGTTAGAATGATCAAATGCTTTAAACGTTTGATTAAATGTTAACCCAAGCAATCGAGAACATTCTAACTATTATTTCTTTTGAACATTGTCAGGTAACTTTGATCTTTAACTTGGAGTTAATCTTACAGCTCTGGAGTATACATCCCAGTCCAAAATGAAAGTTTATTGCCTAGTCACTCACTCTGCCCAGTCTTGCCCCTTTGCCTTTTCCATTTTATTTGGCTACTGATAAACCCTTGTTCATCCAGGCACATTACACAGCCTATGGGACACTTCTGGGCCTCTTTCAATTAGTGCTTCTGACCTTATAGTGTAGGAGCCTCCAACAGTTTATTTATTCAAACTCCGTATCATGTCTAACCCTCTGGTAATCACTTAGGACTCTAACCTCAGTTTTCTTATGGGGCTTTGAGGTTAGATCACTTACTTTCACGCTGGTCGTGGCCTAATTTCTGTTTTCCAAGCCTATAGTTCTCGTGGACCTACATTTTAAATGCTTGCATTTTGTGAATACGTAATTACAGTGCATTGTGCCCGCTGACTATGGTGTAGAGATTGCCTGTCCACTTGCATTAAAGTAATTCGATTGTGTGGGCATCTCGAGACGGCACTCTTTTTGGATCAGTTTGAAGTCCATTGCAGAATCTTGTGTTTTTCACAAGATGGTGGGGGAGCCGAGGTTGTCGTCGCTTGTTGTTGTTACATGGTCAACCTTCGAATTAAGGGCACAGCAGAAAAGAGCGTGGAGGATTTGCACGCTCAGAAACTCCCTCCAATGAAAGCAGGGTTTGTCTTTTGCTGTTGGTTTCATTCACTTTCTGATGAGCCCTCCATTTCTTTAAACACGTCTTAAAGTGAAAAGAGCTTTGTCTGTATGCGCTGCGAATCATTCTGCATAAAGCCCAGCACTGATGCCCCTCTTAATTGGTATGTCTTCGGGATTTAGGTTAGTCAGAGCCATGCTTTACCAACGGGTGGCGCTCAGTCACAGTGGAATTCGGCTGTCGGTGCTTTCAATGGTTCTGTCTTTGCTGTAGGGTTAAAGTATTTTAAGAGTTAGTCATCAATGCAAACTGACTTTCATTTTCAGTATTTATCATTCAAGGGTGTGATACTGCAGATAAACCCTGTGTTTGACCTTCTGCCAATAAAAAAAAGATAAGATAATTTGGTGATATTCTCATCAAAATACAAAAGAGAACATTTTAAAACCGTGCCTATATAAATCTGATTCCTGATCAAAGTTACAGATCTGTAATTGGTCTCTATTTACTCTTTAAAACAAATAAGCATTTTGCAGGGGTGGCTCCGTACTGACTGCACCCTCTAACCTGTGTTGACAACGTGGGCGGCAGAATCCTGGAATCCAGCACACTATTTGTACCTGAGTTGGCTGAGGTGCAGGCTGACCTCTTGCCTCTCCCATGTGTCAAGCTTATCGGCAGGTTTGATGTGCAACATGCACCGCAGGGACAAAAGTACCGGGACGTTTATACCTAGTGGAAATTTCATTGTAATTTGCTTTCCCCTCTTTAAAAGTTATGACCCTTCTGAGAAGGTTTTGTACAAGATTTTGGAGCGTGTTTGTAGGGAATTGTTGCCCAATCTGTTCAAAGAATGTCAAAGAACTCTGACTCTAATTTTCAACAAGCAACCTCCATTCTAGTTCATCCCAAAAGTGTTAGATGGGGTTGGGGTCAGGGTTCTGTGGTTCTTCCAAACCTTGGTTGCCTTCATCTCTGCTTTGCCATGACAACACCTACATTACATTACGTTCAAAACTTCTTTGGAATGAAAAGATTTCACAGCTGACAACACAATGCCTCTAAATGTAGAATATTTACTTAATACTTGGTTGACATTTTCTGCTGCTGGATTTTAGAGATGCCAAGATGGTTCCAACGCTTGAATTTTCCGTTTATGGGTACCATCTATCTCTGCCTGCTTATCAGCACCGCAAACACATCTCAATCAGATTAGTGTGGAATGTTTAAACCTTCCTGTGGGGAATGCAAAAGATGCAGATCAAGGAAGGGTTTCAGAATTATAAGAATCCGTAGAAATGTCTTTTTTGTTATTTAATAATACTAATAATAACGAGCAGAGAAAAATATAAATGTGCAACAATTGTCAGTCATTCACGGGCAATGTGTGTAACGTTCTTCACTGAGCCACTGTCCCATTTCCTGCTATTGTTTTTTAACACCAGTCTAAAATATTATCACCTGCAAATAGAGCTTTTGAGCCCAAGGACAGTCCACGTCCTCTTTCAGACATACAGGACCATAATGCAGAAGCTGTACACTACATAAATTGGCCGTTTATTGCTTGTTATAAAGGCATGAGGGCATATGTTTAGTACACGCTTGCAAGTCAGTAGCCCCAGAGGGGCTTGTTTTCTTGGTGGATTACTGTTAAATTGATATATAAAGGCTAAGCCTTTTATAATCAAGCTAGTGTGGATACTGTATGGTCGCACTAAGTTGACCCATGGCATACTGTACTTAGTCCCCTAGGGACTTCCCTGGAAATGAGGAGCTGGACTAATAATGAAGGCCTTGTGTTAGGCACATGGCTTGCCAGTGTGGGGGCAGTGGGGGCCCTTACTGATGAGTCATCAGGGAGCTAATCTGGCAGGTGTTTCTTTTGTCTTGGGTGCAGTGATTACAGACAATGGCCCAGAACCTGTCACTCTTCTCTCCAACATAGTTATTAGATGCCACTGGCAGAGCTGGCACAAGAAGTCCAGTAAACTTCTCACATATGGATTTATTCAATAACTGCTCTGTGATATTAGAGAAAATACAGAATTGGATATAGGCAAGACAGAATAGAGTTGTATTCTGATCGCTGTATGTCATTATTATTATTATTATTATTATTATTATTAGTATTATTAGTATTATCATTATTATTTTTATAATACTATTTTAATGCAATAACTACAGTGACTACATTCTGCAGTTTGTCTTCACCCCATCTCCAAAAGTGATTCTTTTATCCTGGAAACCTGGACCTCATCCCTGAAACTGTCACTCAAACCCCCCCCCCCCCCCCCCCCCCCTCCACTGCCACTTTCTTAACTGACTCTACTTTCACAGCGTCGATACATGATGAAGTTTCCCCGGCTGATGAGATCGAGCTCATTGGGTCGTTATATGGTGTGCTTAGCTCAAGATGTTGGCTGACCAGCGATCCACAGGGGAGGGGGTCAAACTTTCTATCATGCTGACCCCATTTCATAGCAATATCCCACAGCTGAACTAAAAGAAAGCCATCAGCCACTCATGTAAATGTCGTACCTTTAGAATCTGAACGTAAGAACGCAGTCACTTTAACCGGACCACCCATAGTTACCATTTTCGTGTTTCTGGTAATCGTTCAGTTAACAACGTGATGTCATGGAACTGTAAACCTTTGGGCTGCTGGATTCTTTAGCCTCTCCAACTGCTGTCCAATGTGTGTGTTTAACGTTCGGGTTATCCGGAGTTATTCTTATAATGTCTGATCTTTAACCTGTTAGAAGAACTAAAGTCCAGCACCGTTTGATCATTGCTTTGCACAAATATTCCTGATTCAACGCATTCGTTATTTTTACTGGTTTAGCAGATAAAAGAGTGAAAGTGCAAGAAAACTCTGCTTGATTCTGATCTTCTGAGACTGTACCCTGGTTTAAAGACTAACAAATGCATTATGTATATATACCAACTGTCCGTTCTAAGCAAGTGTATATTCAGTCCAACTTTGCTGGATCGTGGCAGTTTTGGTGGTTTTCTACTGGGGTAATTACAGAAGGAACAAACAACACCCTCATCTGACAGCCTTGTTTATGGCAGTGACAACATTAACACTGTTTTTGAACTGCATAATTGGTGAAGTGCATCTTTCTGGAAGAGGCCATCGCCAGAACAATACAGAGACATTGTCTGCGAGTGTCAGGAACAGGGGGGATATGCACTCTGCAGAGAAGTGTGTGTAAACAGACGTAAAACAAATGCCAGTCAAGCATCTCCCATCATCAGCAGAAGCCATGTCCCCCCCCCTTGAGTAAAGAGACAAGGACCTCTTTTATTGGGGAACAAATGTGGACTGTTTAGTACAGTAAGCAGCAACAATAGAAATCAAAGCGTGCATATATGAATGGCTTTGAGGTTCTGGCACGGTCAGCAGGCTGCCAGAGTGTGTGGCCACGGGCAGAAACAGATGGGAGATGGTGCCACAGACACTAGACTGGCCAAGCACCTCTAGTCAGCAGAGGGTAGATAGGTTAAGGCCAGGTCGTGCCAGGGGAGGGGTGCTGGAGCGACGTGGTCAGCTTTGCTCTCTTGTTTGGACAACGTTACATTTCAGGAATATTGAACAGGGGAAATATGATTGGACCTGTAAAGAGGGACTTGGCTTGGCTGCTGGCAGTTGAGCAGATGCTTGGTATGGTCTGGAGAGTTAATGAGAGGCACACGCTGACCTCACGTCATGTCAGGAAACTTTTTCAAACAAGACCATCAGAGAACTTTGAAGGCGTTCAATTAGTTGGAACTAAGGACCTTCTGTCCACCAAATGATACACCAGATTCAGACCTAATTGTGCCAGAGTTAGTTGACTCGAGTTTGTATAATGATGATGACCGTGTTACCAGATGGCGATGAGATTTGGCGGGTCGATCTTTGCAGTTCCACGAATATTTGAAAGTATATATTTTTATTTATTCTCTCCCTCATTAATCTCTCGTTTTCACACCATGCTTTATGCCATTACAGCCACTGCGTTGCCTTTTTTATGCTCAACGACCTCAATATCCACACTCGGTTGGGCATAAGTATCTTCTGCATTATGCAAATCATTTTTATATGCTCGGCAGCTTCGTAGTTTCTTTGAATATATAAATCCATATCTTGAATTCCTTTCAAGTTCCCCTTTCGGCGACCGCTTGCTTTAAGTTTAGATGTTCGGCCAACACAGGGATCTTTTGTTACAAATCAGCATTGAATTCAATCTGGCAGCATCGGTTGCCCGCTTTCGGCAGGTTTGAAGGCTGCCGAAATATCCGGCCACGGTGGGAAGCATTCCTCAGGGATTAGGTTCCCAGGTTAGAAACGATTCCCACCTTGGTTCTGCTTTGTTCTAAAGACACAGATAGTGGCGTGAGTCCACTGCACCATGTCAGCCTGCTGGTGTGTTGCAAAGAAGGTTACGCAACAGTCGAAATCCTAATGCTTATGTAACCTGCTGTATTATTAGCTGTATTTTTAGAAAAGGTGAAGGACCTTTAATCAAAATCCAGCCCATCACCACTATGAAACCTGGCCTGGACATCACACCAGGGCATTGGTACCTTATGATGTACCTGATGCTGACTGCTCCATGCTTTACAGTTGGCCTGGTCTTTGTTGGATCAAAACTGACAGTGATCCTAACATTCTGCAACGATACTGTGCTGTTACTTGGTTGATCATTTAAATGATATTATAATTATAAACTATTTATAATTCATAGATTCACAAAAGTGAGGATTGTTTCTTTCCCCTTATTTGTATTTGGGTGAAAATCTAATAACCTTCAAGCTCAAATTTATGCAAAACTTTATGTAAATGGTAAACTGTACATAGAGACAGGAAGAATATTTTCCTACATGCAAATGATGTTAGAGCAAATATAATCAAATGCAATATTTCACACACAAACGTTATCTACTGAATCTGGAACTCATATCCACAATGCTCATGAGCAACTGGTGCCATAGTTATTGGACATTTCGTAGTGTGAGAGTATGTACCCTGAGACACAATCATGTACTTTGTGATTTCGACCCTGATCGTCGTTTTATTTTCACGTTCTGTATCTTTTCATCTTCTCCTTCTATCGTATTTCATGTCCACACTAATTGCAGCCAATGTTGTAATAATCCGTTTCAACATGACAGTTGATTGGCACTTTGCAAAATGATTGAGTAAAACGGGTTTCCTAACACCTACCACACAAGTAACCTAGAACAATTTACACATACCTTTGAGATTTCTGGGTAGATGCATCGAGTTTCTCCAAAGTTCTGACAAATGCCAACCGTTTAAGGTTCTAGCTCTCCATCGATGTGAAGCAAACTCATTAATAACATATAAACTGCAAAGGTTTCAATTGCTGCTTAAAAATAATAGGCATATGAAATTCTTTTCAACCCTCCCCATTCAAGGAAACAATGGCTTTTCTGACTGTGGCACTGGGTTAAATCATTCTGACAGCTCTTTATTATCGGTGCACTGTCTCTATAGTTGATCAGACAGATTTCCATTGTTCCCAAGTTTCTGTCCTGGTCCTGCCTATTGCCCCTTGGCATACATTATGTGTACAAAAGTATTGGGACACACCTCTGAATTATTGAAATCAGGTGTTTTATCTTTTTATTTGTCTCATTGCAATAAAGCATATAGTTATACATTTTGAACAATTGTGTGGTTCCAAAGTTGTAACAACAGTTTTTAAGACCTTTTTTTGTGTATTAAGACCTTTTTTTGTGTATTATGTTTAATATACAAAGTGCACAGAAGCAGAGTTCATCAAGGTATAGAGTGGAAGACACAGAGCCCTGACCTCAACCCCATCCAACACTTTAGGGATAAACTTCACCTGAGATTATAAACCAGGTGTCTGTCTGAAAACATTCTATAGGTGTCCAATACATATATCTTTTTGTGTATGTATAGCATGAGGCTCTTAACCGCCGAATTCAGCTACTTGTACAGATACACACTCGCGAAACCAGCAGGGGGCCAGCTGCCCAAAATGGTGTGCTCGGCGGGAGATCAGAGGTTACACATTTTCTATTTGTGATTATTAAACCATGTCCCCAGCATCACATATGTGCATGTAAGTGTGTAAGTGAATTGGACGGTGCTTTTTTGGGGACAAATCACCCATGATCCACGAGGACGTGTTGAGTGTGAGCGCTGGGCCAGAAGTAACGAGCCATCTCACCTCTCTGGAAATTGACAGTTTGCATTGTGGGAGAGAAAGCGGGAAACTTCATCACATGAATTGTCTTCTTCTGGCTCTAGCCGGGTGGGGGTGCGGCCGGGCGGCTGAAATAGGGGTGGGGTGGGGTGGATGGGAGGAGTTTGGTAGTGGTGGCTGGACAGCTTGAAGATTGTGATTGCAGCACTGTGCATTGTGGGTTACATAACAGGATTAAAAGCCATCAGTATAGCAGATCATATTAGTTGTTTTGGATTGGCAGTCTGTCAGTGAGTCAGACCAGTGGGCATGAATTAAAATGCATGACTTGATAATTACCTCGGGATACGCAGGGCAGATGCTCGCCGAAGGACAGACAGAAAACACTATTAGACACAAAGGGCCGTGTCCGTTTCATCATGATTATCTGCTGTGTACTTGCTTGATTGACTTATTATATTAGTGTGGCCTGTGATTGTGTGCAATATTTGCATTTAGTTAATGCTCGGCGCAAAATTTAGGCAAATTTCTTCCTTCAGTTTGAACCTGACATGCTTTAATACGGGGGACCTCACTGTGTTATTGTTTGATCACCCGAACCTTCTCTACTAGCTTTGAGAAAGCTGCTTTAATTCCTGCGCTGTGAAGTTAATCTGACTACATTATCTGTCTCGTTATGCTCAGAGACATATTTACATAGTGGTTTAGGTAACATCCTTTCAGTGCGATGGACTTCCCTATAGTCCTTCATGCACAAAGCCTAATCCAAGGCATGTGAATGGAGCTGCAGGTGTGCGTTTAGGTGAATTCCCCCCATAAAGGGAAACAGTTTACAATGTTAAAGTCAATATCTTGCTTCCTATTTAATCTAAGCGCCCGCCACCTGTCCCTTCAGCTACGTGTGGGCGAAGTTTTTTGAAAGAGGTTGAGGCCGTGCGTATACCTTTCAGCCATTTAAAGGAGTTGGCCTTAACACATAATGTGTGGCAGGATTTGAAAAGAAACGTAAGTTAAATAGTGAGTAACTGTTCCTTATTTCTTCATACGGAACATTTTAGAGATGAGACCCACTTCTGAATATTAATGAACCGGGCGGAAGTGGCTAATATTGTTCTGCAGCTTTGAGTTTTCACCCATTTAGGCAAACCAACCTGCTAAGCTGTGTGTCATCCAAAGGTCTGACTGCATTAATTACATGTTCCGACTGTAATCAGGTTTCAGAGTTCAGTGCTTTGAACAACAAAGTTGCAGTAACTCCAAAATTCAGCTCAATACGAAACTTTAACCCCATTTCCCTCCTTTGTAGTTACTGCAGTTAAGCATTGTGAGACAATGAGGCTCAGAGCATGTTCGGGTCATGAACCGTACGAGCTGCTCTGACTCAGTTGTCCATGCGTTCTCTAACCCTTGATCACTTTATTAGGTTCAGATACCTGATACCTACTAGTCATTTCATCATGTTTAGCTACTACAGAAGCATATTACTTAAAAAGGGGTTCTTGTGTGGTACTCGGTAGGATATCAATCTGAAGGTGGAGGTTCAAATCCCAAGTTCACTTAAGTTACCTATGTGTTCCCGGGATTGCTGCTCATTGCTTTTGGGGCGCTGCATCACGCCTCACTCTGCTCACTGCCCGTAACCATCACGGTGGGATACTTAATTCAGTTTGGATTAAAGCGTCTGAAAATGGACCTTATGATAATTCGATGGCATAAGACACCCCTGAGGTCCTACACACACTTCTGTATTATTCTGCTGTGACCTGGATGTAATGTATTTCCCATTAAAGGAGACACAGCCTTCTACAGTAAACTTTGTTTACCAATGCCCTCATCAGAATGAGATTCAGTGGTGAAGTAAGTCTCACTGTGACACTTCTGCTCTCAGCATCATCAGAAGGACTCAGCAGCGGGACTCGTGAGGGGTCATTTGCTCAAAGCTTCAAAGCCCTTAAACGTGTTTGGCTCTATCATGACTTCTGTAAGACATTGCTGAGTAAATTGTCATTAGAGTTTATTTTAAATGCAGTGTATTAACTAACGTATAATTTACAAAGTAGAAAGCCTTAATGTCTCCTGTGTTCATTTCCTGTCTTTATATCTGTACTGTCTCTGATGTTCATAGCAGATTAACACAGTGTGTGTGTTGATACTAATGCTTGTTTGGGCAGGTGTCAAGGTTTTGTTATGCTCAGACAGACATCTTGAATTCCTTTAACTGCAGTTGTTTTGCCTTTCTTTCTGTTTCTCGAAGCAAATTTCATAACCTGCCTCGTTCCTGAACTTTGACAAGGTACTGTGGAAAGCATTTGTCCTCTCATGCAGTCGGTGGATCAAAAACGGGGCAAAGTACAACAAACACCGGCCTGTTTAGAAGTTGCTAGACACATTTTTTTTCCACGTCTTCGGCGGCACTTGGCACTTTCGGTTGCGCCACTTCAGAAGGACCGGTGTGGCTTTGCTGATAAGGTCATTATCATGGAAGTACATTGTGAGGTGTGAGGGTGTCCACCTCCACCCGGGGTCTGAGCCTGGCGGGTTTCTTTGCTGATAATTCGCTGGCAGCATGTACATCGGTGAGGGAGGAGGAGGAGGAGGCCGCTGATTATTAGGTTCTGCACATGAACAGCTGGCCATCTGGATCTTTTTCGTCTGAACATAAGATGGGTGGGATGTTGCCACCTTCTCAATTACTTGCTTTTTATGATTGGTCAGTGGGAAGCACATAATGTAGAAATGGGTAGGTTTTAGTTCATACAAAACAAAATAAGTGCCGGGTAAGTTCAGGGCTTTTGGACGGCTCGCGCAGATGGCAGCCATGCCGTCCTTTCATTATCTGTTCAGAACTTTTGCTTTTCCCATGTCAACAAACATCTGACCAGGTACACAGTGACCATCATGACCCCTCACCTATTGATTTTATTCCCATCCTCTTATTAAAGGGTCATTCCACTCCTCTCTCTCTCTCTCTCTCTCTCTCTCTCTCTCTCTCTCTGTCTCTGTTTATCACTCTTCTTATTTCATGTCACCAGAAGCGACAGACTCTGAAACGTTCGTGTCCCGAGGAATTTTGTTCACCGAAACAAACCTTGACTTTGCCCATTCGTCGGTCAGGTGCTTGTCCAGGCTATTTGAGGTTAATTTTCAAGCCTGGATGAAAAGATAATATCTTATTAAATTCATCTAATGCACATTAACCATTTGAGTGGGGGAGTGGGAGGGTGCAGGGTAATCAGGGTCAAAAGCTCGATTAAGGGTAATCTGGAGCCGTGCTGCCGGTCCGAGGCAGGTGAAAAACCATGAAAGCTGTGGAACCTCGTCAGCCATTGCCCATTTCAATCATTCACTCACAGGAATGTCTTTATTTCCTTTTTCTCTCTGAACTTCATCGTGCATTTTCACTCGGTAGCAAACACTGGACCAAATAAACAAGAGCAGCTTTGTCTTTTTGAAATCTCTTCCCTGAAACTCTTACATTCCCCAATCACATGGAATTATGACTTGTATTTCTACAAGCATTCTGTAAAACAGTAATACATTGTTTTGTCAAACGGACCTTTTTTTTAAGAATCAATGACCTGTTCTGATTCTAAACCCATACGGCAGTCAGTTTCTGACAGTATAAACTGTCCCGCAGTTTAGTGGTCGAGATCGGACGTTCTGAGAAGCATGTACCGGCTTTCAGGCCTAGTGAAGAATCTTGGACGAGCACAGCGTGTTAGAACAGTGGACCCAGTCTGTCCACGCTTCCTGCATTCTAATGCACCATGTCACAAGGCACATATTGCGTTTGAATATTTCCAGGAACATGACCGAGTTTGTTCTTCGCTCCGCGAGCCGGCCCGGTCCCTGGAACCCATTCGAGGATCTTTAGGACTTAGTGGACAGGGCTTTTCACAGCAAGACCGTGCAGCTGTGCATTTCACAGGACAACTGTGCAGTGCCATCATTTCCAGAGGATACAGAATGACTGCACAACACACACGTCCCGTCACAGGGTTCTGAAGAAACCGGCGTGTTGCTTCAGCAGATAAACTGAGAACGTGAGATGTGTACAGAATGAAAACAAAGATAGACAAACTTATTTTAATTTTATTCTTCACACATTCGTATTAATCTTTGTGTGTGTGTGTGTGACAGGTAAATATGACATTGTGGAAACGCAAAACTGATCCAAACGAACATGTGGGGACCTCAGGTAATTCTGCGGACAGCAAGCTAGCCACGATATTTATCATTTAGTTCCAATGTGAACTTTGCTGTCTGGTTATGGTTATTTTGAGGTTAGGGGGAGGTTAAAACTACGCTAAACACGGCATACAATGAAAAAGAAGTCCAGAAGGGGCCGATTGGGTGGAATCTCAACACTGATTCTTCTGCCCAGGGATTTGAACTCAGGACCTTTTTTCTGAGACCTTACGTTACCTGCTCTCTGCAAAAGGGGTCTTAATTAATATAAACTGCCTAAAAGCCTCAACCTGCTGCCTGCATGTCTGCTGTGTCTCACCCTTGGTGCTGAAAGACTGATTTTGGGTCACGTCTGTTACTCTGTCCCTTGTGGCAGTTTTAAGGATGAAGCCGTAGCGTATGTTTTAACCATTTTGTGGCACATCTGTTTTGCTCGGCTTCAAATGGGTGTCTTTGCAGACTTTTATTAGCTTTGTATGAATACACACAAACGACACTTATAAAAATTTGCCCAGAAGCATCGGGGCTCTGTTGTGTTACGTTGATCAAAAGACTGCTTTGATGTCAACCGTAGGGAAACCTGTTAACCCTTAAACGATGTAGTAAATTTCAGGGCTTGGACGTGTGCACACATCAGTTTGATGAATTCCTGTTTGCAAATCGAGAGGTCCACAGTCGTACCCACCGACTCAGGATTCCGCCTCTAAAAGCATTTAGCCGAAAATGACTTCAGCCTCTTACGCATGCCGGTCGTCCCCCTTTGGTGCTGACCCCGGAGAGTGCTTTGGAAAGTCTTTTGCACTCGGAGGAAGGCTTTGTAACCCATCCGAAAAGATGTAGGTAGCTAGAGGAGCACGACAGAGGCAGGAATAGAGAGCACTTCGAGTGACCCTCGTCTTTTCGAGAGAAAAAATAAAGGAGGCTTGAGAACTAAGGCTGAAAGACGGCGCATGTGTCCAGCGAATTAAATGCTTTTAGGGAATATTTTTAGTTCTTGTTGAAGTATTGAGTTCCGGTGCCAAACTGTTCCATTGTTGGAATTCCCGTGTGAGTCATAAAGGAAAACGCAGAATGTGTCATTCTCACTAAAAAGGAATCCGAATTCATACTTTTAATTCTTTTTGTGCAGCCTGAAGTTTAGTGAGTAATGTTTTGTTACTGCAAATTATTAACAAAGGTCATTGCTGAAGTTCAGAGGTCGATCTATTTGTAGGGCCGTCCGTGGTGCTGGTGTCTGAGATGTGTTTTATTACAACCTGCAGGATGTAAGATTTACGAACCCTGATATCAGATACATGTACATAAACGCTGCATATCGGCGTGACCAATTTAGCACAGGGTTATTAAATTGTAGGGAATCATGCCTCAGATTATGGTTTTAGTTTCGTTATTTCACACATCACACCTTGTAGTCGAGACAGAGTCGACCTGTGAAAGTGATAAGCCAGCCGTTTTCTCAGGCCTCTGCGCACTTATCATTAACTAACCTCTATGAAAGCGTCCGAATGTTTTTATTCCATGTGGAAGCAGAGGTCGTTCCAGTGTAAGTGACAAACTACATATGTAGTGCGGTGTGAAGAAAGTCATTGATTGACGAGTCATGGGTTCAAAGCTTGTGGTGATGGCTTCGCTGGCTCTTGCTTCAGCAGTTTCGCGCCTGTGTAATTGCTGTGGATCACAGATTCCAAGGAGTGAAGAGGAAAATAGAAACACGCATCATGTATCAGACAAAATCAATTTTATGACATAACACGATGGTTTTATTATTATCGGCTGATTTGATGTGATGGCTCGGCAAAGATCAAGCCGGAGTCCAGATAGGAATTGGATGAAACATTTTACTACGATATTGCAAAACAATCATCATGTTGTTGGTGACCCTGCAGGTCGGATGTTGGGCTTTTATTTGCTCAGGTTAAAAAATATTATATAATTTTTATAATTATTTCACTTTTTCATGTGTGAATTTTAGATTTGGGGGCCGTCGTAGGTTAAGGAACCAGACTGATTACCGATCCCACCACATACCATGACTGAAGTGACCTTGAGAAGGGCATCTAACCCCAGTTGCCCCCCAGGCCGCGTAGACCAATTCCTCTGTGTGTAGTATTGTAGGTAAAATAGATCGCTTAAATATTAGGGTCTTTAATTTCGACTTGTATTTGGAGCTGAACAAAGTCTTTTTTTTATTTCCTTTGGCGTCTCAAGACCTTGACTTGACGAAAATGGCACCGTGCCTTCGATCCTTCTTGAATAATTAATCTTTTTCCTGACATCATTGATTAAACGGTTGACTAATGATGATTTTAGTGTCCACACTTTATCAAACGCGACGTTGTTTACCTCAGGTACAGGTCATACTCCTTAGGTAACCTGATTAGTGAAGACGTTCGTGCAGTTTGCATTGTCTGTTAGCAGGTCTGTCACCTTTGATTAGAACCTTGTGTTCAGTGCTGACGGATCATTCACTTCCCTGCCTCGCTGATCTGTGTCCTCTGATTGGCCACCAGTTTCAGACTTGTATGAAGAGCTCTCACATTGTAGACCGTGTTGTTTTTTAGCTGCCCTTAGCGCTGCCCTGATAGCGACCGGCCTTTCATCCTCCCACGCAGTGATACGGCGCTGTTGGCCTTTGTTCTCTGAGGTCGCTCCCAGTCCGAGAAGCAAGTGACTCAACAGAAGAGAACATCCTCCCCCAGATCACTTTCCACCAACAAATTAAAAAAAGAGAACTTTCTCAATCGACTCCGATTTTTTCCTTCATTCACACGCACGATTCCGACAATGGATGGCCGGCCTGGACATGCCCCTTCAAATGCCCTGCATCAGTCAGCAAAAGCAAATATTGATTCTATTTGCCCCTTGTTGAGGCAGAAGGTTCCTCCAGGTATTTAGCGAGCAATTACAGGAAGTAATTGACAGGAAGTAACTGCTTACAGGTGTTTACTGGTAATTAGATAATTGGGGTAGCCGGTCTGCAAGGCCTGCACGCTGAGCGGTAGGTCCCACCGAGCATAGGGGGTGGTGTTGGGTGGGGGGTGTCTATAGAGAAGGAGATCAAGGGTATCCCAGGACATATTTGAGGTCATCGTTCAAACACCCAACCTCTCCTGGCAACCGCTGCTGGAATGTTCTCACGGACAGAGCAGGGGAAGTCAGGAGCCCCCGGACAATTGGCTGAGAGTTAATATTGGCCTTCCAGGCCAAAGGTTAAATTTGGGGAGGTCATACTGGAGTGTTGGAATGAGTCGGTGTGCAGAAACGGCGGCGTGTTTTTTTTTTTTTGTTGTTGTTGTTTTTCTTTTTTTTTTTTTCTTTTTTTTTTTTTTTTCTTTAGAACTGCTCCACAGAAGATGAGTAATGTCCCCTTAGCTTTAGAACACCCATTGGGCAACAGCTGGCTTAGGAATTGGGTTACCTCCTTCACACTGTACAAGAGGATAAGGCAACAGTGTCGGCCATATGCAGACAGATGTTCGTGTCATAAACAGACTTATTCTTCAGACTTGGACTGGATGGACATAAAAAATATTTATGACACCAAGAATCGCAGCCGGAGTTTAGGAACCTGTAGTGATCGTTACTGTGCGGCTGTGGAGCCCGACGGTTAAGACGTGTTCTCCCCACCGGCTTTAAACACACAACTGACTGGTGTGTTTATTCCTCCTTTATTTGGAAACGATGATTAAATATACAGATATACATCCCTTCCTATTTGTTTACCAAACTTGACTTTCAGCTCAGCAGAAATGATTGACAGCGCGGTTCTTTGGTGGCTGTTCAGTCGGAGCCCTCCTCCCCGCCTCGGCTCCTGTTGGCCTAAGGGGCTGTGGAAATGCATGAATGGTGTCCTCCTCATATCAGTAGCTCCCTCCTTCATTCAGAATTTCTTTATGTCATTAGTCATCTGACCCACACTGTTCAAACAGGGGTGGATGCCAAGACGGAACATAACCTTTTAGTCATAGTGCTATTATCAATATTTACCTACAGTTCATTTCCCACCGAAGGTGTCTGAGTAAGGATACGGCATGAATGTAAACAACTCAAGAGCCTTCTTTGACATCCCCCCCCCTTCTTCGTAGGAGAAGAAGCCTACGAAAATGGCCGCGGATGTTGGACAGTGTAAGAGCGCTGTGGACAGACTTCTAATGCAATGTTTTTTGTTGTATTTTTAGCTTTAGAATGCAAGTCGCATGTTGGAAAAGGAAAAAAAAAAGAGATTTAGAATTTTTGTTATTCAGTGAAAAGTTACTGACTGATAATAGTTATTGTTACATTGCATTGTATAGCAGTCATGAAATGCACCTCAGGAATAATATCAAAAGGACCCGTCTCTTTTATTGAGTTGAAAACCTGTGATTATCAAGAACAAAGCTCTATTCTTTGTATCTATGGAGGAATGTTTTACTATGGGGTGTGTACGCATGGAGCCTTTTAATAAAGCAAGTAGGCCAGAAACACATTGGTCTCAGGGAAAAAAAGAAAATCCCCATCATATTTACACAACTATATAATGAAGGAGCTGTCTCTCATCGCCTCTCTGTCAGTTCTTCTCCTTTCATTATTTCAGGTTGAGTAATTGTCTGAATGGTCGACCCAACTACAAGTAAACGGAAGAATCAACCAGCCTAAACAGAACCGGCAGCTTTGTAGACCTCATATATGGTTTCCCTGACAAATGAGCTTGGTTCGTGTTAATGCAAACAAAAGTCTGATCCCAGGTCAGCCTCGCAGCCTGCCCTGACTGATAACACCTGGTCTGTTGGATGCATTTTTAGAACTGAATTGCCGAATGCCCTGAAGTCAGGCAAATCAAGCAGGTTGGTCATTAGAACCCCTCCCTACTGGTTGCAAACATCCTTTTGAAGGTCAGGGAGATGTTTTGAATGTTTCACCTCTGACAGCTGACCCCTCGAGTTGTAGTCGGGTTAATTGATGGCACAAAGTCAAAGGGAGGAAAAGCCTACCTCATAGAGGTGAAAGGTGTAGAGGCTGTTTCAGATGAGGTTGACTTGAACCTTTCGCTGGTCAGCTTTACAACTATAGACAGTTTTTGGTTGCTTGAATATTATTATTATTATTGTATTAACTTACATTCTTATATTTTATATCATTTTTAGTCTATTTTTTTTGCCCCAAACTGCAAGGTATTGAAGACAGACATCATTATATTGCATCTTCACCTTAAATCCATGTTTTTGGACTGTGGGAGGAAACTCCACTCAGATTACTCTTATGCCACCGTGCCACCCCGAATCGAGCATAAAACACAATATTTCAGGGGAACCCTGAAGATCCGTTCAATTATTTGGACAACATTGCAGAGTTTAGTTAAAATAATTGGGCGACCTCAATCATCGTGTATCTTTTGGTTAAACTAGTTGACTTAAACCATACCAACAAGATGCTTTACAACATCTACAACGTTTAACTAACATAAATACGCACAAGACAAATTTACATAATATCCGTTTAAAAGCATCAATAATGATCCCACTGAGTTTGTTTACATTTTCATCAATCTTTCATCATCTTTTTATTACCATCATCATTATGCAAACACACTCATAACACAAAACCTTTATTTGCTTTACTTTAGGTTTAGTTGCTTTATGCAAAATGTTGTTCACTCATAAAGTGCAACTTTGCATGAGATGTTTGATCTCTTTGATGCCACCACCATTCGCATGAATGGTTGAGGCAACCAATCATCCTCATCATTCGGCCTCCACAGTACAGAGAGATGTACGGTGTACTCACAAATAAAAACACCGTTCAGTGTATGGGCAAAGATATTAAGGGCTTTGCTTAAGACCTCACACCGGAGACTTTGGTGGAATTGGGATTCCCTTAGATTAATACCCCCACACTTTAAATACTGAGCGACTACCCTGTTCTCCTTCATGCTAACTTTCACCTAAATAGTAATGGACTCTATTAATAACCAGTTTATAACAAGGAACAGGGTAACTAATTTTCTATTTTATGGTTCTATTTTATAAGTTCATGCACTTGGAGCACATAATGTACTCTGACTGGGAGAACACATTCAGATGACAAACGAATCAGTCCAGTTCCGAGTTATATGTCTTCAAAATGATTTAAACCCGATTGTTTAACCTTTTTAAAGTGCTCTTTTTTAAAGCCAGACTGCTCAGTGGGACCAGGATTGAGCCGGGGACCTTCAGATCACAAGGCTGGTTTCTTAACCACAAACATATGACTGCCCCGTCCATTTAATTATTGTAATTATGAACAATATTAATCTCTATCAGAAATACGCTTCAGTATTTAACTTTTTTTAATTTTTTGGTAATTTGGGTAACTGATAAAACCCGAAAGCCAGATTTATTCTAAAAATTCTGGAAAAAATTGTCACAGAACAACTAGGTCTCACTTTTATATGTTGTGTTTAGATTTGTGTGTCTTATAAATCTCCAGTTTCCACATTTAACTAAACACCTTTTTTTACTTTCACTAATACAGTTTCAGTAAAACCCAATATTTGCATAATGGCATCAGGCCACTAAATAAAATTAATAAATGCTGAAGAAGTTAAATTGTCATGAAGTGGAGTGCAGTTCAAGGCAGACTCCTCAAGGTGGTGCTTGAATTCCAGTTGCGTTAGTAAAGCTGAAGGCAGTGGGAGTCCTGTGGAGTAGCATACAGAGATGAGAGATGAGCCTCATAAGACCTGAATGACAGCTTCTTAGGTTTTCACTCAAAACATGGCAGCTTCCTTTAGCTTTAGTCAGCGCGGCAGGGACTTGTTTGGGATGCAGTGTGTGGGATACTGAACAATGTGAAACAAAACTGACAAAAGAAAAACTCTGCTCTGTAAAATGTTATATATGCAACGCTACAGTTTACAAGAGCAGCTGCCTAAGTTATCAGAGCAGGAGGCTTTTATAATGACTCATAGTGCACAGCAAGACACTACTTGACCTGCACTGAAGTAACTACCACACAGCATGCTGCAGGGCCAAATGTGAGGGAGCTGACATGAAAATGTAGAGGTCAGGAGCCTTTTGTGCCATCGCCATGATACCTTCTTGACCAAATGCGCACCAACAAACTTCTTCGGAGTGGGGAAAGCCTACTCAACCCGGAGTTTGATGTATGGCATCTGTCAGAGTGAGCCGAGGAACGAGGCTCCTTTCCTGGGGTCTCAGTGGGAACATCAGTCAGTGAACTCGGCATGGAATTTAGTTTTCATGAAGTTCAAGCCTCAGCCAAAGCCAGCTTTTTGTTCTTCATATAAATAGACTTTTCATCCTGACTTTACCTTAAGCGGGTCCAAATCCGACGGAATTCCAAGCATTGATCTTTCATCATGGAGGAATATGTCAAGGAACTGTGCAATTACCTTTTACACAGTTTGCCTTATTCTCTCAGAGCCTGCGTTCTACACCCCCTCCAACTGGTTCTGTTCAGGCTGGAGGCATCCTCTGATGTTGTTGTTCCCTCATCAGCATTGTTTACTGTACCAAGCTGGAGTATTGTGGCTGCATTGTGTCTGTGGGTGTCTGCACATCTTTAATGTCTGTGGGCACACACGTGTGTGTTTGTTTGTGTTTGTGTGTGTGTGTGTGTGTGTGTGTGTGTGTGTGTGTGTGTGTGTGTGTGTGTGCTGGGGCAGCGAGCATTCCTGGGTTGATGCATGTCTGTCTCTATACACCCCTCCCTCGTGCTGCCTGCTTCCCCCGCCTGCTTGTTTCTTCGGGTTCTCATGGGACAGTAATCTACAACAAAGACTTCCCAGCCCACACACTAGGCAGGGGTAATGCTCCCACGTAAGCTTTCTCCCCCGAGCCATGTGCTCTCGGCCTGTCGTACGGCATGCGGTCTAACTAGCTTTCCAGTGTAGCCTGCTGCTGCTGCTGCTGCTGCTGCTGCGGCTTGAGACGGCGTACAGCGCTGTGGGACAAATAAGACATGGAAAAGCGCAACAGATTCAGCAGGAAACGGTTGCTGGACTTTTGTTAAAGTTTGTCGAGCACATGAGCTCAACTTTTAAGATGCGGGAGAAATCAGGACCGTACCTCGCCGTTCACAGGACACACATTCTTTTGCCTTTTCTGTCCTGTGTCCATGTTTCACTTCATACTATTTCATTTTCATAAACACTGCTTTAAACCGATCGGTATTTAATCTGTAAAATAAATGTCAAGCACTCTGCATACGTTCAAGTGTGTGCTTGCAGAAAACCTGCAGATTTGCTTTTTTCCTGCGTGGTTTTGCAATTCCTCACAGAAACCTCTACGTACTTTAGATTTTATAGCCTCTGTCTTCTTTATTTCTTTAGATTGTTCAGTATATTCTTCTAGATGGTGATTAGAACACAGATAGAGTGTCGTTTAAATCAGAAAACTGTTCAAATCCATTCAGATATCTTTGTGATTTAAAGGTAATGTAAATGCGGCCTTCATTTTTTCCTCCGAACTTGTTTGTAGAGAGCAAAGTCATCCCAGGTGTTTGCATTTTCTAAATGGTTAACTAAGTTTAAAGTGTATTCTTGGGTGTCTTCAGGATTTTTCCAGTTCCTAATTCCCTTCAAAGGATTGCACAATAGTTTCAGCGAAGAACAATTGAGACATGAGAAGGATGCCTTGAGCCTCTTTTTGTGAATGGTGAAAGTGGTGGGGGAGACTCGAACGCCATTGGTCAGGCAGGAGGAAGTGCTGGAATGTAATTGGCTGCCCTGTCATGAACCCCTGCTCTGTGATAGGCTCAGCGCTCCTGAGCCCCGCCTCCAGCCGCAGAGGGATATGATGTTACCATGTGAGCATATGTTAGTGAAAATAATATGTAGTCTGGTAGGAGTCGTCAAATAGTCAGATCCACTGAGCAAATCCACATCGGTAAATCACAGGGCTCTGTGTTTGTGCCCCTCCTCTACCCCCCTGCCTCCTCTCCTCACCCCCCCCCCACCACCACCACCACTTCCGCAACATAAAGTTTCTGTCAGTGTGATAAGATAAAATAAAGGAAGCAAGCGCAGCGGTGGGGACGATGGCATGCTTCCTTCTGCTGTTAGGTGCTCTTTATGAATCAGACTCTCATGCGCCACAAGAGGAACGTTTTATTCCCCTCGCTGCTTTAATGCACTGTGGCAGCCTTCATAACAATCACTGCGGCATGCAGTCATCCATTCAGCCGTCCTTGCTGTGGATAATCAAAAACAGTGTCCATGTAGATGCTCTTTTTTGGGGGATATGCTGCAGTTTTCCTGCTCCGTCCAATCATTTAAACTGGAATCAGATGCGTGCAACATAAAACATCTAAAGTGCATCATTTCTGTGGTTTTGCGATATTGCTATAGTTGCTACATGTCTGAAAGAGGCACGTAGCTTGGGCTTTGTGTGAGCGCCGAATGGAGGTCATTCGTGCACGTCGACGGAGACATTCGCAAGGCATTCTCAGGTGTAGCTCTCATATGTGATAAGACCGACCTGACAGGTCCAGCTTGAATGTCTTTGCTTTAACTAATGCAGTTTCCCATGTCAGTACATTCGACGGTACAAATTTGCAGGCTTCTCAATTGTTTTAAAGCCCGTATGCAGTAGTTCCTCAAACACACTACTAAATTTATCTTTTGCAGAATGATTAATGCGGAAAAATGCAACTCATCCCCATGGGGCTCTGATCTCTAATCATTAAATTAGTTTAAAAGTGCACTCAGTGTTTGCAGATGGTCTATGGAAAGCATTTTAATTCCCATCGTCCTGTAGCATATAGATGGCACAATTAATAGGTTGTTTAATATTTTTAATAACTTAAATTCAGCCATAAAAGGCGTCTGCTTTTAATGGTCATGAGTAGCACTGTGACCGTCCTATCCTTCCTTCACTTGTGGCTAAAATATCCTGCAGCTCTGTGTGAGATCCTCATCTCATCATATTATACTGACGCTTAATCCTCTACTAGGTGGACTTCCCTAACAGGCGTTCTCCATGCCCATCCTGGGGAGAACTTTTCTGGTCCTGGGCAAATGTCCACAGTCGTCACCAGAGTGCAAGGTTGTACCTTTAGGGAATAGAGCAGAGCAGAGAGAACAGATCCTACAGGCCTTAAGAGAGTCGGCAGTCGACCTATCAGAAACCAGAATCCTGGACACAGGGAGGACATACAAACTGGGAAAATGTGAAAATGTGTCAATCGAAAATGTGATCTTCCTGCTGTGTCCTGATCGCTGGGATTTAATGCAACCCGCATGCGCGGTAACGCATAACAAGACACTGACCCCATCATAAAATATCGAATCGTTCTGAAAAGCACGTTTTAAGTATGACCGCTTCCACAAGGGGGTTGGATGACGTTCCCTAGAGAAGGTACTCCAGGCCCACAGGCAACTAGAGATGGCTATCTAGATAGACTTGTGGGAATTTAATGATGGTGGCTCTTGAGTGTCATATGTCTAAATGTTTCATAAGGAATGTAAAGCCTTTCTTGAAGTTCTGACTTTGAAGTGTAGTGACATCTGCCACTGTGATGAAGTCGGGATGAAGTGCGTTGTGCGTATGTTTGTGCTGAAGTTAAATTCTTTACTCAAGGATGTGATCTGAATATTGGATTTTTAAATCTAATTTTAAAGACTGAATAGCAGAGACCTTAATGAAACTTATATAATAATGATGGAGTGTTGTGCACATCTTGTTTTTGCATCGTTAGTTTGGATAATGATACTGCTGATGGGTTTTTGAAGGTGGGTCTGACGTCAGGTGATCCAGAGTGTCCTATTTCATAAACAAAATAGTCGCGTTGGTCATGACGCGGCGCAGACAAGGTCACTTTTGAAGACGAGTCTTGTCGTTCAGAGCGAGAGCCCGGTAACATTTTGTGACTCCGTGCAGAGTAACTCGGAAAGACCCGGGGAAAGCCAAACTCTGCACACGTGGACGTCCCGAACTGAATATGATGTCATGCGTCTTTCAGCACTGGACTGCTTGAGCTTGAGTCCTCATCCATGTGGGTGGAGATGTGTAGGAAGCAAAAGAAGTGTTCTCTGAGAAGGCTTTGCTAATTGGGGACACATGGAGAGCCATGGCGCAGCGCGATGCAGGGACGCAACCGCCCGAAACGCTATCCCGAGTTCTAGATTCGGCAGCACGCAGGGGTGGGAATATTCGCTCTCTGAGATTTTGTGACTGCGGCCCTGACTTTGCTCCCCGCCGTGTGTTTCCTCTGTTCTTTAAGAACATAATTCCTCAGGAACAAAAAAAAAAAAAAAGGTTTGTTTGCAGTATAAGCGAGGCTACCATCTCATTCTTGGCAGTTCGTACATTCATTGGGTTTCAGGCTTTTAAAACTCCACCAGATCAATGCGATGAGTTGGCTTTTGTTATCCCATGTAATGAAATATCACGGTGTGAATGAGAGTTATGTAGTGTTTACTCGAGCAGCTAGGTAATGAGCTAACAAACCCTTGAGTCACCTGTTGCTGCGAACATGACCTATATAATTCAAAGGGCCTTTTATTTTTTCCCTGCCTTTGAGAACTGCCTGCGCTGAGAAAATGCCTTTGGTATGTAATCCTAATCTATTTATGACAAATCAAGTCTATGAGACATCAGACCTCTGCAAGCCAGGGACATGCTCCACCAAGTACTTATGGGTGCAGTAGTTTAAATAGGCTGATGTGAATGTGGAGCAACGGCCTTTTCTCAAGGCATAGGCTCGAGTGCGTTTTTGCCCACCCATCGGTGCCGTGGCACGCTGTGACATTTGGCTAAGTGCACTGATAAAAAGAGGAGAGACCCAGGCATTCGAAAGAGAGAGGACAAGAGAAAGGGGAGGAGGAGGAGGAGAAAAGGCAAAAAAGGCCCTTGTCCAGACGGCAAGCACATGCTCATGTAACAGGAGTCCTGAATTCCACAAGGCTTACTGACTTTTTACTTCCCATTAAGCAGGGGAAAAGAGAGTGGCTGAGCTCTGGGGTGGGGGGGGGTGCTGGGTGGGGGGTGGGGGGGGTTAGCGAGGCTGGCAAATCTGATCAAATATCAAATGGGGGACTTCTACCGGCCCTCTCAAAGCTCTGAGAACATCTGATTGGATCTGATTTCCAGCGGAGGCCCCTCTGATGCGGTGTGTCCCTGTGAAAGACGAGGACCCGGGGAAATGAGCTGCCCGAGCTGCCCTCCTGGTCTTACCCCGAGGAATGTGACTGCGGCCTCGCAGCCATACTGGACTCCCTTTGCCGCTGTTTGTTTTGTCTGTTCTTATCGCGCTTGCCATTGACTGCTTCCACTTGTCGGGTTACAACAAGAGCAGCCGGGGGTTCCTTCATCTCGAAAAGTCGCTTCGTGGAGCTTATTTCCATGAATTCCTTTTTCCAAAGGAACTTTCACACTGCTGCCATTTTGAGATATGACTTTACTCAGGTGCAGCAAAAAGGGAAATATAACATACAGCAAATGGGCACAGATGATTATATTTAACTAGAGACCGAATCAAGCTTAAAAAGAAATAAAAAAAAATGACGTAAGCCTTTGTTTATGACTGAACTTCAAAAGCTACGTGACTGTTATTTCGTACTTTCTATTTGATGCAAAGGCCACCTCTCAGAAACGAATACAAACGCATCCCCTTCTGGCTCACTACATGCTTAAAAGGTCAACACTGGAACACGTCTGTACCTGATCATTATATCTCCATCTAAAGATATGATTGCACGGATCACTTAATGATATTCAGCTTTTCCGTTTTAACCTGAAAGGTCATTCGATTCACGGCGGAACTCTAACATTATTAAAATGTTAGGGACAGTTATTTCCGCATGACTGGCTACAAGGATTTCACCAAATCCTGCGTTGCAGTGTGTTTACCTGCACACGTCCGTATGGGTTGGGTCGGAGATGGGGAACTGTGTGAAAATGCTTTTCGATCCAGTTGTCCGCCACCCTGCCAGCCTTTAAGGCGGCGGAGCATGATTCAAACAGCAAACACAACACGCCGTCAGGTTAGTGTTCTTTGCGAAGCACAGCCCTTGTCTCATGGATTTAAGCATTGTGAGTATTATAGATTTGTTCGATACCCAAGTCAGTAGAGTAACAAGTTGGAACGTGGTTGTTTTGCCACGGGGCACGCCACTCCCGAGGAAGCTTTTAAAACAGTTACCTTAATTCCACAAAAGTTTCTATTGGCTTGCACTCGTTGTTAGTGGTAGCTGATATTTGCAGTGACTTCTTTTAGCAGCAGAAATGCTGTGTAACATTACACTAGGGATACACTACACTTCTCCACTAGGGATGAGACAATTAATCGTTTTTGCAATAAATCATGATTTAAAAACATTACAATTAATTAATCGTAAGGGCGCCTCAACATCGTAATGATGACGTTCATAGCAAAAAATATTCAGTGAATGCCTTTTATTATCTTTTTTTCAATAACAAAATGTCTTTTCGTGTTCCATCCATCCATTATCTTTGCCTTAATTCTATAAGGTGATTGGTGGGGGTAGATACACTCAGGACAGGGCACACAAATAATTCCAAAGAAACCGTGCATTGCTCCTGTGATTGTCTAGCACGAGGAATTATTGCATAATAATCATATAATTGTGATTATTTCTTAGTGACATGCAAAAGCCTTATCTGCATGTCGCTAACAGCATTATTGTCCGTTGTTTTTACTATTTTGGCCGTTTCAAAAATATCCCTCTGTAAATCTGGTAACAGGAGGCATAATTCTATTTCTCTTCATTACTTTGGCATTTAAAGCAGTGAAGCTCTTTATTCATACCGATGCTTTCATACTAACACCACAGACATTCCAAGTGTCAGCTGACTGGTTTTACTTCTGCATGCTTAGGCTAAATTACTGCCCAGCCTTCAGTTCTGCATCCGCCACAGAAAACCTAAGGTTAGGACTCACAATGGACGAGCGGCCGGCGGGCGAAAATAGCATAATGTTGTTAGGACTTGATAGGAAATCACATGAAGCCCTAAATGGGATCCAGCGACAGACATGCTGACAAAATCAACCTGCAGGATGAGGAGATATGCCCAGAAAAAAATAGTCGTCTGATCGCTGCCATGGTGATCTCTGCCCATCCAGTTTGGTGAATGAAAGCTTCCTCTTTACTCACAAAAGGAGGAGACCATCTTGGGTTTTGCTGTCTAGTCTTAAATCCTGTTTTGGTGTGGAGAGGATGCCGCCCCTCGTTGCTCCCCATTCATTCTCTTAAGCATCGGTGGCCTTTGTAATTGAGTGCTTTAATCATAACGCATTACAATGCGGCTCGGACGTGACTCATGTGATATCCCCTCGTCACGAACATTCATAAAGCCGTTAGTTCGGCAATATTAGAAAGTTGCGTTGTTAAGTTGCGCTTAATATCCTTAAATGTTTTAATCTGATTTATTTAAAGACTTCAGAACCGAGGTTAAGCATCCCAGAGAGAGTTGAGCTGACGTTGTAACAGAATCCTCCAGATAATAAAGTACAGTACAGTGTTTCCCATCTGCACCGGAGTTTAAACAAAAAAAATAATACGATGACGAGCGGCAGCCTTACAGACCGGATATCCCAGGTAATTTAAAACAAAAGACCTTGGGCAGACATTTCTGACAGTAAATCTCTTCTCCTCTGAGGATGACACTAAGACTCAGCCCTGTGCACAAGCCTATAATTTCAGCCTCTAAAGCGCCATCATCTCGTGCACTGTGTGAATTTCTCAGGCGAATCGTGAGAGACAAACGATCTTTGCGCCCGCATCTGGGAGCTTTTCTCCATAGCTCGTTTCCTTCTACAGCGAGCAGAGCAGGTCACTACCCTGCTTACATTCCTTCAGCGCACCTACGCAGTGACGCTGCCCCGACTCCGTAAAGCCCCGCCGTGGTGGCAGCCGTTCTTTCGAGCCGCTTTGGTGCTAAATTAAGTGGGATGTGCTTCAAAGCAAAGCTCATTTCCTTCATTTGTGTAGAATGCAGCCATCCCTAAAGATGAATCCATGCACAGGCTGACCTCCCTGAGAAACATGCCACGGCGAGGTGTAAAAACCAAGGCCTGGTATTAACAGAACCGGTGTCCAGATGATCCACCCCACTTTCTCACCCCCACTCAGGTCACCGTGTTGTAAGATGCCAGGTTCCCAGCCTTAGATCTACTCATGTGTGACCCATTGCTGAGCTGTGTGGAATGGGACAGTGTGTGAACTCGCACTGTGTGATGGTGGATGGAAAGCAGTAGAATAAATTAGGTTTCTGTAACTGTAAAGTAAAGTGATCTTTAGTGTCTTCTGTACTTACACACATTTAACCCATCCGTGCAGTGCAACACACACATACACACACACTAGTACAAAGTGAGCACACATGTCCGGGGCAGTGGGCAGCTCCGTGTACGGCACTCGGGAAGCATTTTAGGTTAGTTGCCCTTCACGTGGTGGGACCGGAATCGAACCAGGGACCATCAGGCACAATCCTGAACCTCAAGCCTATTCATTCATTCATTCATTCATTCATTCATTCATTATCTCCCGCTTTATCCTCTTTTAGGGTCGCGGTGGGATTCCCCATGCCCATCCAGGGGAGAACGTCTCGGGTGCTGGGCAGATAGACCCAGGACAGGGCGCCAATCCATCGCTGGGTACACACTCACTCACTCAAACACACTCTATATGGGGCAATTTAGAGAACTCAATTAACTTGATCGTGCTAACCACTAAGCCACCGTGCCGCCCTCAAGCCTATTCGATTACAAAATAATTCAATATTTTGTGTTCATATTCAGTGAAAGCCGGCATCTTTTTAATGTTGTTCCGTGCTTTCTGTACATTAAATGACGACGGGGGTAGTAGCTCGGTGGTTAGGGGGTGTTGTTTTATAATGTTATTATATCTTGTTTTAATAACAAGCTACCGATGCCATTTAATGACGTTTCCCATGGCGCCTGTAATTACTAAGTATTTACTAACGAGGTTAGCGATGCCGCTCAGTTAACATCCGATAGCCGTACTTTCGATGCCACTGTCGACTGCGATGCCAACGCGCCATGATGGAGCAGGCAGACAATTAGAATGTTTACCTGAAGCCTGTCTCCAGGATTTTTCAAGCCCTGGTCTCCATCACGGAATGACACTTTATAAGGAGAAACGCTTTAATGTATATACACTGCTCGTCCCGTACCCCGGGAGCTGGCACCGCAGACTTCGCCACCATGGCTCATTGGTGCCGGGCCTCCATGTGTTTTAAAAGCAACCTGCTAATGTGTGAAAAGTAGCTTTGTTTATAAACACTCCAAGAATCGAGCCGGCGTCGCGTCGTCGGAAAATAGCTGCGGATCGGCTGTGATGGATGCTCTGTTTGCTTGGCCTCGCGATTTCAAGAGGATTTGTCCTTTCAAAGGAGTCTGTAGCCTCTCCTCCGTGTTGCAGCGTCGGCGTGGGGGAACTGGCCTCGCTGTGATTTGTTGAGACAAACGTGGACTGTGCTGCTTCACCGGCGGCAGGGGAGGCACACATCACAGGACGAACCTCGCTCTGATGTCTGACTAACATGTCTGATCCAGTTGTGCAGTCAGGAGGGCTGTTTGACTTTCCTTTGTAGACCGTTAAATCAGGTGCTGCTTGAATGAATGCCATCGTTTTCCTTCGGTGTGGTTACACAACAACGAAGATGAGGTGCATGGGGGGGCGGGGGGTGCATTCAAATTTTATGCAAAGCATATGAAAAGCACATTCCACGAGGCGGGTGCGAGCTTGTTTTGTGGGCAGCGTGAATGATGGGAGAAGCCCTTTTTTCTTGGGTAGAGGGTAGAGATGTTATTTGGGAAAGATCCTACACTGTCGGTTGCACAGGTGTGTAACATTTAAGACACCGCGAGACAATTAAAATCACTCGGATGTTCATCACACACCAAACTTAATGTTTTTATCACATGCTGGGATTCAGTGAGGACCGGGAACATGATTTACTGAGCACAGGGATGGGATTTATTAACAGCGTGGCAGGTCCGTGGTTAGGGGCGTTGGGCTATCAGTCATAAGGTTGAGGGTTCAGACCTCAAATTCACTACAGTTACCGGTCTGAGCCTTTGAGCAAAGACCCTCAACCCTCAGCTCCAGAGGTGATCATGGCTGACCCTCTGCTCTCACCATGGCAATCAAGTTGAGATTCTTGTAAGCGTCTTCTTAATGATGAATTCTATACGGACTGATGTAACTACCATCACCCGCGTTCCTGTCGCCGCTCCGAATGTCTTACGCCTGCTCATATACGCTTCATATGGATTATTAGCGGAACCTCTGGCTGGTGTGTTAATTTCCTTCATAAAACGCTTAGTTCCATCCTTAAATCTGATTGCCTGAGCTGATTGTCCAGCCATGACATCACCGTCAATAACGCTCACCTCAGTGTATCAGTGCCTGATATACAATACATTATTTTAAATCATGTTCCATAAATGGAAACAGTGTGAGCAGATTCCTGACCAGCATTCAACTTGTTGCGGCTGTTGTTTATAAATTGTGTTCTGTAATTTGGCCACTAGATGGCATTTTTATTGCCAGAGAAACCAATATCCTGTTAAATGTTCACTTTATTAAAGTGTGTTTGAAACCCTTTTATAAAAGCAATAAGGCACTCGAGGTCGTGTATTATTGGGAACAAATCACGGCAAAGTGGGCTCCCAAAACAATAGTATTGCTGCAAATGGTTAGTTTCAAATTATGAATGAACCATTTGCTTCGTGATGGCACTGCATTGTTGGAGGAATGAGAGCTGCTGGTTTGCTGTCAGCTCTCCACCACAAAGAGGAAACAGGAAGACCTTATTTTAGATCTCATACTGTTGACAAAGTGTGAAAAGAAGCTCTTGAATGTATGCAGTTCTGGTGTGTGTGTGTGTGTGTGTGTGTGTGTGTGTGTGTGTGTGTGTATATATATATATATATATATATATATATATATATATATATATATATATATATATATATATATATATATAGTCTTGTGTGGCATGACCCCTTACCTCACCCCCATCAAACAGCTGTGGGATGAAGAAGATCGAAGATTGTGAGGCAGGCCCTGTCATCAAACATCCCTGTTTAACCTCTAAACTTACAAAACGGCCACAAACACACTCCCTTCCCCTCCCTTCCGAGAAAAGTGGAAGCTGTTAGAGCTGCAGGGGGTGGGGGACCAGCACACCATGAGATGATCCTGTGCATGTAATGTGTAGTTGTCCCAATAATTCTCTCCATAAACAAAATTATAGGACAATGAACTATAACAAGCCAAGTGTATTTGTTGTTTATGTCACTGTAGAGCGCAAATGCAAACAGAAAAAAGCCAGAAAGATGTTTTTGTTTACTAAGAAACCCCCATTTGGGTAGTTCCTCTAAGACACTCTAAGTACCTAACACCCTGTAATCGAAAACACGTAATAATAAGCTGGATTCATCATAAAGATCTGGTTATGTCTTATATCATGTGCATTTCCTGTCTCACACCTCACATGGTCTGTAGACAGACATCCACAGTCTGGTGGAGTTTGTATCCCGTTTGTTTCCTAAACCTAAAGAATACACTACTTTCACTGGCGGAAGGGCGGAGAGCAAGCTGTTATTTAGGCTTTTGCAGCATCCTGCGGGGCATTTGGCCGATGACTGAGAACTCGAGGATGTCGCTCCGGCGGAAATGTGTTAATGCCGCAGACTGAGCTCAGAGAGGCTTTTGTTTTAATGGTTTGTTTTAGGGATTCGGGAGATAAACTTAAAGGCTTGGGTTGAGGAATTAAGGACATGAGGAGCGAGAAAAAGAGAAAACGCCCGTTAATTTATATAGTTGTAATTAGGGGTGACAGCCAGTAGGGGTTTGCATTAACAGGCAATTAGATTTTACAAACTGCTGCGTAAACAGCTGTAGTAAAGATTATGGGTAACATGATTGTGTCCATCCACCTCCACAGACCTGGCCTCTCTGAGGCGACCTTCTTTACCACCCCTGTGGATCATACACCTTGATGAACGCAGGGGGAACCTGACGTTTGCATTTCTAATTGCTTTTCGATCCATCACGTCGTTGTTTTCCTCCCGACTGGGGCGATTATAGACGCCGCCGTCTAAATATTTGAGGACTCCTCAGTAGACTCCTGCCTTTCGCTTTGAACCTCAGCTCCGTCGAGGCCCACACTAAATCAGCTGTTTTGATCCGATTGCCTCCCAGGGCTGCGGTACGTGTTTGGGACAGGAGTGGTTGAGCGTGGGACTGACGAACATGAATCGACACGAAGAGGCTTTGAGGCAAAAGTGTTTACATTCCATTCAACGCACAGGTAGATATCCATGCATAATTGTCATTTAAGCCTCTCTCTATATCCAGACAAATTTGAAAGCAGTCGATGTTATAAATCATAAGAGGGCTCATTTGGGACAATTTGCCGTGGGTGGGGGGGTGGAGGACATAAGCCCTCAGAAATCTTCAAAGCATTTTTCAGGAAGGCTTTCTTGTCTGTTTACCGAGCGCTACTTAAGCGAAATATTTATGACTGGTATTTGTGTTTTCACTGACCTGTGTTATGACTGGTTGCCTTGTTTTGACTACCGTAGTTTGTTGCCATGAAATAGCCGCTAATTATTGTGTGTGTTCACAACTTACTTATCTATCGGCAAATAAATCACGAGGCTGCCGGTCGAGCTGCCCGTTAAAAGCCACAGACTTTGAGGTTCCACCAGATTCCAGTGAGTTTTCCTGTTTCTTCCCAAACATCCCCTTCATGCAGCCCGACCGTCCTACAAGCTCCCCCTGGAACCCATATGCCAGCCAGCAGGCTGTGCCACCCAGATAGCTGCCTCCGGCAGTGCTACTGCCGAATGCAGGAATGGGGATGCCAGCAAGTCTGACTGAGCTGGAGAGCAGCTGGGTTTACACAGACACATACACACACACATACACACATATACACACACATCCACATTGAGGAGCAGCTGGATCCACCCTCAGCCTCCAGCATCTGATAAAACCCCTCTTCTGTATGATAGCACCAGGGGGAGTCAGGAAAGGAGGGTGGAGAAGAATTTGTCTGTAAAGGGAAAGATAAGGTGGTTGGGGTTTTTTTGGCAAATAACTTTATTGCTATCTTCAGACACTTTAAGACTGGTGGGACATTATTATATAACCTTGAGGTCAAGTGTGGAACACTCTCCGTGCCACGTACCAGGCCTGTGGGCTGTTAGCATTTTTGGATTATAAAATTGCTGTAACTGGAATTTTACTGATTCTCAAAGTGAGATTTTTGCTCATAAACTTGATTCTACAGCAAATGGTCTTCATCTTATTGGCTACTAGCCGCTTGGGCCAGTTTATCCCGGGTTTCTGTCAAACAGTGTAAACGTTGATTTCATGTGATTGGCCATTTGGACTGCACCAGACTCCTAATGGGAACGGTGACACGCTGATTGGTTTAATGCATGTGATGCCCTAAAACACACCCATGAATCAAGTCGTCACGATATCAAAAACACACCGACACGCCCTAAGTCAAGCTGCTGGGTGCGCGGTCGACGGATCGCTAAAGATAAATCAAATAAAGCCTTTTGAGACGCTGCACGGTGTAAAGAGTTGATAAACCTCTGTAGGGTCCTGAAGAGTAAGTACGTTACATGTCGTGGTAATTAATGCAAATGTGGATTTGTATAGGGAACACACACACACACACACACACACACACACACACATTTATGTACATGTAGATAAGACAGCCAGGGGAGCAGCATGGCAGCTAATTGTGTCTATGTCTAGTTTCCAAAAAGATGTAGAAGGGTGCGGTAGCTCAGTGGTTCGGGTGTCGGGTTGTCAATCTGAAGGTTGGGGGTTCAAATCCCAGGTCCACTGAAGTAACCAGTGTGGGTCCTTGAGCAAGACCCTTAACCCTCATTGGTCCAGGGATGTTGTGATGAACCCTGTGTTCACCTTGTAAGTCGCTAAATGAGCAAATTTAATGTAAATGTAGAATGAAAAGAAATGAGGCTGATTTAGTGGAAAACATCCTGTTGTGAAGTTCTGCAGTGTAACGTGTATTAAAGTTTTTTTCACTTCATTTAGTTGTAAAACATTGTTTAAACTGAACGGGGAAACGCGTCACGTCCTTCTTCAGATCCTTTGCGCAGCGTCGTATAACTCGGCCGTCCGATGGCGTGACGCAGCTGCGCTGACAATCGATTAAAATTCACTCCCCAGAGTTCAGTGCAATACGACACTCCGGCTCGCACCACGACCTTGAGGGGTAAAGCAGACCCCGCGCCCGCCATGCCGACGAGCGGGCGGGTCACTTTGATATGCAAAGATTACACCTAATGTGGGTTAATAACCCCTTTGGGGCACCGATGATGGGAAGGAGTTGGGGGGGGGGTGTGCGGGGGGGGGGTGATGTGTACCATCCACCACATGCGTACTCGTCCAGGGTACAGTTATGATGGCAGAGTTCCCATTACCATGTGGTGTGTTAATGCCAGGCGGTGTCCTGTGTTCACTCTCTCTGTTCCTCATTTCAGTGTTTGTCATTAGCACATGCTTTTCAGAGCAGTTTCACTGTTGGGTAATATCTCCCGGCCTTTTTTTTTCTCCACCTCACTGTCTCTCTTGCGTCTCCTCAGTTTCCCTCTCCATCTTTCTCTTTCTTACTCATTCCATCTGCCTCTCTTCATAGTCCCCTCTTGTCCACTCTCTGCCACCCATGCCGACAGCTGCCCGTTTGGCTAAGACCTTGGCATGCGGTAATTAGTGTAAGGATGGTAGGGGGCACTGTGAGGGGGGTACAGTTTTGTTTTGGAGAGAAATAGTGGGTGTGCTGTGTCCAGCTGGCTGTTCCTAGCTTAACAGGCCTGGCTTTGTGAAGTCTGACAGCTGCATTGAGACTGTGTGTTGCTTTATGTGTGACTGTGAGGTGTTCACATGTGTGTGTGTGTGTGTGTGTGTGTGTATTAATACTGTGCCTATGGTAGGGACAGAAAAGTAAAATAAAAGTAAAAGTTTTGTAAAGGAATTAAATGAAGTGAGATGGAGAAAGTGTAGTTTGGTCATCGTATTTCTAAAAAGAGTTAAGCATTCATGCTGACCACTGCAGCCGGGGCTTGTTTTAGTAATCACCGGGCAGAAGGCAGAGCAACAGCAGTCAGACAGGTCGTCAGCCCGTCACAGGGTCGTTAAATAAACACAATTACAGATCGTGAAACCATCCTCACTCCACGATACCCCCTGAATAATTAAAGAACACTCTACATAGAGCAAATTATTGGGACAGACCTATTAAGCTTTATTTACTCCCATTGCCACAGGTGTAGGTGCTCACCCCTGCAGGCGGCACACTGTCCTACCACACAACAAGATGAAATTGGGTTTCTGGTTGGTGTGAACGTATGTCCTTGTCTGTGAGTGTGTGTGGAGGACTTATTCCTCTGTTTGTAAGCACTGTAGGCAAAATAGATCCCTTTATATTAATCCAGGTAGTATAGTAGGGTTACATGAGTAAGGTTTGGTGTGGAGGAACAGATTAGAACATTTCTAGGGGTGCTATCCCGGTGTTCTGACCATCAAGTTGATATGCTTTGTTGGATACAAGCCTCTATATGTTTAAATACAACTGTGAAAGTGAAGTAAATCTGTAAAGTCGTCAGTTCTCGGTTAAACTGGAGGAAATAAAGAAGCAGTGATTTGTCTTTCGCTGCGACTGAAAGCCCGACTGCGCAGGCCGCAGCGCCGTTTCCGTTTGGCAGAGCTCACTTTGTGCTAACCCTGTTAAAGTGATCTCTGAGCTTGACCCGCTGATCCATCTCTCTGTGCTACTTCCTTTCCCATCATTAAAATCAAAGGAATTCAGCCAGCTGACTTTTGATACGAACAGATTCAAACTGCCCCGGCTATCAGAACTGAATGAGGGGTATAATGAAGTAGATTACGAACGGGGCGGCTTTTGCCACTTTGGTATGCGGATCGTTCTTCTGAAGAGCCGCTATCTCCTCTCAGCAATGAGTGACTCGTGGTTATGATGGCGGTGAGGAAATTTGTCATAAAGTACTGGCTATAAAACCCTAAACTGCCCTTCCCTTCACAGACTGCGATCATAAACAACATGAACCTCCCGGTATCTTATGGCTAGTGAGTTAGATGAATGGGCCAATCTAATGCTGCCCCCTCAGTGTGTATGGTTCATGTTCTAGAAGAGAAAAGTAGACTTGCAGCTCGGTGGTATGGATTCAGCATGATCTTGTTATTAAAATCATAATAATAATAAGTGATTGGTTTATTGGTTTTTGCTCAATTCCTGGGTTCAAATTTATTTTTAGTTTGTATTTTGAAGCTTATCAGTATATGTGCTGTCTGGGGGGGCTGTGTCATAGGTTATTTGTATTATCATGTGTGAACGTGGTGAAGAAACACTTTGCTAACCTGTGCCTGTTTCCCCTTTTCCCTTTTAAAATATGACCCCTGGCCCCGTGTGCTCTTCTGAGCCAAAGAGGGGGTCTGATTGGGGTGGGCTGTCTGACAGCTAGCTTTTTTTCTTCGTGGGCCTCCATCAGAACCTCTTTGAACCCTCACTCCATGGCTGTGGTGCTTGCTGATTACCTTCCTTTGGCTATGTAAATCACTCCCACAAGCACCGCGAGCGCCACAATGGGTCTTTTTAGTGGGGTGGCTTCTTAGCTGGCCAAAGGGATTATGAGTGTTTAAAAAAGCCAGTCATCTCGAATCAGCCCCATTATAATGCACTTTGGGTTGTGCTGCCTCGTGTTTGTTCCTGTCCAGAGGCCGTTTCAGTCCCGCCGCCGGCCGCCGTACGAAAACATCTGTTTGTCGTCTATAAAGGCAGTTAATAGCATTTTAACATCATGATAAAAATGATGTTCCGTTCACACTGTCCTCCCTCATCCAGGCCCTCGCGTTTCAGAGAGGCAGCGAGGGAGGGCCAGAGGAGCCATGCCAGGAGTACTGCTTTGTATTCGTTTGTAGGGGAGTCCTCTGATGTCCCCGTGCAAAAACGGCATGGCGCTCGGTTCCAATAAGTCATAGAATGTTTTTACAGAAAGGCCTCGAATTCCACATGGCGGACGGAGTTTCCCCTCTGCATTCAGGAAACTGTAAGGCGCCAAATCGCAGCCGTCCCTTCGCACAGGAGGGACGTCATTCAGCTCTCCCGTGTGCGTCGTCTGTTACCTTATGTTCGGACGAAAGGCTTGCACAGCGCTTACAGACCCTGCGATAACGCAGGGAAACCCAGTTAAAAGACCTGATGATAAGATTCTGCTTAAAAAGCTCTTGAGCCAAATTTACGGTGTTTTAAAACCCTGCCCGTCAGCCCAAATGAATTTATTGGGTTCATCACGGAGGGAGGGGGGAGGGGGGTTCAGTTTTCATTGCTATCGTGTTTTTGGCCTAAACTACAGAGGCGAGAGCGGCGGCGCTCTGCGCTTACACGGCGTTGGAAAGGCGCGGCGTCGCTCAGCCAAAAAACATCTTAACTTGTGATCAGTAAAAGCAACCTACCAGCTCCACACACGCACCCCCACACCCCCACACAAAGCAGTCAGGCCTATAAAAAAAAAAAAAAAAGAGTGGGATCCTTAAGCAGCAAACGAGCTTGATCCTTAACTACACAATGCCCAATTCAAAGCAACACGGGCACAACACCGCCAGCCAACACTGGTTTCTAAATAATCAGGCGATTGGGCCCCACACTTTGGCGCGCTCCGGGACAAAGGAGGAAAGGGTGCAAGGGCCCGTGTGAGCAGGGCACATAGAGGCAGCCAGGCAGCAGCGGCAGCGTGGCTCGCCTTTAACGAGCGCCCGCTGATTGAAAGCTCCAATTGTGGCCCGCGCCTCGGCATGCCGCTTCGGCCGCGCATTCATCCCTACTTCCTGGGGCTTTTGTGCATTAGCGAGGCTCAGGGGGACATAGGGAGGGTGGAAAGGGGGCACCCGACCCGGAACATTGGCACGACACGGTGGGCCCCCGCATGAGCGCCTCTACCATCTGCCGCGGTAATTCAGCTGCCCGCATGCCAGAGCAGCCACGCGGCCTGCTTACGCAACGCTGCTCGCCCTGGGCCACAGGACAACAAAGCCCAGAAACAAACACTGTAAGCCAGCTTGGAATTTCTCCTCGGCTGGGGCCCACTTTCTTTTTAGGAGCCCTCCGATGAGTGGCCAGCCCCCTTTTTGCCCTCCACTCCCATCAGCTCAGAACCTCGGGCTGTGGTGTCTTTGGAGCACCCATCCCCTAATCCCCCAGACTTTCATTTACACACATTCTAAAAACTTTTTTTTTTTTTTTTTTTTCCTCAAACATCTGAAAAGTGAGGAACCCTGCCAGCTGTTCTACAGTCATCTGTGTCCCGCAGAGCCGTAATACAGTGATATCAGAGTCACTCCACATCCGACTGAATGCTGGCGTAGCCCTCACTGAGGGAAACGCACTTTTTTTTTTAATTTAGGATGACATTCTTTCAGGATGACTGTTTGGAAGTCCTGTTTTAAGCATGCCGTTGTAGACAGTTGCTGAACCACAGGCATGCTGCCCTTTGCTTTTATGCCACTTCCCTCTTTGTGTCTGTACTTTTAAATGTCCTTCTGTAAAATCCTGTTAAAAATTCATGTGGTATTCTGGACTTGGGTTGCCATGCATCGACACACACACACACACACACACACACACACACACACACACACACACACACACCAGGCCACTAAGGTCAAACTGCCAGCGCCTGCAATTTTCACCCATTTTACATTTGGGGGTTCTAAATGGGCGAATATCCTGTAACACACAGGTGTTTAATTCAGCCCCAGTTTCCATGTTCTCCCTGTCCCTGCATGTTCTCAGGGTTCTTTGGTTTCCTTCCACAGTCCAAAAACATGGATTTAAGGTGAATTTGCTGCTCTAAATTGCCCCATCTATATTGCCTCTATGTACATTGCCCCACATAGTGTTTCTATGTAATTGAGTCTGTCTCTATCTCTGTCCTGGATGTTTCTTTCCTTGCTTACGGAAGACCATCTTTTTTTGTTCTGGCATGACTGTGAGCACGTTCTAATCCCAATCTGGGTGGAGTTTACACGTTCTCCCCGTGTCTGCGTGGGCTTTCTATGGGTTCTCTGGTCTCCTCCAAACTCCAAAAGCATGGATCAAATGTGAATTGGCTGCTCTAAATTGCCCCTATATAGTGTGTGTGTGTGTGTGTGTGTGTGTCTATGAGTGAGTGTGTGCACAGTGATGCATTGCTCTCTGTCCTGGGTTTCTGTTCTGAGTTTGTATTTATTTCCGAAACTGCGCTGCCCAGCACCAAAGCGTGGACGGTCCCTGCAGGCCTCTGAGAACATTAGCATACCGTGGGTGTCTTCCTGCATCTGTCTGGCATTACATTTTTATAGGTGCAGTTTAGATAAATAATGTGGAGTTTAAAGTCAAACTAAAGCTTGCCCACACTAAAGTTCTCAACTTTGTCAGCTCATCTTCATCCCATCCTGCTCCTGACCAGAGAAAAGGAAGTGGAGCCCCTTGGTGTGGTCAAAGCAGATATATAAAAAAAAGAAAACACAAAACAAAGAATGAAGAAAAAAGTTTCTCCCACACATAAGAATTCTATAATGTGCTTATAACCTGCAACAAACGCACAAAGAACATCCAGATCCTCTTTCCTTTGTGAGATAAAGAGAAGCGCAGAGTCTGATATAAAAATAGCTTTAAAGATGAAGATTTTTTTCACTTCTTTGCATGTGGATTGGAACTTCAGTGTCAGTTGTACGACTGGGAAAAAAAAAACCAGGAAGAACGTGTTTATTTTATGCTTAATTGTCTTTGTTGATTTTTAGATATTTGCCATAGGCAAAGAGGAAGTGAATGTTTCCACAAGGTGTGTCAGAGCAGATTTTCAAACTGCAAATCAGATAATGCAGCCACGGCGAGCCTTTATGTTCTGGTGATGGGATGGAATTCTCAATAATCTTTCTCTTAGACACCGAACAGCAGAGTCAATACGAAGATAAATAGTCCTTGTGTTTGCTTTGGTTAAGTCTGTTTCTGGGTAGGATTTACAGTCGCACTGTGTTCTCAACAGTGACCTTTCATATTCCAGGATCTTAATTCTAATGTGAAGCAGACTTTGTCATGTCCATACTGTCATATAGAAACCTTTAACTCAGCACCCAGTGGAAACTGTTTGCATGACATCATTTCATTATGTATTAAATGGTTCTGCATGTGTCGAATACCTGTGTACAACAATGTGAAGTTGAGGATGGCTCGGTCTGGTTTTTTCTTTAGAGAACCTGTGGAACATGGAATTTGAGCTGGGGGGGGGGGGGGGGGACGCCGGTGTAGAGCTGTGTAGTTTAACGTTTCTTATACGTTTATGTCGGTGTGTCTGAGCGAATACGCCGTCTATTGTACCCGAATCGCCTTCGTCCAGAGATCCATCTGTTGCTGAAGTCTCTCAACATGAGGAAATAGAAATGTCAGGGCCAATAAGGCAGCGCATCATGAGACTGAAATCAGTATGAATCAATCAGAGGCACAGCCAAAACATAAGTATGTCTTAATCAACTGTTTGGTGTACGATTACAAAGCAAGAATGTGCTGGTGAGCTTAACAATAGCAAACATCCTGACAGACTTCAGAAGAGCGCATTGGATAACATGGAGGGCACTTTTAAACAAAAGGAACAAAAAAAAAAACCAGGGGAACACACTGCTGAGGACGTAGGATTTACATACAGAGAGGAACAGCCAATCAGCAGCTTCTGATAATTAAACAATCTCATCAGACTCAAGTGAATTTGACTCGTTGATTTCAATCAAATGTGAACTGAAATCTAAAGACGCCAATCCACACTCACTCCCACAGACACACTATATAGGGGCAAATTTAATAGGGCAATTTAGAACAGCCAATACACCTTGAATCCATGTCTTTGGACTGTGGGAGGAAACCGAAAAACCTGGAAAAACCAACGCAGACACGGGGAGAACATGCAAACTGCACTCAGATCGGGATTCGAACCTGAAGCTGCACGTGGAACATTGAATAATTCAATCTCGCAGCGAGAAGGTCCCGGGTTCGGGAGGCTCTCATACGATCACAGAGTTTGGTCCATCTGTTGCTCTACGTGCTTCGTTAGTTCCCTTTTTGCCCCGTGCTCTTATCTGCTCACAGATGCAGGTATTATTTGGGTGGTGGGCGGATGATTCAAAGTGGTTCTGATTAAGTTGTGATCTAATCATAAATATAACAGTGTGGTATGAGCTGATAAAGGTTTATATGTATATGAACAACACTCTTTAATTTTACATCTGCAAGGTGGAGCAATTGTCCCTGCAGTGTTGAGAATGCTCCTCCACCAGATAGTACCAAAGTATATAGAGGAACAGATGGACTGAAGGTTTGGATCCATTAGTTGTAATTTTGAGTAAATCTGATCTGCTTTAATTAAAATATTAATGAGATGATTATAACGAATGCTGCAGTTTTTACAACGGACAGTTATTTAAAGTAATCAGATGAAATCTTTATAGATTTGGATGCATATTTAGTGCATTTCACTGAACGGAACTGTAACAGCTGAAGCAGCCTGCACTTTAATGCTGTACAAAGTTTAAAATACCTTTTTAAAGTGTTGCGCAATGTTTCCTGACTGTTATGACACGTTAAAGGTTATAATCACGCCAGACCTCTTTATTAAAATGCAGCATGACTAAACCCCAATTCATCTTCAACAGAGGAGTTTGATGACTTCAGACTCGTGTGTGTGTGTGTGTGTGTGTGTGTGTGTTCGTCCCTGTGCTGTTCCGCTCTATATCTGCGCTCCTGCATTACGTCCTGCGTTACTCCTGCGTTACCTCTTGCGTTACCTCCTCCGTTACCGCCTGTGTTACTCCTGCGTTACCTCCTGCGTTACCTCTTGCGTTACCTCCTGCGTTACCTCCTGCGTTACCTCCTGCGTTACCTCTTGCGTTACCTCTTGTGTTACCGCCTGTGTTACCTCCTGCGTTACCGCCTGCGTTACCTCCTGCGTTACCTCCTGCGTTACCTCCTGCGTTACCTCCTGCGTTACCTCCGTTACCGCCTGTGTTACCTCTTGCGTTACCTCCAGCGTTACCTCCTGCGTTACCTCCTGCGTTACCGCCTGCGTTACCTCCTGCGTTACCTCCTGCGTTACCTCCTGCGTTACCTCCTGCGTTACCTCCTGCGTTACCGCCTGTGTTACCTCTTGCGTTACCTCCAGCGTTACCTCCTGCGTTACCTCCTGCGTTACCGCCTGCGTTACCTCCTGCGTTACCGCCTGTGTTACCTCCTGCGTTACCTCCTGCGTTACCTCCTGCGTTACCTCCTGCGTTACCTCCTGCCTTACCTCCTGCGTTACCTCCTGCGTTACCTCCTGCGTTACCTCCTGTGTTACCTCGTGCGTTACCGCCTGCGTTACCTCCTGCATTACCTCCTGCGTTACCTCTTGCGTTACCTCCTCCGTTACTGCCTGCGTTAGCTCCTGTGTTACTCCTGCGTTTCCTCCTGCGTTACCTCTTGCGTTACCTCCTGCGTTACCTCCTGCGTTACTCCTGCGTTACCTCCTGCGTTACCTCCTGCCTTACCTCCTGCGTTACCTCCTGCGTTACCTCCTGCGTTACCACCTGCGTTACCTCTTGCGTTACCTCCTGCGTTACCACCTGCGTTACCTCTTGCGTTACCTCCTGCGTTACTCCTGCGTTACCTCTTGCGTTACCTCTTGCGTTATCTCCTCCGTTACCGCCTGTGTTACTCCTGCGTTACCTCCCGCGTTACCTCCTGCGTTACCACCTGCGTTACCTCTTGCGTTACCTCCTGCGTTACTCCTGCGTTACCTCTTGCGTTACCTCCTCCGTTACCGCCTGTGTTACTCCTGCGTTACCTCCTGCGTTACCTCTTGCGTTACCTCCTGCGTTACCTCCTGCGTTACCTCTTGCGTTACCTCTTGTGTTACCTCCTGTGTTACCGCCTGTGTTACCTCCTGCGTTACCTCCTGCGTTACCTCCTGCGTTACCTCCTGCGTTACCGCCTGTGTTACCTCTTGCGTTACCTCCTGCGTTACCTCCTGCGTTACCGCCTGTGTTACCTCCTGCGTTACCTCCTGCGTTATCTCCTGCGTTACCTCCTGCCTTACCTCCTGCGTTACCTCCTGCGTTACCTCCTGCGTTACCTCCTGCGTTACCTCTTGCGTTACCTCCTCCGTTACTGCCTGCGTTAGCTCCTGTGTTACTCCTGCGTTTTCCTCCTGCGTTACCTCTTGCGTTACCTCCTGCGTTACCTCCTGCGTTATCTCCTGCGTTACCTCCTGCCTTACCTCCTGCGTTACCTCCTGCGTTACCACCTGCGTTACCTCCTGCGTTACCTCCTGCGTTACCTCTTGCGTTACCTCCTCCGTTACCGCCTGTGTTACTCCGGCGTTACCTCCTGCGTTACCTCTTGCGTTACCTCTTACGTTACCTCCTGCGTTACCACCTGCGTTACCTCCTGCGTTACCTCCTGCGTTACCTCTTGCGTTACCTCCTGCGTTACCTCCTGCGTTACCTCTTGCGTTACCTCCTGCGTTACCTCCTGCTTTACCTCCTGCGTTACCTCCTGCATTACTGCCTGCGTTACTCCTGCGTTACTGCCTGCGTTACTCCTGCGTTACTCCTGCGTTTCCTCCTGCGTTACTCCTGCGTTTCTTCCTGCGTTACCTCTTGCGTTACCTCCTGCGTTATCTCCTGCGTTACCTCCTGCGTTAGCGCCCTGCGTTACCTCTGCGTTACCTCCTTGCGTTACCTCCTGCGTTACCTCTTGCCTTACCTCCTGGGTTACCTCCTGCGTTACCTCCTGCGTTACCTCTTGCGTTACCTCTTGCGTTACCTCCTCCGTTACCGCCTGTGTTACTCCTGCGTTACCTCCTGCGTTACCTCTTGCGTTACCTCCTGCGTTACCACCTGCGTTACCTCCTGCGTTACCTCTTGCGTCACCTCCTGCGTTACCTCCTGCGTTACCTCCTGCGTTACCTCCTGCGTTACCTCTTGCGTTACCTCCTGCGTTACCTCCTGCATTACCTCCTGCATTACCGCCTGCGTTACTCCTGCGTTACCTCCTCCGTTACCGCCTGCGTTACGTCCTGCGTTACTCCTGCGTTTCCTCCTGCGTTACCTCTTGCGTTACCTCCTGCGTTACCTCTTGCGTTACCTCCTGCGTTACCTCCTGCGTTACCTCCTGCGTTACCTCTTGCGTTACCGCCTGCGTTACCTCCTGCGTTACCTCCTGCGTTACCTCTTGCGTTACCTCCTGCGTTACCTCTTGCGTTACCGCCTGCGTTACCTCCTGCGTTACCTCCTGCGTTACCTCTTGCGTTACCTCCTGCGTTACCTCTTGCGTTACCTCCTGCGTTACCTCTTGCGTTACCTCCTGCGTTACCTCCTGCGTTACCTCCTGCGTTATCTCTTGCGTTACCTCCTGTGTTACCTCCTGCGTTACCTCCTGCGTTACCTCCTGCGTTACCTCCTGTGCAAGCTGTGATTGTGCAGCTGTGTTGATCTCTATAGAAAAACGATGAGTCTGCAGCGTTTTTAATGAATGCTACCTGGTCGTATTGCACCAAGGCGGTTCTGGCAGAAAGCTCATCACAGCTTTTACATCTGCAGCATGTCGTCTCCTAAATGACACAAAGCTGACTGTGCAAAACTGCCCATGAGCATCAACTCTGAAGGGGTAGACTCGTAGCACGTGTTGGAGTTGTGATTTAGACACGTTTATGTTCTCACTTGCTTGACCTTTGTCAGATCCGCCGGTGCATTGTTCAATAATGGATGGTTAAAGAGTCGCACCCACATCTCTGTGTGGTTACCTGATCCCTCCCAGCGCACACGGTGTGTGTTCACATGAGATTACTCATACCAAAGTACGCCTACGCAACCGGCTGCTGCACGACTGCTTTTTACTTTTCCTTTTTATTTTGTGTGTGTGTGTGTGTGTGTGTGTACATATGTGTAAATGTGTGCTCGTAGGTGTGGGAAGATTCGAATTCATAAATCGATCAGATGAGAAATTTCAGCTACCCCTGGCTTCTGTTACATTCAGAGCCGCGGCTGCGCAGTGCGCCTGCTCACTTTGGCATGCGCGCTCCTCGCAGGTCACCACGCAGGTTCGGCTTCACAGTCCGTGCACACCAATGCGCTCAGACACCGACAGGCTGCAGATTCTGCTCGGGTTTCATCCTTTGTCTTTCATCGGCGATGATTAGCTTGAGCCTTCCCCGCAGTCTGGAATGCAGGCGTGTCTGCGTCTGCACCGTGGCCCTCTTCAATAACCTACAGCGCTTCGCACCTCGGCGAACGCACCGTTCCTTGTCTTGCCGAACTCCGTACCTCATCCCTCAGTGCTCCGGGGTATTTATGTTGTCTGCAGTCGGGCTTTGATTGGCTTCTGGAGCTTAGAGACTCCTTTGTTCAGATCTCTCCTTTGAGCACCGGAAGGATGGGCTTCTGTGTTATACATCCATGAGGGCCGTACAAAGGTGAAGAATTTAGCAGAACTCCTGGTGCCGTTGAGGAGACGAGCGCGACCCCTAGGTACGGGCGCACACACGGGCACTGGCGCAGCACCGTTTGCCCCTATGAGCCCCATCGGGGAGGACATAGGAGCCGAGCGACTCTGCATGTCAGCCGAGAGTAACCAGAACCGGATGATGAAGACACGAGACAAGGGAACTCTCACTAGACACAGGATGCAGCTTTGTAATCCATGCATCCCATGCATTCCAGCCCCTATGTTGGTGTGCTTCTAGTGCAGATAGCAGGCTCTGCTCGACTGAATATATATGAAAGTCATGTTTTCAGTCACTTCTGCTCTCCCCACCGGGAACGTGACCGTGCTTCCTCTTTGGTGGAGTCATGTAATCATGCGTTCTGTGGGAGTACACTTGGGTTCCCACACAAACACAGGGAGAACATGCAAACTCCACACAGAAACCAACCGGCCCGCACGTTTTTTGTTATACTGTAACATCATGACCCCCCACCCATTCTTCCAACCTACCTGCAGTGCTTACCAGCATTCGTTTCCTTTATTGCAGAGTTCACAGCAACTGAACCCGTGATTCCACGGCATGGCAGCCGGCGGGTCGTGTTTTCAGATAAAACACAGACGTTACACGCTCAGCCACTTGAGTTATTTATAAGAAAACAATAAAACGTTTCATATTTTTGATATAGTCACAGGGAGCTGAACGTTTTCAGAAACATTTGTTCTTTTTTTTTGGATGTTTGGTGAATGTTTGCTGTAACACAGGGGCAGGGGAATGACACATCGGCATGCGCTGTGTATCTGTGCGTCTGTGGCTGCTGTCTGTAATTCTGATTTTGTGATTATTGCTACCAATCCTCCCTCTTTGTAAACCTTTCCAAAATACTGGCTGCGCAACATTTTGTCTTTCAGTTACGCAGGAATTCAAAGAGCTCAGCCCTGTAAATGTGTCGCACCTCCACCGTTTAATCAGATTACTGCAACTAAAATCTTGCCAATCTAATCAGATTGTGTTACATGTGCTGCAAATCTGAGCAGTTCACCTTTGTGAACATGCATGGAGTCAACAAACGGTCAAAAGACTTTGACCTTGTAATATGATGTGTGCGAGTGTATACAATTATATTCATTCTATAATTCTATTAATAAAAATAAAAACCCCTGTCCAACAAAAATCAAATATATTTATTCATTCATTGCCCTCAAAACATTACATTTTTTTAGCATAGAGTAAATAAAGAGTTAACTACAGAAAGTAGCCTGTAAGAAAAAGCTTAAGGCCTCACCCTGTATTTGTAGACCTCCCCAACCTATAGCTACCACAATCTATATTTGCCTCCCTCCCAAAGTATGACTATATTATTTAACATAAATGAGTCAAAACAATAATTGTATTTGCCCTTTAATTAATCCGTTAGTCGTGTAATCGTCATACATCCACACAGGTGACATGCTGCATTTACAAAGAGCCTTACTTCATTCTGGTTGCAATTTTGTAAAATATCATTTTGTATTATGTATTTTTCATATAGGATGAAATCATGCTTCTGTGTTTGTGTGTGTGTGTGTGTGTGTGTGTGTGTGTGTGTGTGTGTGTGCTTGCATACATGTCTTTAACAAACTGCAAGTACAATGTGTTGACCCTGTTTTGATGTCAGAATTAATAAGCATTCAGTTAACTGTAATCTGATGTTACGTTGGCGCTGTGGGCAATTTCTCACTCGATGGCATGTAATTGCTAAAATTAATCCTAAAAAACCAAGAGCAACCGATGCATTTAAGCCCAATTGACCGACCCCACCAACGGCGGAGCCTTTAAAGGTAACTTAGTGAGCCGCACAGCTCCTCATAATCAGAGGAAAATCATTAGGCTCACTCTGCGCTCGGCCTGTAATGGCCTGAGATTGGGCTCGGACCTGAATGGCTGCCTTTGTCAGGCACTTTGATGGCGGGTCTGATATTCAGGCCCAGATGAAGCCGCGATCTGTGTGAAACAGGAAACAGAATCCTAACCCCCTGACCCCTGACCCTGGGTTGACGAACCTCTAACACATGTGGCAAGGTGGTTGAGGTTTTCAGGATTATTCGGGTCCCCTCGGCCGCTCTCGAAAAAGCCTCTCCACATTCCACGAGCGGCATTTATCTGAACGCAGTGCTGAAAGCAGATTAGATCAATTCGTCCTTTTATTAGATCACTGGGGGAGGGAATGTGTTTACACGACACTCTAATTGCCAATAAATTGCTAACTGCTGTTTGGGTGTTTTGATGGTTGAGTTTTCTGAAAGATACGGTTTACGGCAGCAATGTTATCCCTCACGGCTCCCTCTGTTGTCATGTGATGCCAATCAATCACCTGCGCCACGACATACCTCTTTGCATCAGGCGGATTGAATGTCCACCCTCTAGTGGGCGGGTCTTATATTATCCCTCACTAGAAGGTTCCCAGGTGGACCTGCAGAATGTTAGCAGCTTTATAGCGGCAGCTGGAAAATGTTCATGTCATTCAAATAATTGTTTGTGTCTCTTAAAGCCTTGCAGTTCCATCGGGAACCCGGTGGAGTTTGACATGTTGTCTCTGCGCTTTATTACCAACCAGTCATAGGTTTGCGGTTAAGGAATCGGTTCGAGTCCCGGTCCCAGCAAGTAGACTGGCTGAAGTTTCCTTGGGCAAGACACCTAACCCCAGTTGCTGTCAGTGTGCCGTGTACAGGGCTGCCCACCACTGCTGCTGCCTTTCTAAAACCCCATATTAAGTTGGTCCTCCATTTGTAGCTTCTCTTCTGCAACGGCAAAATTGGGGAGAGCGTCTGGGAATTTTAGGCTGTTTATCCCAAAGAGCAGCTGACGTTGGACCAAGTGGGACTGCTGATGCCTGCAGTCTCCATTCTAATTCATCCCAAAGATGTTTGATGCCGGGGGTTGTGGACGGGGTGAATTCTTTCACACCGAGCTCACTCAAGCGTGCCTCCTGTACGGACCTTGCTTTGTACCCTGTTATCGTTGCGCAGCCCTGTTATCCCTTCGGTTTCACGCCAGCGGCGGGACGTAAACGCTGTGCACTCCATCGACACGATTCACACCGTGGAACTGACCGAATCTGTTTATTTTAAAAGCTGCACGCCAGGCGGCTGAGGTCTAGATATAGAGGTTGTGTCAGATGTTTGCGGAGGCTTTAAGGCTACTTTCTGTAGTTAGACCCCCCCTCCTCTTGATTTTTAGTGATGTCACCAGTAAGTTTATTCAATCATAACTTAATCCCTGTCCTTGAAGGCAGGCCTTAACGTCTCTGAGAACGTAATATGAAACAGAGACCGAAGCAAACAAACTGAGAGTGTTTTGTTTGGCGTTGTTTTCTGGAGCTGCGCTGTGATGCTGACGTTGGTTTGCCGATCGATGCCGGTGGACCTCGCCGTTGTCTCATAACCCCCCGTCCAGCAGCCTCATCTTCCGGCGGCGACCGGCGTGAACCTCTGCACCTTCCTCTGTGCATTTCAGTAAACTGTGAAACGGTGCAAATAGAACCCGAGGTGCTGAGGAACTTAGCAGGTAGTTTTCTTTAACAATGCGTTCGGAGACGATGCGGCTACAGTGACACTTTTCTATCCCCCACCTCCCCGTCGACCCGCATCAGTCGTCTTTCCTCATTGTCTGAGGGAGATGGACCACATAGAGTGCTGGTGTCGGTTTCAACACTTCGAGCTCCGACAGCATTGGATCATGGAGCGTTCTCCAACCCAGGCCTTTACTGTAGAGCTGTGAACAACACTTAGATCCCCCCCCCCCCCGTATTCCCAAAGACATATCCTGCATCCTCCATAAAGCCATTCAGGAGCGTGTCCTCCCCCTGCAACATCAACCTTCACTAACTTCATCACACTGTAAAAGCTTGTTTCCCTTTGTGTGGTGTGTGTGTGTGTGTGTGTGTGTGTGTGTGTGTGTGTGTGTGTGTGTGTGTGTGTGAGCTGGATGGTTCTGCTGGGGCGGGAGGTCGGCTCACATGGTCGTGTGTGGGGAAGGATGAAGGTGGAGTTATGTTTAGCCTCTATTGTCTGCAGGACAGGAAGGAAGAGCGTCCTGGACAACAAATGGAAGCAGGCCCGACTGTCCTCGTCCCCACTCTGATCCTCATGTAGACCATTAGAGCCTAGACTGACCAGAGAGGAGAGGAGGGGGGAGAGGTCAAGAGTGTAAGCCCCCGCTGCACTAATAAGGACATTCAGGACACCCCACCCCCCCCACCCCATTCCTATTCTTGTTCACTCCCACTGTCAATGTCAGTGGGACTCTTACTTCTATTGTATGCAAAAAAGGACGATGGTTTCCTTCTCACTGCACTCATGCGCGGGGTGCGCTGCCCTAAATGTGCTCCTTTCACTGAATACAGCAACGCAACCGCCTTAAATTACCCCAACCTGCGACGAAACGAATGAAGTGCTTTCTCATATAGCTTCTGTTATTATGGGATTATTTTATAAATAAGGATGTGTGTGTGTGGGGGGGGTGTAAGGTACCTAATAAAGGGGCAGGTGAGTGTAGAAAGTGTGTATATTTCCTGATTCTGTTGCCCAGTAAACAGTTTAACCTTCTTCACCTTTAAATTTGTTTATGAATTACGTTCATCGTCTCTTCATAATAAAAGCATTATGAGCAGAGAGGAGGCCGGGAACCTTCTTTATGCGCTTTCACTTCTCTCTCCCTGAACTTTGCAGGTGGCATCTCTGTCACCTCTGATGTCACTAAGTCCCGCCCACTTTGGTTAGAATTCTGAAAACCCACAGCAGCTTTCCAAAGATGTAACCGGCGCAATTCACAATTACCACAAGTGCACAGAGGTGGAGTTCATTCATTCATCCATTATCTTCCGCTTTATCCTCTATAAGGGTCGCCGGGGGGGGTTCCCCATGCCCATCCAGGGGAGAAAGTTTTGGGCGCTGGGCAGATACACCCAGGACAGGGCGCCAATCCATCGCTGGGCACACAATCACTCACACAGACATGCACACAGACACACTCTATAAGGGGCAGTTTGGAGAATTCAATTGACTTGTTCCATGTTTTTGGACTGTGGGAGGAAACCGGAGAACCCGGCAGAAACCCACGCAGACACAGGGAGAACATGGAAACTCCACCCAGATGGGGATTCGAACCGGGAATCCCTAGTGCTGAGAGGAGAACGTTACAACCACTAAGCCACTGTGCCGCGTTAGGTGGAGTTCAGTTTGTTCAAATTGTACGAAAAAGATTATTTTTCAATGAAGTATCACGATCCAGATACAAACTGGTCCAAAATATTGTGACACCTGCACGTTACACCTACAGGAGCATTCATAAAAATCCCATTCCCCATTTAATGCCCCTGCTGTGGACACTGGGTCACAGTCTTAAGCGAAAAGGGACTTTAAGGTGCGTCCAAATACTTCTGTCTGGACACTCTGACGTGACGAGTCCCTGCGTTCTCGTTTGCACTTGAACTCAGCCGGACCCTGCCGGGTGCACCATGTTTTATCTGTCCCTTACCCAGAAGGCCGAGCAACTCCTTTGCACTGTCCAATATTGTGGACTAATCCTTTTTCTTTCCCTCCCAGCCTCCACCCATCACAGGATTTGACTTCTTTCTCTTTCCCCAGGCCTTCTTTATTCTTTCTCTTTCACCTCATCGCCTTCTTAAGACGCGCTCGCTGCCTCGCTGGGTGCTGCTTTCTCTCTCCGTCACTTGTCTCTCGCCCCCCTGTGCCGGTCTTTCCATATCTCTTCCTCTGTGGGACCAGCCCTTCCTTTTTTCTTCTTCTCAAATTGTGAGGTTTGAGTGAGTGGCTCTGCTGTTGGGGGATTATGTGCTTAAAGGCCTGTGGCCATGCGATTGTGTCATGGGTGGACTGAGGAATGCACCAGGGGTGGGGAGACGGACAGAAGAGGCTGGGGGTCAGCATAGAGGGGAAAGAGGATGTCCGCAACATTCACTGTCCTGCTTATTTTTAATTAACTAGAGTTTCACTGTGATCTTAACCTTGTTATAGTTCTATACAGTATTATACTCAGCTCCTCTTGGGGCTGCAAATAATTATTAATTAGTCATCAATCGTTACTCACTTACTCATTGGTAACTGTAATTACAAGTTAATCCTGATTTAAGGTAATACTAATCCTAACACAATTCCTAATAATCATCCCTGATCTCACTGAACCGCAGTGGAATTATGCCGAATAAAAATCACCGAACAAATACAAACCACAAAATCAATAGCTGATCCATGAGCATGTCCACTTAAGCCCACCTCATCACCACATCGCCGTGTTTCAGTTACCGGCCGTCAGATGTTTCTCTGTATGAGTAAGTGGAGCCGGCAGTTCACTTTACCACGGTGAACAACCAGATGCTGACTTACTGTCTGTGACTCCGGCAGCACTTCAGACATGATGAGGCCTCAACAATCAAAGTTTTGCTCTCTGTTGCTTCAGAATGTTTGGTCCTCGTGAAGTCTTCCCTAACTAACTAAAACTAAAGTTAGTGCTTTACATTAAGATTTATCATGGGAGTCTTTTATATTTATTTTTATAAAATAATATGAAAATACCATACATATAACTCTGTGTTCTGTTCTTAGTATTAAGCTCTACATTTATTCTTTATAAAATGGTTTTTTGTATTTTAAAGTCTCTTGTGTGAATTCATTGGAAGTAGGTGCCGCAGATTTTATTGATTTCAGATTTAACTGTTTGCAGATAATTTAACAACAAAAAGAGAGGTTTTCACTGTGTGTCTATATATATATATATATATATATATATATATATATATATATATATATATATACACACACACACACACACACTTGGGCACTTCCTCTCAGGCTTAGAGGCCTGAATAAGGGCTGCTCCACTGGGTGGCATGGCCCTCCTCTCTTTCTCATCTCTTATAGGCTTTTCCTCATGTATATCTCTATCATTTTAGTCCTTTAATGAGGATTGGATGAGCCCATTGATGTTTTTCGGGCCTTAGGGCCTGCCATCCACATGCCTCTTAATGGAGTCTCCTAGCAGCAGTCATCAGCCTCTTTCTTCCAAGAGCATTGTCAAGCCCTGAAACAGACTTACTTCGGTCCTAGTGTGCCTCTCTCTCTCCATATCTCTCTCTCTCTCTCTCTCTCTCTCTCTCTCTCCTTCTCTCTCTCTCTTTCTTTCTCTGTCTTTGTTAGCCTCTCCATGTCTCTTCCTTTGTCTCTCCTCCACCACTAGCCGTTACCGCTTGAATAGCTTATAGTGGCCTCCTGCCAGTGGACCTCATCCGTTCTTGACCCCCACTCGGTGCATGTTCACAGATCCATACATACAGACAGAGCCCAGTCTCTGAGATCTGCTACAGCAGGTGACTGTCCAAGTTTCCAGGAGTGCCGACTGCTAACATTAAAACTTAAATCCCTGTAACTGTGGAGCGAATGTAACGTCACACACTAACCTTTATAGGCTTTTCAGGCCTTTAACTGAATGTTGACCCCGTGGGGAACGTTGTCATTGGTTGCTTGTTCTGCAAGTATAGCGCATGCATCCACAACAGCCAATCACCTTTCAGTGCAAAAAACAAACTTTGTCACCTTTTTAAATTTTTTTATTAGCATTTATATTTATTCTGACATATTGCATACTTTTATAAATGTAACAACACACACACACACACACACACACACACAGTACTTATTCCACCGAACTGTAATAATGACATAGTGACCTGCTTCACCATTAAAGGTGTTTATACAGCAGAAAGGTGTAGCATTTTGAGGAATCAGTTGAGAACCAGTTGCACCGCCTGCCTCCTCTCAGCTCTTCTCAGCTCCGAGTGCAGAATGCTACTTTTGAACATGACCAGTCTGAGCACGCTACACTATTCATTTTAAATGGGGTCCGAATCGAGCAATCTGCCGTCCCTTTCACACTCGGGTCACTCCTCATTTGAAAGCATCTCCCCCGGCAGCTGCTTCTTTAGCGGCTGTTCCATGTGGCCCGTATTTCCAGGAACTGCGTGAGCGGCTCCTCTGCTTTCTTTATTACCGAATTGTTGTTCGGCAGCTTGGAGGGAACTCAGACACACGCCGCTCGTCTGTCTGTGAATAAGTCTTTTATTGACTCTGCTGATGAATGAATAACAAAACGGCCTTTTTAGATCGAACCGTGGCTTATCAAAAGGCTTTATAGTTTTATGTGTCCATATCTGATGACACTCCATGTATGGGCGTCTTCCTGCACTTTTATTGTGATACACATGTAAATCCTCTATCATCACACTATTCAGGGCATTTAGAGGCACAATGCCCGAGTTTGCCTTTTGTAAGACGCGGCCGTGCATGTGCGTGAGCTCACTTCATTTGGATGAGGAAACATTTTGGCCGTAGGAGACTTTTCTTTTCTTTTTTTGACGCATTTAAGTTAGAAATCGTTCTAATAGTCAGGTATTCCTGCGTCCTCTGCTTCTTCATTACTAACCCAGCTGTCTCTTACGAACCTCTGTGCCCGTTCCGAGCGCCGTGCCGTCCGTTCTGCCGCAGCCCCCCCCCCCCCCCGATGTCCTAAGCCTACTGTACGTGTATGAGTGCGAGGCCTTTGTTGCCGCCTTTGCCTGTGGCGTTGCAAGACATGAACTCCAAAAAAGCTTGCTTTCCCCGGACCTCCTCCTCCTGTTCTCTCAGGAGCCGACAGCGTGCGGAAATCGTCTCTGATTTACACGCAACAGCTGCGGAGAAGAGAGGCCCTTTTGATCGGGGCTGCGACAGCGGCCCGCGCTAATTTCACCTGTCATGGATCTTGGGGTGTAAAGATCCCGTCGTGGAAATCGGGATGATTTGGTGTGAAGAGCGGAAAAGGAGCGCCGCCATCCAGCTTTTTACAAAAAAATACAGCCACCTTCCAGAAACGCTGAGGTGCCATCGAGGGCCTATGTGACGAGCGTGACCTCTAATACACTAATATAACCTTAAAAAAGCCAAATATATTCATTACTCATTGTAATATTGACTTATTGTGAATAACGAATGGAAAATAATACGTTTCGTACTCTGTCTGACATTCGGACCGTTGGACGGTTGGACGAAACCCAACAGACACGGAGGAGAACTTATATACTGACGGTAACGTTCTCCCTGTAACACATCACATCGAGACCGTCTGCAAAGTTTTCATCTGTGAGATGAACAGAGGTTTATAGATCTGATGGAACAATGTGAGAGGGGAGAGCTGAAGATCTCTTCCTCTAGGGGGCCACACAGGGTTTTGAGAGCGTGAAGCTGCAGAACAGCGTTTCTCAGTCCAGTCAGCGTGTCATGTGACTAAAACATTATGACTTTAATCACTTTAATAGAGCACAGTACTGTATGATGGAGAGGGAGAGTATATATGAGAGAGAGAGAGAGAGAGAGAGAGAGAGAGTTGGAAACATTTATAGTCCTGTCACCGTGTGAGAATGTTCTTTTTCGCTGAATCAGCAGGTCGGGAGGACATCACTGGGTGAGCAACCTCTCAACACTACCATCACCCTCCCGTGTAACGAAGGAAGTCTGTGTGAAAACTCAATCGTCCATGAAGAGGGAAAAAAATGTTTCTTTCTTTGTGAAACGTTTCAGTACGGTGGCTGCAGCGCCGCAGTCTGTCCTCCCGTAGCGAAGACGAGTAAAGAATCGAACCTCCAATGAGACAAAACACAATCGTATCGATTTTCCCGACTAGGTAAAAACCGAGGGCCAAATCTACCTGACAGGTCAGGACGGATGAGGCTGCGCAGGGGACAAAAGACTGTTCAGGCCAGACATGTGTAGTGACCATTTGTCTTGCCGTGACCATTAAAGCAGGGGGTCGCTGTAACAGAGGACAGGGTCAGGTGGAATGCACTTTTGATATGGTGATACATTTTGTGAAATCCTGCCAGGAAGAGACACGCCGGGGTTGTGGGAAGATTCGGCCTCCTTTGTGGTGCGGCTCTCCAGGCCCTTACATTGTGTCCCCTGAGCCATAGGAAATTGGCCCTTTAATCATGGGGTTAACCCGACAGGGGCTCCTCCAGGGCCGAGTGGGGGATCTCGGGCATCTCGGCTCCGTGCGCCGTCCCGTAAAGGTTCCTCGTCTCAGATGTTTCAGGTTCCTCGCTTGTTTTGAGCCCGTAGAGTGTCGAAGCAACGTACACTGTTTTTAAAAGCTCTTTGTCGCTGCTGCTAAGAAACTCCTTTGAATCCAATAACGGCGTTTAACTCGGCCCCGCTCTGAGGCACTTCCCGTTACTGTTTCAAAATAAGAGCACCTTTCCCCCATGCGCCTTTGTGTGAAAGGAATTTACAAGGTTGGTTTATTTCGTTTCTCTTTCGTCCGCTGGGTCTGCGAGGCAATCAGACGAAAGGGCGAAATGGCTGAATGGAGGAAATGATTTCTGCCCGTGTGAGGCCGGGGGTGATGCACGGCAAACTCGGACCTGTGATCGGCACGCCGAGGCCTGGTGTGTTTTCATAGGCTGAGACCGGACAGGTTAGCCTTTGTCGCCGTGTTTTGCCATCCCTCGGCCGCAGGGTTAAAACAACAAGCACCATTCCCCGTGGCTCCTAGTGGCGGGACAAGCGCCGCAATGAAAGACTGACGTCCCTCTCCCGAAGACGTGGGCCTGCTGGTCTTACTTAGGAAGAAATGCGATACGCTCAGATCTCAAAGAATTTGCAGCCGACTATCTGTAACCTTTGGAAAGGCTAATATATACAGCGGATCATACAGTAATACTTTATTGCGTCCACAATGGTAGTATTTTGGCCGGCACAGGGGGCACCCTTATGAAATGTCGATCGCATGCCTGCTTAGTGTCAGTGACACACTGCATTTTGTGACCTCTGCACTCCAATTGCTGCCATTACGGCCGCAGACAAAAGGACCTCTCAGAAACGTACATATTTTCCCACATGCATGGCTGAAATTGGAAACTTCCTCTCACAAGCTGCAAAGCTTTGAGCTGGGCCACTCATGAAAGGCCTGTGTGGTAGAGCGGTGGGAGTGGCCGAGGTGTGGGAGGAGGGGAGGTCACGTATGCACTTTGGCCTAAGGACTGAAAGCGGAGACCCCTGCTTTTTAGGAGCTGGTGGAATGCCTTTTGATGCAGACCTAAGCTTCTACTATCTTTCAGCAGGAGCGATCTACTGATGAGGTGCAGCAGATGAAGGGGAAACGGGCAGACGGGGCGAGCCGGGCTGCTTTGTTTGATCAGAGCTCCTTCTCAGGCGGGTGGTGCCTGATTGCTGAAGCAATTAATCGAAATTAGATGATCACATCCAAATGAAAGAGGCCGTCCGTTACAGCGACATAAAGCACTGCGTTTTGTACAGGCCTGTAACTTCAACTACGACTGCTTTTTAATTATTACGGCTTTGGAACACATAATACCGAAGCTCTGAAGTCACCCCTCTATGACTAGTGATGCGTGCCCAAGTGGGCATGGTGTCCGCCCCCCATTCCAGAGAGCGAAATTCATGTTATCCTGCAAACGAGCGGAGCGGGAATCGTACCATTTGCAGAGCGACTGGGCCATCAATGAAATCCAGATTTGCACAGGAATGTATGTGATTGCTATAAGGGAGGAGCCCTGAAGTGTTGGTCCAAGCGGGGGGGGCTGGGTACCCCCTTCACTACTCATTACCAATCTGTAAATATTTACGCTTTCACATCATTACTCCCCAATCATCACACAATCGATCATGTATGACCCGAAGTCAGGGAGGAAATGAGAAGCATGCCGGTGCCACATAACCATTAATACGCTTTCTCCAACACCGTCTTCCCACAATGCAACACTCTGCTCACGGGCCTGTCGGGTTCTCTTCATACAGTACAGGGAGTGTGATGGATGGATGTGCCTTCCCTCCTGGTTCACCACAATGAGCTGGGGATTTATGGCACCTGCAGCGTTCAGCCGCGGTGGTCGAACGTATGGTCAGTTACACGATGCGGAATTGGAAAACTGGCAGCGAAGAAACGTCGCACACTTTAAATTAGTTAGCAATTTAGACATGACTCAGCAGTTTCAATGTGGCCAGTTTCTTGTTTAAGGATGGATTTGGGGTTTGCTGACCTCATCGGTGCAATTCAGCAGCAATTCTTTATTTCATTAATTAGGAGCTGCAGTCCGGTTTCCTTCCACAGTCCAAAAACATGTATTAAAGGTGAAATGGATGCTCTACATTACCCCTTTCCAAAATGTCTCTATCTAGTGTGTCTGCCCTGTTCCTGAAACTTGCCCCCCACCCATTTAGATATGTTTAAGTCCATGTGAGGACATTTCTAACTCATTGATGAAATGATGTCACAGCAGATTTTACCCTGAGCCATCTCATTGGCCAAAATCCTTGAAGTCAGAGTTTGTGAATGTCTGTGAATGGCTCATAGAATGTTTGCACTAATAATAATCAAGAAATAAAATAAAAAAGCGGTCAGTTTGACCCTGATGTCATTTATTGTGACATTAGATGAAAGCAGTGATAACCTCGTTCCCACATCAGTAGAACCGAGGCTCTTTCTCAGCTACATGCGTTGATGTTTCAGATAATCAGATAATAACGAAAGGTATTTCTCAGACACAGCACCTGCAATGCCCAGATTCAACAGCGCACCGTCAGCGCACCATCAGGATGATGACACGGCGTGATCAGTAAGGTTTCTTCAGCAGACCGAAAATTAAAATGAAGTTACTATCTTTATAAAATCTAAGCAATATATAAATACAGCGAAAACAAACTGAATTCACAGGGTACAGCTTTATCTAAGTCCTGTTCAAACTTCTTGCCTACGTCTTGCCTTAACTGTTATCTTCTTAAATGTGTTTGAAATCACCTACTGAAGTCTAGGTACCAGTTTTAAATACATATGATGTAAAAAAAGATAAAGCAGTCGTCGTTTCATAAACAGTCATCTTGACTTAATCATGTGATTCCGTCCAATATTCGGAAATACCAGCCGATGTCTCTTGTGCACCGTTTGTACTTTGTAGTGGGCAGTGTGAGATTTTAGAGACCGACGTTCATATGATTTTAGAGACAGACGTTCTTATGATTTTAGAGACAGACGTCCTTATGATTTTAGAGACAGACGTCCATATGATTTTAGAGACAGACGTTCATATGATTTTAGAGACAGACGTCCATATGATTTTAGAGACAGACGTCCATATGATTTTAGAGACAGACGTTCTTATGATTTTAGAGACAGACGTTCTTATGATTTTAGAGACAGACGTTCATATGATTTTAGAGACAGACGTTCATATGATTTTAGAGACAGACGTTCATATTATTTTAGAGACAGACGTTCATATGATTTTAGAGACAGACGTCCATATGATTTTAGAGACATACGTTCTTATGATTTTAGAGACAGACGTCCATATGATTTTAGAGACATACGTTCTTATGATTTTAGAGACAGACGTCCATATGATTTTAGAGACAGACGTCCATATGATTGCATGACAGTTGTTAGGATTTTCAGGTGGCTGAATTATTACCCCCGCAAAAGAGAAAGTCTAGAGTTTCGGACCAGTACCCACATCTCCTTTCATTGCTGGCTGGGCCTCTGTTAAATAGCCCATGAGCTTGTAAAATGGCATATGGGATCTGTCAAGAGTGTCAGAGACCTCCAGTTAAAGTGAACATGTTGACACTGTTTGGTTTAGTTGAGCCAATGTATCTGATCGTGCTATTTGAGGCTGTCCATGTCACATCACTCGCAGAACTGGCAGCCATCGAGCTCAATGAGCAGAGTGGCAGGGCTTCAGCACACCAGACTGAGAACAGGGTTTCGGGAGAAATACTGTCAAGAACGAGAACTTTTGTTGGAGCGTTGGTGTTTAATATCTCACTGTATAGATACACATTGGCGGCACGCTGGCTTAGTGTTTAGCACGTTCGCCTCTCAGCACTAGGGATTCCCGGTTCGAACCCCCATCTGGGTGGTGTTTCCATGTTCTCCCCCTGTCCGCGTGGGTTTCCTCCGGGTTCTCCGGTTTCCTCCCACAGTCCAAAAACATGGATCAAGTCAATTGAGTTCTACAAATTGCACCATAGAGAGTGTGTCTGTGTGAGTGAGTGTGTGCCCAGCGATAGGTTGGCGCCCTGTCCTGGGTCTATCTGCCCAGCGCCCGAAACGTTCTCCCCTGGATGGGCATGGGGAACCCCCCCGCAAACGTAATATAGAACAAAGCGGAAGATAATGGATGGAATGGTTAGATACACATTAAAGTATTAAATCATGTGCTTGTAATAATGAACCCCATGGCTTTTTTAAACAAATCCATTGTTCTTAGTGGGACTGCGAGGCGTTAAATTTAATCTGAGGATGGACCCAATAGCATTCGGTCGCCCGGCTTCATTAGTCCACTGAATGAAAGGCAGAAAATGACGGAAGAAAAAGTGTTGAAGGGGTTGGAGCCTTTGTTCTGTTGCTTTATCTTTTCTTTCGGGAGGTTTAGGAAACTCTGAGGCAGATGTGATGGGAGTCGGGGGAGTCTTCATGTGCGGCGTAACTGAGCCTCGGAGCTGAACGGTGTGGCAGGGACACTAAAATAGATGCAGAAGTGCTGTGGTTCTTGCATTCTGCTCGACACAATCAAAGCATTCTCCTCCACGCATCGCATGTGTGTGTGATTTGGACTTGGCTCGCTCCAAACCGACTGCTAAGCCGCCCTTGTGAAAGGCGGGGGGCACCCAAAGGGGTTCAGCAGTTGAATAGGGGGGCAGCTGCAGCCAGAGGGCATCTGGGTGTGCAGCCCACTGTACCTCAAACCCCAAGTCTCACCACATCTGTGAGGATAACCACCCCACACCACCATGCACTTTTCATTCAGTCCTTTTCCCTTCGCTCGTTCCGTGAGCCGTTCGGCGAGTCGGCGGCTCGGGTCTGCCGGTTCGATGGTATATACTGTGTGACAGTATGTTATTCAGCTTAAATAATCGCTTGCAGATTGTTACTGTAACAACTTGAAAGGTCACTGTGCAGCCAGTGTGCATGGAGGGCCTTAACTACGCCATGGATCCAACCTATGATTAGCGTCCCCTGATTGTAAACAGCGCAGGGAGAACCACGCGGTCCGGGATTAATGGCCTCACACTACAACAGGATCACAATCAGGTTTATTTGTCACATACGTAGATATACATTGTACAGCCAGCAGTGAAATTCTTTCCTGACGTCTCCACATAAAGTTAAATTTAAGAAGATAAGAAAATAGAATAAAGATAAAATAAAAATGTAATAAATAAAAATATTATACATGGACTAAAGTATGAGGGAATGCTGTTTAAGGTTCTGTACTGTGGCAGCTTTTGACTGAACCCAACACAAAACCAAGGCGTGGATGAGCTTGTTGTGATAGAACTCAACTTCATCTCAATCCCAGTCTCATTCTTTATCTTTGGTATGAACTGGAACTGAGATTATGAGCCAGGTCCTCTCATCCAACACCACGGTCTGACCTCATGACTGCTTTCTGGATGAATGTGCAGACCACAGACACACTCCAGTCGTACGGGGCGGTCGTGGTTAAGGAACCAGCCTTGCAACCTAAAGCTTCTGGTCCCCATGTACTTTTTCCTTTTTTAAAACTCCAAAATATACACAGAATACACAATGTTTGATCTTAAAGGACATTCCGGGGAGTTAATCTGATTGTTAATCTGATCGGCTCTTTAAGTTTAATCCTGTCCACATTTTGCTTAAAGTTCTACAAAGTGAAGCGAGTCTTATGTTTCCGTCGATTGCGGCCTCGTCCGTTAAAGCTCTCCTCTGTGGCGGCTGAGGTCGTGTTTAACAGACCCTCTTACACATTCCTGTAAATTTCCTAACTGTGCTGAACGTATGGCCGTGGCCTGTGTCAACTTTGTTCTTCAGAATGTGTTAGGCAGCATGTGGGTCCACATATGGGTGCTTGTGTTTCTTCATTACTCAACTGTGACCTGCTTAAAAGGTGCATTCATTGGAATTGGCTCTGAACCCTGAAAGACTTGTCTTCGGTATCGCACTCCGCGGTTTAAGCTCCCCGCAGACAACGCTGTTCCGAAATTCTTAAACGGCATATTACGGGATTAAATGCTTTTAAATTAAATCGGACCTCTGTATCAATAGCGCGGGGGAGTTCTACAGGTTTTATCCTTTTGTTCAGTATATGCTACCCACTGTCTTAGTATATATAGGATTTGCCGCTGGTTTCAGGTCTCCGTGGGGGTCTTGGATCGTATCCCCCCGTGGATTAAGGGAAACTGCTATAATCTGGATAACCTACCTTGTGTGGAATGGGAAATTAGCTAAACAAAGGGGCCTTGTTTGCAAGAAACAAGATAAGGAGTTGTGAACTTTGCATCACAATGAGCTGCAGTTTGTTTGTTGTTGGCTGCGTGTTTGGTGCAATTGTTAACCTCCGCTTCCAAAGCAATTAAAGAGGAGAATGACACATAACGCTGCCGCTGCAAAGAAAAGCAACAAGTCGGTGCGTTCCAAACGGCATATTTCTGACCAAATGCTTCATATTGATAGAAAATGTCGCCTTGTTTGCATTGACAAATACCAGCTGATGGTTTTCACAAGCAACTAAATAATCTCTCACGCACATTCGAAAGTGCAAACGGCCGATTCTAAGTGTGTCTGCTCAATCGCATCAAAGCCGCGGCCCAATCGCTGTCTGCGTTGGCGGAGTCCCTGCGTGATGGTGCTAATTGTCATGAGTAGGCGTAAGGAAAAGTGTGTTTCTGCAAATTAACAAGGAGTGGACCGGCTACCTTTCAGCGGGAGAGCACTCGATTAAAAGTCTTTAATTACCCGAACACTTGGCCCCGCGACAATCAGTGAACAAAGCGGATGCTTCAGCTCTCATTGTCTCAGACACACGGTGGGTCAACAATTAGTTTGTGGTCTTGGCACTCTGTTTATGGATAAGAGAAAACATCCCGGCCTAGACAAACACTCGCGGATGCCCCTATCACCGCTCCAGATGGTGCTCCTCTTCATCCCGGTCGCTCTCTCTTGCCCCGACTCCCCGCCACCCCCCCCCCCCACGCCCCTCTCGTCCCATCCCCCTTTCGCCCTTTTGGAGAACACAAATGGTTGTCCGTGCCACCATCTTAACTCTAATGAGCGCATTGGAGCCGGGCTTTCATGTTGGCCCGTCCGGGGCGAATCAAGAACCCAGTTTTATATGGACTGTTTTGAGTTTCAATAGGTGGCCGCTGGAATGCAAGTCCCCCGCTTTGCCGGGGCCCCACAGGGTGGTCCCGTTGCGACTCGTAGCTCGCTGGGGTGCGGCCTCCTTGTTAAAGAATGGGGGAGGCTACAGGTTTAGGGTGAACTCTAAATCAGCTTCATTTAGCCGTCAGCCCGCTTTGGAATGAGTCGCGTTTTGGAGGACCCCGTATCGACCAAACACTGAACTGGGTCCAAGTATCCCACCCTACAGTTTAAGTAAGAAGGGGGTCAGACGTTACTGCTAATTGCCAAACACAGCCTGGGAAACGCCGGGATGAAAGCGCAGAGTGTGCTGCTTTGTAGCTACCTGCCTTTGTGATGTGAATGAATTAATTGTGTCCATGTGCTGAAGGCCGGCCGCGTTTGCATCTCTGAGAGGAACTCGCTGCTCAGCCACCGCAGAGTCGGACGTGCTGCTAAGTGAATTATTAATTCGTTCGGTAACATCTGACGCGTTGGGCGTCAGTTTGGATACGCATGCGAACCCAGAGTGCGGATGTGGACAACCTGGCCACTGTCATCTGTTAAACACATTTGAATAACTGATACGGAAATGTGGGAGGAACATTAACCTCAAATCTAAATCCCAGGAAGACGAAGCGTGAGATGTTTATTTAAATATTAATTTTTAAACTATATGTTTGCTGTTGTAGTTATACATATAAATATATACACATTGCCCAGCGATGGATTGGCGCCCTGTCCTGGGTGTATCTGCCCAGCGCCCGAAACGTTCTCCCCTGGATGGGCATGGGGAACCCCACCGCGACCCTAATAGAGGACAAAGTGGGAGATAATGAAAAAAAAAAAAACATGTATACACATAAACATATATACTGTATGAAGTGCACGAGCAAAGCTATTGGAGCACAAACGCGTGCAGGAATTGTGGTCAGACACTGATACTGGACGTCGAGACACGGCTCACAATCCCAGTTCTAATTCATCTCAAAGCTGACGATGCAACTGAGGTCAGGACTTTGTGTGGGTCAGTTAAATGTTTCCACAACAAACTCACTTATCTGTGTTATTAGCAAAAGTACAAGCCAATAGTACCACCACAGAGCAGGGATTATTTGGTGGGTGCATTATTCCTATCCCAGCAGTGTCACTGAGGTGTTTAAATGAAACTACAGCAGCACTGCTGCACTAACACCCCCTCACTGCATCAGTGTCACTGCAGAACTGACAATAAACAATCCACCACCCAAATGATACCTGTTCTGTGATGCTGCTGACCAACAGAGAACAGAGAACCAACAGGAGACTAAAAAAAAAACAAAGAACACAGATGGACTACATTCTGTAATTATAAAACTACAAACTCCATCTATATGATAAGTGGAGGAGATAGAGAATGGAGCAAGATGTCCAAACTTTTGACTGGTACTCTACTCTTGAATAATCTTCAGATGAATGAATGTGATGGATCGGATGTTCAGCTTGTAGAGGGTTGAGTATCTCTGTACACGCTGTATAATGAACAGTCTGCTGAACACATCACTGTTAAATTACAACAGCTCTGTGCACATCCATTCACAGAATCCGTCACGTTAAGGGTTTGGTGTTTTTTAAACGTAAACCAATGTCCCCCCGACTCGTCAGGTTTTAATACTGTACACTAATTGGCTCCCACGGCACGTCCCCGTCCTGTACGACACCGCCGCCACCTTTTGCTCTGGATGCCTGAAACGGAGCTCACAGGAATCCGCCGTTGACAATCGCACGGCCAAAGCCTTTAACATGTTAGCCTGCTTTCACTGCCCTCCAACTCCTCTTCAGGTTTTGTGTGCTATGCTGCTATTGCCACTTTGAGGGGCCCCAGCGAGTGGAGCCATTCAGCACTAATGAACTTCCAAAGTGAAGCGGTGTGCCTCATTAGTGGCCATTGTTTCGAAATACAGTATAGATTCCTTTTTCTCTCGTGCAGCTGTTGTTCGGCTCACCTGTGAATAGAGGAGGAGGTGGAGGAGGAGGAGGTGGTGGTGGTGGTGGTGGACTTCACCAAAAGTTGACATTCCAAGCTCATACTCATCACAATTAAGAAAGATAATCGGCGTTGCTGCGGGCAGAAAAATGTGTGGCGGACTGGAACTGTATAAATGACATGCTTTGAACAGGGCAGCTCTTGAGAATGCACCTGCCCCTGTATGTTGCCCTTTTACTCTGGAGTAATGGAACTGGTTACGTTGGATTGCTGCCTGGTTCTTCTCTCTGTAACCTTAACGTACAGTCAGCTCTTTCCTGCAGATTCCCACCACCAGCCCATGAGAAATGACACTGCGTTCTCCATAACAGAGGTCCGATACCTCACTAATTAGGCTTCATAAAAGCATAAAGTCGATGATACGGCAGAAGGTGAGCTGTATGCAGGGCAGGGTACCTTCATGCGTGGGAAACAGATGCCCTCTGCACACACCTTTTCTGAAAGTCAGGATACGCATCCATCAGCCTGAACAAGACGATCCTCCGTTTGAGCTGACTGTGTTCAAAATAAAGAAATAAAACACTTATGTAGGGCAGCACGGTGCTGAAGTGGTTAGCACGTCCACGTGGGTTTCTTCTGGGTTCTCTGTTTTCCTCGTACAATCCAAAAACATGGATTCAAGGTTAATTGGCTGCTAGTAATTGCCCCAGAAAATGTGTGAATGAGTGTGTGCACAGCGATGGATCGGCACACTTTCCTAGTTGTATCTGCCCAGCGCCCAAATCTTTCTGTGTATTAGGAACATCCCCCCCCTCCCCGTGAGCCTAGTATTAAGTGGAAATTAATGTGATGAGCTGAGAGTTATTTTGAAGATTTGATTTCTAAGGTGTGTTTAAAATACATTAATTATTACGAAGCTCCAACAAACAAAACAAAAGTTATTAAAACAATTTAACAAATGGACCCAAAGGAAAATGCTGAGTCGGGGCCAAAGAATCACCTGTCTCCAAACGTTCGTGCTCCTGACCGCTTTAACCTTTCCATTCGAAATGCCTCCGTTTTTATGATGATGCTGCCAGCTGTGAGTCGACTCCATCCCCTTTGAGTTTCCAAACGTTTGGCTCTCTATCTCACGTTAACTCCGATTCGGTGAATGATGACGGCTCGGCTGAGGTGATGAATCTGTACTTTTACAAATTGGTGCTCTGTGTCATCGGGGAACATTCGCGTATAATGCGCCTCATATGTTTGTGTCTGTGGCGCATAGACGTTATTAGAGAAATGAAACTGGACAGAAGCAGTTAAGGAAGGAATGCCGTGATATTTCGGCTGAATTCAGAACAGTCAGTGGTGTGCGGATCATCCAGCCGAGCAGGAGCAGCTGTTTTATCTGCGTTTGTGACACTGAGGCTCCTGCCAGCTGCTGGCTGATAAAACCGTGATAACGCAGTTCTGCTGAACTTAGGTGGGTCATTAACTGAACTGAAAATGATAATACCCTGCTGCTGAGTCACGGGTGACAATTATACATCAGTCTGTCACAATTAAACGGTATGCAAAACAACCTTTAGTGACAACCTTTAGTGCGTGTGTGTGTGTGCGCGTTTGTGTGTTTAGTAACTTCAGTGGAAACATATTTTTTTAAGCTGTTATTATAAGTAAATTGAAATACGATGCTTTGAAGCCACAATATGTTATACAGCGATGTTATCGCAATAACCTTCAGAATATAAAGCAATGAAACAAATCATAAATTAACCAAAGAAAGCAAAAACGTTTGTTCATTAAAATAACATCAAACAGAAACATGGTTAAAGGTTAGTTGATGTTCATATATATTTTCTGCATTGCTTTGTCCTGCTGTGTTTGGCTCAGTGGTTTCCTTTTCTCTTTTTTATTTTATTTTTATTTGTTTTCCAAAACTTTTCACCGGTTAACGTGTTCGCTTCTCAGCGCTGTGGGTCCGGGTTTGAATCCCGATGTTGGTGGGGTTTCCATGTTCTTCCCGTGTCCACGTGGTATTTATCCATGTTCTCCGGTTTCCTCCCACAGTCCAAAAACATTGATTCAAGGTGAATCTATTTTGCCCCATCTAAATTGCCCCATGTAGTGTATGTGTCTGTGTGAGTGAGTGTGTGCAAAAATAAAATTTTTGACAAAGATACTAATTGTAGGTTGGCACGGTGGCTTAGTGGTTAGCACGTTCACCTCTCAGCGCTAGGGATTCCCGGTTCGAATCCCAATCTGGGTGGAGTTTCCATGTTCTCCCCGTGTCCGCATGGGTTTCCTCCGGGTTCTCCGATTTCCTCCCACAGTCCAAAAACATGGATCAAGTTTATTGAGTTCTCCAAATTGCCACATATAGAGTATGTCTGTGTGAGTGAGTGTGTGCCCAGCGATGGATTGGCGCCCTGTCCTGGGTGTATCTGCCCGGCGCCCGAAACGTTCTCCCCTGGTTGGGCATGGGGAACCCCACCCCCCGCCGCGACCCTAATAGAGGATAAAGCGGGAGATAATGAATGAATACTAATTGTACTTTTTCAAGTACAGGAGGATTCTGCGAACGTTGTGAAGTCGCACAAACAGAATATGATATCAGTAAATACAGATGTAATAACTGAGAAGATGCAAAGATTCCATAAAAGACATGCAAATCGTGTGAAAGGAGTTTACACATGCAAAGTTCTTTGTTCCTCGCAGATTGTTTTGTCTCACAGGTGTCTTTTTCAATCGGAGCCCCTGAAGCTGCAGGCTGCTGCATGTTTGCTTCGGGACCTCGTATGGAAATCTAAAAACACATCAAAGTGAAGCGAGTTTAAGTGTCAGACTGGAATTCACTGCCCTTTTTCTCATTGATCTTTAATCTGCATTTCTGTTGTACATAAAGAGAAAACGAGCAAACACTACACGGACAAAAGTATCAGCCCACACCTCTCTGAATTCAGGTGGTCCATTCAGTCTCATCGCCACAGGTGTTACCGTCGCAGTTCTGGGAAGGTGCTGATCTGTACCAGCACGAGGGCGTGTCCTCACAGAGGAAGGTGAGGTTGGGGGAGTTGGGTGCTGAGGAAATTGACTGGCCTGTATTTTTAAGATGAACTGGAACCAGGAGGGCAAGCCAGCCATCTTCTCATCCAATCAGAACTCACTAAAAAATCCCAAAATCCTGGAGGAAGCCCTGTCAGAGGAGTGGATTCTGTTACCAACTTACATTTACATTTAGCAACTTACATACATTTACATTTAGTCATTCAGCAGACGCTTTTATCCAAAGCGACTTACAAATGAGAACACCACAAGTCAGAAGCCATGGAGAAAACCAACTATACTGTAAATTCATCAAACCTGATTGTTATTCGATGCTGCGACCCCCCCCCCCTTTTTTTTATTTATTTATTTTTTTTATTTATTTCTACAACAGGTATTTGTTAAAGAGATGCGTCTTAAGTAGTTTCTTAAAACTGATAAGTGATTCTGCCTTACGGACAGAGTTGGGAAGAACGTTCCACCATGTTGCAGTGGTGAACGCCACGGAGTGAGAGTTAGCTCCTCTGTGAGGTGAAACCTCCAGGCGGCGATCATCACTGGAGCGAAGTGAACGAGTCGGAGTGTATTTTGAAAAGATAGAGTGAAGGTAGGAGGGGGAAGATCCAGAAATGGTTCTGTAGGCCAGAGTCAGTGACTTGTACTGAATGCGAGCAGCTTAAAATGTTATGTCACAGAAACACCTGACTGTGTGATGGATAGGTGTCCTAATACTGTATGTCCATATACAGTATCATTTAGTGTAAGTCTGGACACACCTCCTTCTTGCTTCCTTGTCCATTTCCTCCCCTCAGCATGTTGCTGGACTTTGTAGTTTTACAGTTAACTACAGCCTGTAGTTGATCTGTTTTCTTTGCACGGCGGAGACGAAATTGCAAATAACATGTCACATAACAGCATGTCTGCAGTCTTGCACAAATGCTGAGTGAGCAGCGAGAGGAAAGCCAATTGCAAAACGTACAAACGGCAAAGCGGTGTGCCGGCATGAAGCTGAAATTCATTTAACTGCTCTTTCCTGTACGGCCTGCATCGGAACTGCGCTCAGAAGGAGAGGAAGAGGCCTCGAGGCTCCTCGCTGGAGCCGGCTACACCAATTCAGAAGAATGCACAGGCACAGAACGCTCTACTGTACTGAGAGAGACGTAAAAAGGCGATTCGGTGGGCGTGGGGGGTGGGGGGGGTGGGTTTGTCTGTTTGGGTGGGGGGGGGGGGAGGAAGCCCGTGCGGTTGCTCTTTAGTTGGAAGCTGCAGGCAGTAATGTTCCAGGGCAGTTGCTGCACGTGCACCCCGTGTGGTCATCGGCCTCCTCTCCGATTGGCCGCCGGCTCGGCCAATGGCGGGACGCCTCCGCTCAGCCATTCATGAAAAACTGGAGTGAGTGATTGAGCAAACAGGATGTGCAGTGAATGCGAAGGCTATCACTTCCCAGCACGCCTTCCTCCACAGGCATTTCATTCAGCCCTCAAGGTTAAGCTTCCCCGTGTCCAGCACATCACTCCTGCACATTTCTGAAGGACAAAACAGACGACCGTCTCTATTTCTGCCGTTAAGTCATCTCTGATGACATCACCTGCCTGCAGCACGTGAGCTCCGGCCGCGGGGCGGTGCAGTTTTCGGGGCGACGGGAGCGGTCGGCCCCCTGCATGTCGCCCTCCGCTCACTCTCTGACCCACACGAAGACGATTTAATCTTTCAGGGCTCACGTTTTCTCTGCGTAGAGTGAATGGAGGCATTTGTTTGCCTTTAAGAAGTCGGTGAGGAATCTGAGGCGCGAGCATCTGGCTCACATCTTCGCAAATTGGTCACCGTGCAGCTCTCACTTCCCACGGACCTTGTGAGGTTTATTAAGCACCTGATTGAGGTGCTGAGAAGGATGAAAGCAAACGCACAGCGAGTGGATGTGTTGTGTCTGAATGCATTTGCGCGTTCGTGGCTTTTTCTCACGCGTTTAAGATCAACACCAGCCACTAAAAATAAAATGAGGAATCGTTATTCTCTCTCTTACTTTGAACGGCTGTCTGTACTTCACACGCGCCACCTTTAAATCACACAGAGTGTGATGCACTTCCCTCAGCAGTGTGCTGCATGATCATTAGTGTTTAATGAAAATATGATTATAAATCAGACAGTAGTGTTGTTTTCTCCGTTACAATATTTTCCTTTAAACATAATTGTGATTGTTTTTCATTCATTCATTCATTATCTTCCGCTTTATCCTCTATTAGGGTCGCGGTGGGGTTCCCCATGCCCATCCAGGGGAGAACGTTTCGGGCGCTGGGCAGATACACCCAGGACAGGGCGCCAATCTATCGCTGGGCACACACTCACTCACACAGACACACTCTATATGGGGCAATTTGGAGAACTCAATTGACTTGATCCATGTTTTTGGACTGTGGGAGGAAACCGGAGAACCCGGAGGAAACCCACACGGACACGGGGAGAACATGGAAACTCCACCCAGATGGGTGCTGAGAGGAGAACATGCTAAACACTAAGCCACCATGCCGCCTGTGATTATTTTAATTCCAAAAAAAGGCCAGTGATGAGGTTGGGGACTGATGTTGGGACGTTTACTCTAAAGTAAAGTACTGCACGCTGTTTACTCTCTTGTTCCTACTGGGAAACACACACACACACACACTATATATATATACTGTATATAGGTGCAATTTAAATGGGCAATATGAATCCATGTTTTATTGACTGTGGGAGGAAACCGGAGAACCCAGAGTAAACCCACATGGACACGGGGAGAACATGCAAAAAAAAAAATTTACATCCACAGTGTGTGACAACTACTGTGTTTGTGGTCTGAGTTACATATACAGGAATGGTTTAAATAATTACAAAGTAATTGTATTTTTAAAAATCTGATTGAATATGCGTTATTAATGAAGCTCGTGCTGATAATCAGTTAATCTCAACAATAACGCAGGTCCAGACCAACCATCTGGCCTTGAATAAAAGGCAATGACAGCATTTTTTTAAGCTCCAGTTTTGCCTTGTTTAAATTCCCATTAGACAGACAGACAGACAGAGATTTCGGCTTCACAATGGAAACATTTTTGTATATTCAGTTTAGACAGCGAGTTAATGCGTCGAATAGAATTGCGTAGCATCTCTATGCAAAATGGCTTGAAAGACTGACGCTCGTTTGCATTCGCTTGCTGTTCTTTTTAACTCCTTAATGAGTGGGACGAGCATTATTATGTCAAACGATGCAGACAGATGAGCAAGTGCTTTGTTTCATTAAAGTATCTCACATTGTCTAATGTGACCTCATGCCCACCAGACAATATCTACCCTGCAGAGCCTGGACCCCTGCCAGTGCGGCCCACGCTTCTGCCATGAGCAGACACGGTCTGACAGGTGGATGTTAACCGTTCCTCTATAGCCATGTCAATGTACAGATCAACTAATGAGCACTGAAGCTGACAGGGCAAGGCCAATGCTTCTTTCTCCAAGACAACCAGCTGCTTGTTCTCAAAATGCAAGATGGCAGTTTGGGGCCTGGGTACTCGGGAGGGAACGATACGGACCTCTGTGGTCATCAGTTTGTCATCTGTTGCCGTTTTTTTTTTTTTTTTTGTGGATTCACACAAATGCATCGTTAGGCAGTTTGGATCATTGTTTGCTGACATAAACTTTGTTTTTTACAGTTCTTTACTTTGGTTCCAATAAAAAAAAAACTTTTTATATTTCAGTTCATCAAACAACCAAAAAGGAAAAGTCCCATTTAACGGGCTGTGTTAGCATAGTGACACTTAACAGTAATTTAAGAAGGCGTGTCCCAACTGTTGCACGAGACAAATACATAAACACTTAAAGCTTGATGATCTCTCGGTGATCATTAATCCATCATTAAATACAGACGACGTTTGAAGGAATCGTTAAACAACGGTTTACTGATCGAACACGATGGCAGTGCTTGACCCTCCATGAATTTGAGACTCCCATTGTTCTGAAAGTTGGTCGAGGGGCCCGTGCTATCAAACTAGATTTGGACAGTAGGTTGATTTAAAAAAAAAAAAAAAAAAAAAAAAGTGTGTGGGGGGCAGATAAAGGGCTACGGCTGATCACACTTAGGAAGCCGGGCCTGCCATACCTAATCTGTACCATCTCCCCTCAACCCTGGGACATAATTAGTGATAGTGGGCATATGGAGCTGATTATTATGTAACAATATGGAACCCGCTGGAAAACAATGCGGCAAAATGGGACTCATTGTACTGGGGCTCTCAGATGGAAAGTCTGGAAACGAGCCGCCTGCATGTACGTTATTTACATTTAAAAAGACACGAAGGAACGAATGGACGGAAGACGCTGCGTCAGAACTTCTTCATGTTCTTATCTGCTTATGTTATAATCTCAGAATGGTATGCCACTGAACGGAAACATTAATTCTACATTAGTATTAAAGTCCTTTTAATCACAACTTAATGAGCCATTAATCCCAGAGGGGCGTTGTTCCCACCTGTCAGAAGGTTCCAGGTCCAAATGTAGCATCTGGCTACTACATTTAGCTGCACATGCTTAGAACAAAAGGACTACAGTAATTTGGACTACAGTAATTAGTTGGATTTGGAAAAAATCCTAATTAATTATAACTCTACTTAACTGACGTGTTACAAAGGCAATAAAGTCTATTCCTAAACCTTAATTAAACCTTGGTTTGGTGATGCTGACCATATTGCTGGGAAGTATATAGTAGTAATAATCTAATAATCTATAACTTAATTTTATAATCTCATTTCATCTCATATCTTCCGCTTAATACCTCTACCAGGGTTGCAGGAGGAGGGGGTGTTCCCCATGCCCATCGAGGGGAGAACGTTCGGGTGTCGTGCAGATAAACCCGGGAAAGGGCGCCAATCTATCTGTGGGTGCACACCGATGTATTTTGTTATTCTTGCTGGACGTCTCGTCTGATTTCAGTTCCATTTGTCATAAAAAAGTCAGCTCTGATCGTATGTGGCACATTGTTTTTTGGGACTTCATGCCCCGCGGTGATCCCAGCTTACACAAAACCCACCGCAGCTTCTGTGGATTTCTGGATTTAATTGATAGATGTGTGATAATCAATAAGTCTGCCATCTGTTTTTGGAGGTTAGGACGTCACGTATCGATATGGATTACGTGGTGTCTGAGCTGTAGATGACTGTGGGTACTGAGATAATTCTGATTTACAGCTGAATCAATAACGATTAGAGAAATAGGTTGCGCGGTGAGATGCTTTAATAACTCCGGCTGAGGACTGTAAAAGGATTTAGTCATTTCCTGCCAATATGATAATTAATTAAGCTAAGTGTCAGCAGCCTCGGCTCTGGTTGAATGAACTGTTTCAGAGAGTCGCTGCTTCAGATCTGTGAGAGATTGATTTAGTGTCCGGCTGCTGCATCGCTCGAGAATCCATCTGAATTCTGCTCACAACTCGAATCGTGCTGCAGAGATTTCAACTCAAACCCACAACAAATCGGATTCATTCAGTAGACAGTTTACCATAGAGATGGACTCTAGTTTTACAATTACAGAAAGTAATCCATCTGCTCTTTGTTTTGTTAGTCCCCTGTTGATTCGCTGTTTCATATTGGTCAGGACCATCACAGAACAGCTATCACAGAGTACACAGTATGTACTGTAGGACACTAACATATGGACTAGAGACTGGAATTGTAGACCTACAAAGTCCATCTTTACTGTAAGTGCAACTGAGAACATGGACAATAACTGGAGCAAAAAGAGGGCGTGTCCAAACTTTTGACCGGTGTTTTATATTAAAGAGCATTTTATCAGAGTTTAAATAGATTGCATTGTCTTTACTTATCAGCAGAGACGACGTTTGCAATCACCGCAGTCTCTTTGTTGATGACTTCCTGTTTCTATTCTTAAGTATGTTAGAAATAGAATTAGAACCGACTTGCCTGTGGGTTCAACATGGAGGGTCTGGTAGGACAAGTTTGGTAGATTACATGCTGTCACATATTCACCATACTCCACAAATTATATGGCAGTAAATAAAGTGTGGCTCTTTAGTCCCATATACAGACAAAACAGTATTGGGACGCACCTCTCTGTCATTGAATCCGGGGGTTTTATTCTGTCTTGCTGTCACAGGTGGACGTAAAGCACCTGGCTGTGCAGTTTGGACTCTATCCCTCTATCATTGCAGAAACAGTTTGGGGAAGGCCTTTTAAAATTTGTGTCTTTGTGGTTGGCTTGAGTTTGTAGTGAAGTAACCCTGACCTCAACTCGTTTGTAAGGAACTGAAACAAGGACTGTAGAATTGTGTTGTGATTTCAGTGGAAGCTCAGTGAGTGAAGTCGGGCCATCGACACGAAGCCGTGAGTTCACCAGCAAAGCCCTGAAGCCTGTTTGCTGCAGGCTTGTTGTTGTATCACGGCTGACCCTGCGATCTGACCCCAGTCGTCAGGTTGGCTTAATACGGTCAGAAAAATGACATACAAAACCTTCCCAAAAGATTTGAAGCTGTTATGTCTGAAACAGGAACCTGTTTTTTTTTTTAAATAGTGTATCTAATTCAGTTTATGAAAAGAAACCGCGTCAGCCAACCAGAATCTCAGGAACTGCCTGTTTTCTTAAAAATATGTTGTTAATAATTAAGTGTTCCAGCTAACTGTATCAGGTGGGGGGGTGAGTTCTGAAGGTTCTCCTGTCGGTCAGATGCCAGGCTGTTTAACGCGCCTCTTGTCTGATATTGTATTTTTCAGAATTTGATGATTAATAGAGCGACATATTAAATGTTCTTGGTTTGTTCGAGTCCTTTCGTCGTCTGCAGCCTGGTGTTGCTTTTTCCAGTCGCAGTTGCCGTCAGTGGAGACGTTTCAGTAATTAATATGTCAGTTTAACATCTTCTATTTCCTCCACACTAATGAGAATCAATCAAAAGTCATTCCCACAGGGTTTAGCACACACTCAGATCACATGGCTCTTCTTATAATAAAAGCAATATTCTTTATATGCTTCCTGAATATTTCTAGTATTTCCCTCTAATCATTAAGCTCATACACGCTCTTCTTATTTATTCTGTATGAAACGTTTGTCTGGCATTGTTGTAGGTTTACTGAGGCATGTGATATTAAACAGTGGCAGCATATCTCGAAGCTCATCTACAGTGACTGTTTGTCTAAAGAGATGTAGCCAAACAAGTATTGCACCAACTCTACCAATGCTAAACTGACACACAGCACCACCAACCATGAAAACGGATTGTGTTTTGTAAGCAAACAAAAACCTTCCGACTCAGAAATGCAGCTTTATTTACATTTTAGACAACGTTGCTACACCCAAAATAAAATGACTACCCGAAGACAACGGTCAGGTGGAGCCAGTCGCACGGATGGCCACCAACCTAACATTTTTATTTATATCTTTGTCTATCGTACTCTTTAGCAGATGCTTTTATCCAAAGAGACTTACAAATGAAAGAACAACACAAGTCAGTAGTTAAGGAGAACCAGATGCTGTGTAAAATAATCACTAGATTAACCTCATCTCCCTTATTATTATTATTATTATTATTATTATTATTATTATTCATTCATTCATTCATTCATTATTTTCCGCTTTATTCTCTATTAGGGTCGCGGGGGGGGGTTCCCCGCTGGGCAGATACACCCAGGACAGGGCGCCAATCTATCACTGGGCACTCACTCACTCACACAGACACGCACACAAACACACTCTATATGGGGCAATTTGGAGAACTCAATTGACTTGATCCATGTTTTTGGACTGTGGGAGGAAACCCATGCGGACACGGGGAGAACATGGAAACTCCACCCAGATGGGGATTCGAACCGGGAAATCCCTAGCGCCGAGAGGAGAAAATCTAAGCCACCGTGCCGCCCTATTATTATTATTATTATTATGAGTATTATTATTATTATTATTATGAGGAGTATTATTATTAATATTATTATTATGAATATTATTATTAGTAAGTGCTCAAGTGCTTTGGGAAGAGATGTGTTTTGAGTTGTATCTTTAAAATTCTTGAAAAGAAAAGCTTAAACACTGAATGTCTCACGTTTTTCTATTATTAAATGCACTAACGGTCCCGTCGAGCGCCTGCATAAAACATGAAAGAACCAAAGGAAGTCGTGGGCCTGGATCCTTCACCTTCCTTTGATTGTCATCTTGAGGTTCTTTTCAATTCCACACTGTAAAAAAGGCAACACAATGTTTTTGGTCACAGTGTAAGAACTAAACCATTGCCATTACATCATTATCAAAAAAGAGAAGTTTATGGAGCCCTCCCCCGTATCCCCCCCCCCCATTGTTTCTTAGCTGAACTAGCAAACAGGAATCTGTGGAGGATTAAAGGTTTGGATGGAAACCAGGAGCTTTTCTGGATGGCTGTGTGTTGTTTAATTTTGCCTGGCGCAGGACGGTGGGTTGTGTAGATGTTCCACGTTGCCTTTAGAGGAGGCAGTGATGCCGTAACAACGTCCGAAGTGTTTCCATCAGGAGAAACTCCCAAAGATGCACTAGAACACTGTAATCGAGGTGCAACAGCACTTAGCTGGTCCTGGTTTTTCTGCTGAACCGAGGCCTTTCTGCGTTGGATACGTGTCGACGGTGGAGTCTGAGCACGGCTCTTGAATTCTTCCCTGCTGAGAGCATGGTGCCATCATTAACGTGGGCCACTCCATTGAAGATGCTGGTCAAAGCAGGGGGAGTTTGTGAAAAGGACAGGCATTGTTCTCCTTGGGTGGGGAGTAGGCAAGAGGAATGTGGGCCGAACGTGAGCCGTGCGAGGCCTGAGAGAGAGACACTATTGTCCCCCACGGTTACCCCCTCAGCCAGATCAGGGCAAAGGAGCCATGGGGTCACCGCTCCTGCTGCTCTGCATGGACCCACAACACTGGCCACACCATACTGAAGCCTGCCAGCCTCTCACAACAAATACAAATGCTCACTCATCAAAACTCTCTTTTTTTTGGGCCTTTGGAGATTCTTGCTATTGTCCCATTGGCTCAAGGTGTTGGAGAAGAGATCTAAGATGAACATATGAGATCAAAGCAGAACCCAAAAGATTCAAGCTGAAACTAAATGATCTTATATTGAACATAAGAAGAACCGAAGAGATCTAAACTGTATCTAAGAGATCTAAACTGAATGTCTTGTTATTTTTTTAGCCACCTAGACAAGGAGAGAACATCCAAACTTCACAAAGGTTTGGGGGGTCGTTAAAACCTTTTCTTCTTCCATTCTGTAATGAGTGCCACTCCGTAAACCTCGCATACTTTTATGAGGATGCATTGAGGAGGCGTGTGTTTGTTGAGAAAACATCCTCTTTGATAATTCAGAAAAAGAAACGCTGGTCAAACACTCAACGGAGGATCTGACGGACCCAAATATTTGCCTGTGTGAACGTACAGTGCGTCAGCTGCCGTGTCGACCCGCGCGTGCGGTTAGCGCGCCCGTTGTTTTCAGATCGGACCTCGCGGACGCATCAGATCCTCCCTGGTTTGGGGTCGACGTCGCCCGGCGTATCGTTTGCATGTGTGGCCGTGCGGCTATGTTAGCGCGCGTGCTTTTCCGAGTGCGGCTTGTGAAGATGTGGAAACCCCTGGAGGTGGGCTGGCTGGAAAAGAGGGAGGGGGCATGTGTGTGTGGGGGGGGGGGGGGCAGAAAAAACACAGTAGTGCTTCCCTTCCCTTTTATCATCCTCTAGTGGGAAAAAATGTGATAAAGAGCACTGCTGGTTCAGAGGCACCCGGCTTATAAACACAGCTCACATGCACAGAGACAAGGTCAGGGGCCACATAGCACTTTGACAGAGAAGAAGAGGGGAAAAAAAGCATCCAAGGAACCTCCAACAATGACCACTGAAGACTGAAGAGCAGGCCGTGCGGATCTGACAAGTGTTCACTTTACATTCTTCCTCTTTCCCAAGACGCTCCTCTCCCCCACAGCCTCTTCCTCACTTTCCCGCTGTACGTCCCGAGCATATGGCAGGACACTTATCAGTTCGGTATCAAATGCTTTTCAGATGCTCCATCACTGACGCGCATGTGACGAAGATGAATCATACCGCGTGTATTATGCATGCTCCCACCGAACACTGGTACTCGGTCTGGAAAACCATACCTTTGTTTCCCTTCGTCTCTGTGTTCCCGAAACGGCTTTCTCTCTTGGAAATGCTTTCCGGAAGATTTTGGAGTGAATGATTGTCTGTTCCTTTATTGGGTCAGACACCGATGCTGGGCTTTCAAACCTAACTCAGCCAGCCTAATGGACCTAATGGACCCTGCTTTGTGCACAAGGACATAGCCATCTATGGGCCTTCCCCAAACTGTTCCACAGAGTTGGGGGTGTGCAGTTGCCAAAAATTGCTAGTTGCCACCCATGCAGCTGTATGAATCTTTGAATCTATATTTACGCAGTAGTTGGTAGTGCGGAGGCGGCACGGTGGCGTAGTGGTGAGCAGGGCCCTAATCCCTCATTGCTCCAGGGGTGTATGTGATGTAAATGTAATGTAGAGCCTGTCCTTAATTCTTATTGGCTGAATCATGTTTTATGATTTATTTCTATATTAATGAGCCGTGTTTAACGAGTTCCATTAAGTTTAGTGAGACAGTTCTTTTGATCCGAAACATTTGATTGTATTTGTACTTTAGATTAATACACAGTTATACAACAGATGAGTCGCCTGGACCTCATGTTGCCTTAGGACTTATGTTGCAGAAAAATAATTTTTTGCAAATATTTTAAAATTTATAAATTTTAATCAAATTTAATCAAATCAAATTTTTATGGGAATAAAACAGTAGAATATTTTATCTTACTGCATTTTTATAAACACCGTGAGCCACTTGTTGTGTATTTAATAGGGTTACAGCTGCACTCGTGTCTTATTGTATGTATTTTTATACTGAATACTGTATTTTATTGTATTGAAATCTAAAATAAGAAGAGGGGACATTCAGGGTTAATTTGCGGTCAGGCTTTATTTTTTTTTATATATAACACACATCCTGGAGATTAGGTCGTTTCATGTCCGTCCCAGATGGACAGAGACCCTAGTTCAGCCCCGGCTTTTGGGGGATAACGGCTCAGTCACCTGGGGGTCTCGCACCCAACACGTGAGCGGGAACAATGGAGGCAGAACTGCAGACGATCGACTCGAGGGATTACGTTATCTGTCCGTTTGTTCCTGCCTTCAGATGCACTCACCCCCCCCCCCCCCCCCCCCCACACACACACACACACACATCCTGGACTTGACGCCCACCATCCTCCCTCTGTAATCCCCCAGGGCCATATTAGACCCATTTTGGTGGGGCAGATGGGCAAGGCTGGCACACTCCAGGCACGGGGTTAATGATAAGCCCTAATAGTTGAACAGATTTAAGTAATTGACCACTTTGTTTGATCCTATTAGCTGCTAGAATGTAAGCTAGACCCTGGGGGTGACAAGGACTCGTCCTACTAGTGCTGTTCAGGAACCTCGTTGCCCTCAGCCTCAGAACAATGTTTTTTTTTTTATATTAAACCTGTTCTGTAAATCGTCCTAAATGAGAGGATTTGTAAAAATGCTGAACTGTAAGTAGTGTCACAATTATAATTGCCTTATATTTTAGAGACACAGTCTGCAGTTTTTTGTTGTGAATACAGAATCAACTGTTTGAAGATGTTTTCAGTGCAAAGTTGCATGAAAGGTTATAAAAAATGCAAAGCATAAATACCCCGGGACGGATTCCACTCCTACCACACCACATGAAAATGCAAATAGTACCTTTAAAGGCACATCCCCCATTGCCATAATTATACCATGCAGTACCGAGTTGTGGGGTCTTAAAGTGACGAAGTGATAGAGTGATCTATTTTGCCTTCAGTACTTACACACATTTAACTCATCGTGCAGCGAAACACACACACACATACATACACACACTGACGGAGGTGAGCGCATGTGCCCGGAGTGGTGGGCAGCTGTGTACATGGCGGCCAGAGTACTTGATGGGACCGGGAACCTTCAGGTTGCAAGGCTGGTCCTTTAACCCCAAGCCTACTGCCTCTGTGCATCCTGTTCTCAATGCAGGGCTGCATCAGTCACCTCACACCTTCATTCTTTAGTATAAGACGTTACATCAGTCCTAACTAATCCCTCCATTATGCTATGTGACGTGAGGCAGGCTGTAACACCGTGAAACACACAGTGATGCAAGCTTTAATACACACTGCGATGAGTCAGTAGTTGCCATCGGGAGTGGATGCATCTGTGCCACATCTGTCCCCATGGTTGCTGGTTGTAAAACAATAGTAATTGTGCATTGAATTCAGAGACATTCGTTCCCCGTCAAGGATGTAGCAACTTATTTTCACCTAAACGCACCGAGTGGACAATGTTCCGCATCGGACTTTATCACATCCATCCTCAAATAGTCTTCATACATCATCAGTGAAAAGCTGGTGACAGTGAGCCATTCAATGAGCGTCTCCAAAGAAAGAACGGCCTAATCTCAAAGGGGAAATTTATGACCATGACCACATTATTTGTTTCAAAAACAGGAAGCAGTATTCCCTCATGACGGGAAGTTCCAGCACTAAACATAATTCTGTTCGTGAAATAAGTTGTCAGGAGAAAAAGGTCAGGCACAGACTTGTGTAGCGATGGGGAAGCTGAAGGTTACCATTTGCTTTTCTCATGATATAATTCTGCTAAACGTGTTTTGGACGGCGGCTGAGGCTCGGAAATGGGCGGGCCTTCGAAACGGGCCGGAGGAAGTGAGAACAGAGTGCAGACATCCAGGGCGCTACATCTGCAAGTTTCGTTTTTCACTGGATGGATGTCTGCTCTCATACAGTGCGCGAGTGTGTTTGTGTGATGTCACCAGGCACCGCTGCCAAATCTGGGATTGTGGATGTGTGTCTTGTGTGTGTTTGTGTGTTAGGCGAGTGTGGTGGCTGGCTGGCCCCCCAAGCAGACCAGGCTGCTGGAAGCAGAATCCAAACCTCATTTCCAAAAGAAGGGAAAAAAGGGAAAACACAAGCCCTTCTGATTAGGGCATGAGCGCAGATGAAAGGCGGCAGGGCCAATCAGAGATGAGTTAGGGGCACCCAGGGAGGAAGTGGGCCCGCCACAGGCAGTCTGGTTTGTCTAGTTGTTACTATTGAAACGGCTCCCAGAAACAGAAACAAATCTAGAAAAAAAAAAGAAATTGGAGGCGGGGGCGAGGAGAAGGAGCAGTGTGCATTGTGAAAAATGTTATTATAATCATCTTAATGTTTTGGGATTGCTGTAGGAGCTCTAAAGCGGAAATTCTGTAAATCTGCAAATCTGATTTCATTATTTAATAATTTAATTGATTGATGGAGAAAACAAACATGGAGCAAAGCGTTTGTAAGTTTCCTTAAGCCTTTAATACTTCTGTCTTGATATTTTGTGAATAACAATAACAATCAGTCTGATGTAGCTTATGTGTTATGGATCACATAAGAAAAACCTTCACTTTATTAACTGGAGCTTCATGGCTACCTGTAACCGCCCACTCGGATACAGGAAATGATGTCAGGTCGAGGTGGCACCCAATTATGGGCATCTGTGAGCTCAGGATAACGGGGAGAAATGGCGCCTTCATCTAAATGCATACTGCTTAAACATGCTGTGGGTGGCATTACAAAGTTTCTTAAAATGATTATGATTGATTATACTGCATTAATAACTTTGGATTAAAGGTTCTGCTAAATAATAAATGAATATATAATATATATATATATATATATATATATATATATATATATATCAACACACACTCTATATATTTTATATATATATATATATATATATATATATATATATATATATATATATATATATATATATATAAAAATATATATATAAATCTCAGCCACTAGTATTTGTTACAGATGTTGTTTGCTCTGAAGTCTGAGAGTCGGATTAATTTCCTGAACCAAGCTGTTAGCTGATTGGATTTATTTCTGACGTTTGTAATTTTGGTTGGCTGTCTTGCAATGTAAGCAGAACTCGTGAACCAATTTCAAACATAAACAAAATGTACAATGGGAGCAAGCTGTGAGGCCGAGGACGATGAAGGCTTTGTCCCGCATCAGCATCATCATTTAAATACATGCACTGATATCCTTTATAAAAAAATAACAACTGGTTTAGTACACAAAAACAAAACTGATGATGGTCTTTGAGTGAGAAATTTGCAAAGTAGTCGATTCCTGACGATCCGACCGCGGAAGGCAATGACAGTGAAAGTGAGGGAGGGAGGGAGGGAGGAGGGGTGCCAGTGTTGTCCCCTGTCAGTTACAGTGACATGAGCCAATCGCGGACATCTGTGAGCCGAAGATGTGATCGGCTCAGTCATCAATTACCGTGGTGCAAGCTGTCATGTGGTGGAGATGTCTAGTGGGTGGAAATCGGTTGCGAGTAAATTAGGGACAATATGTAGGAAAGACCCAAAAACACAAGATTGTCCAGTGACTTTAGCATGAGGGACCATCTGCGTCTGATCTATTTATATAGAAAAACAGGCTACAAATTTAAGGTTGCGTCGGAGAATCGCAAGCCATTTAAAGTGGTGGAACAAACAGCCAATGAAAACAAGTGCCGTATATTTTCAGCACATGGGTTCTCCCTGGTTCTCATCGCGAACCACTTAATCTATAAAAATGAGGTAAGCTCAAAGACAATGACCAAATCTACAACATATGCCCGTGCATCTTCCACGGCGACCGTCCTCTCCCAGCTCTGCTGAGCCCGTCATTCATCTGTATTTATGGTTTCGCTTGGCATTAAGATATCTGAAAGCAGGGTCTGCTGGGGTTTAAATACAATCACAGTGCTTTCCAGATCTCTTGATGTGGTGAATGGAGTGTGGAGGCCCTCGTGGTCACACACTCTTCCCAAACTACTCCGAGGAAAATGAGGCGAGGGAGACGCTTTGAGCGTGTGCCACAAAATAGTTGTGGACAAAGCTGCGGCAGCTCTGTTGGAGCGAGATGACAAAGTTCCTGTTTTCCACCCTTGGCTCCACCACCTTTTCCCAGCCCAGTTCCCTACTTTGACTCACGGTGTCGGTTTTGCCCCGTGTTGCGCTCTGTCTCCCCGTCGGTGTGAATTTAAGGGTTTAAAAGTGCAACGGGTAAGCGTGATTTAAGCAATTCACCCCCGGGGTCCACGAAATCACTTAAATCAGTCACTTTATGGACAAATGTATTAAGGAACCCACTTATTACACCAACAGGGGGTTCGAGGCTTCACATTCCAGATTTTTTGTTGGATATTTATTAATCTTTGTTCATTAATTACTGCATTCTCCATCCGTCCATTATCCTCAATTCATCACTGGGCACACACACTCTCTTACACACAAACACTGTATAGGGATCATTTTAGAGCTTTGAAACCGGAGAACCCGGAGGAAACCCACACTGGTAGAACATAAAAACTCCACCCAGATTGGAATTTGAACCTGAATCTCCAGTATTGAGCGGTGACCATGTTAACCGCTGCATTCTCAAACCTTAATTTTAATTAAGCTGAGGGACACCCCAAACACCCGTGGACCCGTTACACAGGACTCCGCTGCTTTATACCGGCACAGGAAGTAGTGACAAGGGCATGAAGCCCAGACCTCCATCCGATAGACGGATGCAGACGTGCAGACGTACGCCGTCCTGCAGCAGCAGCAGCAGCCATCGGCCTCACGCTTCAGTTTCCTGTAGTCAGAACTCCCCGAGGTTAAAATACCACAATTAATGAAATATGACAAAGTCAATTTCTTCAATTCCACACGCACAATTGATTCTTCTTACTTCATTTGCATTGCAATTTCTCTAAAAAGTAATATATCACACTTTCATGTTCTGACAAATTAGTGTAGACTGAAAGACAACACCGAACGTGATCAGAGCGAGCGCGACGCTGCCGGCTAGATGAGCCGACGTCTTTCAAAATTACTTCCACCGCTCAATCGGATATCGCGATACGGCCTGGAGATGAATCGGATCAATGTCTCATTGTTTCTCGCGCTCGCGCCGCGGGAGACGCTCGCCTGTGCGTTCGGTTCTGTGCTGCAGAAACTCCTGTGCAGTGAAGTGCAAAATGAAAAAAAAAAGAAAAAGATTTCTAATAACCAAAGCAAAACATGCATTTGGAGGTGAGTTTCCAAATTTAGTGCTCATGCACCGACAGGGAGGGCAGGGTGGAGGGGGGGGAGGAGAGGGGGGTGGGCTCTGTCTGGCCCCACAAGCTTGTTCGGTGTGAACTGGACCTCTTTCCTTCATCATAGCAAGCATGATTAAGATTGTGCCCCAGACAGGACTCCAAATCTGAAACCACTTAGAGGGGCTCCAGGAGTGAGTGAGAGACCGAGTACACTGGTGAGAGAGAACGAGAGAGAGAGAGAGGGAGAAAGGGAGAGTTTCCTGAGAAGAATGAAAAGCTCCGCCGCACCGCTATTAGAACACCGTCGAACTTGGCAGCGGCGGCCAGCGCGTTGGGGGGTGGGCCGCGTCTCATTATAGCGGGCCCCCGATTTCAAAGTCCGCCAGGATATTGTGAGATTGATCGTGGCAGCCAAAAATAATAACGTCGGAGGTTCTCGGGAGAGCTGGACCCACGTCGGCTCGCTTTTAGAGAATTACTCATGTTGATGTCACTGATCTTATATTAAACACAGCGAGCAAAAAAAACCCTGACAGGCTCGTCAGAGGGGGTTTCAGACTGCAGGTATTAACACTCGAAGGCCCTGGTGTCGGCGCTATCGCGTCGGCTCGAACCGCGCGGCTCTCGGCGCTCGGCGCGCCGGCCGGAGATTGCGCTGCGTGTTGTTCTTTTCAGTCAGATGGAGAGAAAATGAAACGGCGAATAGAAATTTATGATGGGATGCCTAGGTTTCAGGCCCGTGGCTGTAGCGAGGGTGGCCGATGCCTGGTTGTACTTAGTGGGGCTGTAGTTCACAGTAGCGCAGTCCTGAGGTCCCCCGGGGCCCAGTTATAATCAGAGAGGGGCCGCTGTACGCCGCTCACCCTCCCCCGGCTATGGCTCAGCTCCAGCCCCGGTGGCATCCGGAGGTCATCTGTCCAAATTCAGATGTTTTTGGAAATAGTTCTGAGTTTTTAGGGCCCCTTTGTGCGGACCACTGTGAGAAGTGGGGCTCAAATGTACCATGTGGGTCGGCTTTTTCAACACGCCAGTTTTATACCTGTTTTATGAATAGTACGTGAGGAAAGGTACTACAATTACATTATTACATTGACTGGGTATATATATATATATATATATATATATATATATATATATATATATATATATATATATATATATATATAGTGTGAGTGTGTGTGTTGGGTTGGGGGCTTGGCTTAGGTGTTTCTGAACACCCTAATTGAAAGCAGAGGTGAATGAGGAAACCTCTTTCTGTTAGATGTATGGAGTGATGGGTGGATGGTAGGAAGCCAGCGTTCTTTATTTGTCGTTGTATAAACAGAACACTTGTGTAACTCCTCCACTGTAGATCTGTGTATGCACTTTGTTGAGGGTGTGGCAGCTCGTTAATTCAGGTGTGATGTCTTCATTCTGAAAGTTGTGGATCCATGGCATTACCTGTGTGGGCTCTTAAGCAAGGCCCCTAACCCTTAATGCCCCACTTGCTGTATGGACAAACCTCCATTCTGCCCCATCAGGGTGTCACTTTGGATAAATGTGTCTGCTAAATTAGATACCTCTTTTTTAGGGCGTCACGATGGCGCAGTGGTTTGCATGTCCGCCTTTCAGAGCTGAGAATCTAGGTTTGAATCCTGATCTGGGTGGGGTTTCCATGTTCTCCTGTGTCTGTGTGAGTGAGTGTTTGTGCCCAGGGATGGATTGGCACCCTGTCCTGGGTCTATCTGCCCTATGCGCCTGAAACATTCTGCAATGGATTTGCATGGGGACCCCCCCCCCCCCCCCGTCCCTAGTTGTAATATTGTATTTTAAAAAACAGAGCTACAGCTGCTGTATAATGGCAAAGTTCTATATATGGATTATTGGTAGGCATCATGGCAACAACATGTTTAGGCAACAACATGTTTTAAAAGTCCAGAAACTAGATGTTGAATCAACCAGCTGTTAAGTCCATTAGATATCACTCGTGTGTGTTTGCTTATCAATGTTTTATTGAACTGCAGTTTATTATTATTTAAATTGAGTTTCCCATCGCCATGCTCCACCTAGTTTCTGGTTTAATGAAAGTCTACAATAGTTTTTTCTTTCTTTTTTTTTTTTTTTTAGGGTGGAGACCTTGCGATAAAAGTCACACACCCTGCTGTGGTCAAATATTATACACCCATCTCTCACTATCAGACGCATTATCAGCATAAACCATATATAGCATTGTACAGTAACTACATCCGACCCACACCGCCTTAATGTTCTAAAAGTATGGGTTAAGAATAATCCAGATAAACGCCCTGAACTTACCATCAAACTAGACCATCAACTAGACTATCACCTAACGGCTGTTTGGACATTAACTCAATGGATCAAATGCTGTAGCAAGAGACTAGCTGTGAATTAACTACATATAGGTTGAAATAATAATGGGATTTGTTATTCTATTGAGTCTATATGTGTGCAGGCTGCACATATGTGATCATGGGAGTTTACCCAACTTGGCATTCCAGCTGCTAATACATCTGGCAGGTCTAGTGTTTGAATTATTTTGCCCCAAGTATTGCAGTAGAGCAGACTACGCTTGATCCAGTGGCTCCCGCTCCACGTGCGATACTGGATTTATGCGCGAGCCGACATCTTTAATTCTTTAATAGCTGAACCTGGTGATTAAAGCTCGTCTGTATGAGATTACATAATCCATTTAAACCCTATTGAGCAGTGTTGATGTTTTGCATGGTTGGCCACGCTTTTCCAGTTATAGCCAAATAGGACAGCATTAGGTATTCTTCACGTCCCCGTGTTTCTGCACAGCGACCATAATAAGGCAAACTTTTGGGTAGCGAGGGGCGGTGGGTTTGTGGTATGGTTGGAATAGTAGGGGACATGAATGGTCAGATGCCGCTTAACAGCGTTTGCTTTCTCCGCAGCCTTATTCTCCCACCTGTTTTTCATTGCTTCTGTCAGAGAGATCGTTTGTGTTTGAGGTTGAAGCCTGTGGGGGGGAGTCTCGCCTGAGTCCTGATGGCTTTAGCTGCTGTTGCAGTGGAGCACAAGGCATTGTAAACGTCCATCAGGGTCGACTGTAAAAGCGGTGGAAGTCGCTAATCTTGGTATCCAGAACCCTTTGATACGGTACGGCACAAACGGGCTGAATGCTGCAGGTCCCATGCTCATTACCTCCACTCTGAAACCACGGCAACGGCATCGTCAATAAATATGTATGGGCTTCTAATGAAATGAATCCATTCACGTTCGACTTCTTTAGTCAGATAAAGGTGAGAGAAATGAATTGCAGTAAATGTTTGCAGAAAATTGATTATTAAATCACTAGTCATTAAAACCTTTATTGCCAAACCACTTTCACTACCGCAGGTAAGCAGCAAGCCATGCATTTAAGACCAACGTATTCTTCCAACTTTGTAAAAACAGTTTGGGGAAGGCCTTTTTCTGTCTTGTGGCCGTGCCCTTGTGCACAAAGTAAGGTGAAGTACAACTTAAAAATTATCTATTTTGCCTACAGTGCTTCACACAGAGGAATTTGTCCTCCACATTTAAGTGAAACACACATATACAAGTAAACACACCTTGTACCCGGTGCCCGAAAAGCAATTAGGGTTAGGTTCCTTGCTTGTGGGCACTCCAGCCGTAGGGCACGGTAGCTCAGTGGTCAGGGCGTTGGGCTATCAATCTGAAGGTTGGCGGTTCAATTCCCAGGTCCACTGAAGTTACCAGTGTGAGTCCTTGAGCAAGGCCCTTAACCCTCATTGCTCCAGGGATGTTGTAATGAACCCTGTGCTCACCTTGTAAGTCGCTTTGGATAAAAGTGTCCAATAAATGACCAAATGTAAATGTAATGTAGTACTTGGTGGGACCAGGAATGGAACTGGTGAGGCTGGTTCCTAAACCACAAGCCACAAGAGTGTTGTACAGAGCCCCGACCTAATGAACTAAAATAGAGATTGTGAACCAAGCCCTTCACAAATGTAGTTCTGTGTAAATGACTTAAAACGTCCACAGACACTTGATGTATGATGTCATAAAAGCTGCTTTAGGGGTAATGTGTAGGTGTCCCAATACTTTTCGTGCATATATTGTATCATGCACGTCAGGGTACGGCCGTATTAAAGTCTGCATCTAAATGCATGAACTTTTAAACTTTAAATTCTTAGTCACGGTATGTTACATAAAGTAAAGACGATGAATCCAACAGTTTTTTTTCGGCATTTTCTGATTAATGTTTAGTGTGAAATAGACAGTGGAATGTAGCTCTTCTGGTTGTAATGTGTTTCTTTGCAGACTGTTAACACTCCCCTCACCTCATCCTGACATCTTTAAAAGACAGCACTGCTTTCCACAGAGTGATAAAAGCCCAATTAAAAAGAAAAAAAACAACATAAATGCTTGCAAAAAGGCTCTGTAATGCTTCCTCGACTCCCAGCCTTTTGATATGTATGATGTTTTACATCACAAAAACATGCTTCAGATTTGAATCCAGCTTCTGTTGGTACTCTGGACGGCCCGCGGCCGTGCCGAAGGCTTTTACAGTCGCAGCGACGAGCGTTTCTGGCAATCGCGTCGCAATGATGCAAACTAATTTAGTTTAAGATTTGTAGTCAGTGGGAAAGAGGGTCGTGATCTTATGACTGTTTCTCAAGATCACTTTGAACAGGGGTGGGCCTGAATGCCTCCACAGGTTTGTGGGAGTCACAGCCAAAGGTCACATTCTCTGGTTTAAGGCTGGCATGATTAATATTTATAAGGGGTTTATACCATTAAAGCACCGCTGACAGGACTCTGGGATGTATGCATGTACAAAAAAAAAAACCTTTTTAAGTTAGAGTGGGAACATTTTGTAGAAAACAAGAGTCTAAGCTCCGTTTATTCTTTAGAATTTTGTTTCAACTCATAAAATGACGAATAAACGCCAGATTTTATTGAGTAATGCAGCACACCAAAACCCACCAAAAACCAGGTTTATATACCGAAGGCATTATGACTGGGTTTAAACAAAACTCATCAATTAAATAATCTCTTAATTAAGATGAACTGTTTCAAATTAATATAATTTAAAAAAACTGAGATCAAATAGCAAAATAAATCATCGTTCTCGCAGCCGTCCTGCAGAAGCTTTTGAATAAACGTTAAAAGGGATGTGGAAATTTGCCCCAGCCCCAGCTGCTCACACGTCGAGCTGCCGTGAACACCACTAACCTGATTAGCAGTGCCGATGGCCCCGGGCTTTGTGTGTTTGGGTTGGGTTTTGTCTTTGACCTATGCAGAGGTTCAAATGTGATTTCGAACTGCGGACAGAGCATCCAACAATGGCCTTGCAGCAGTTTAGCAGCACAGACGAGAAAACTGAATGACATGGCGAGCGCTGTAAAGTACATTCAAATAAAAAATTAAATCAGTACATACACTATACATTCTGGAATAGAAAAAGGACCTTCCCCAAACTGTTGGATGCATACATTCATATCACAGAGTGTGGTAGCTCAGAGGTTTGGAGTTTTGAATTGTTAATCTGAAGGTTGTGGGTTCAAATCCAAGATTTACTTTTGCAAAATAGCATAATGTAATGTCTCTGTAATCAGTTTGACCTTCTGTTTAAAGCTGCACTGACGGTGGTGTATGTAATCAGGTTCTATACAACCTTCAGTACAGTATTTTTTGGGACAGGGTTGTTTTAAGGACAGGGCAACATCATCTGTAAGCAAACGCAGCACCTGCTCTGTGCTACTGGCTGCCTGTCTTTAAAGAGGTGAAAAAGTGATCTGTTTAAACTCAACGCTTCGGTCAAATCAGCATGCTTTTTGTATTTCTCATTTTTAATTTGTGTGACATTTACCTCGGACGATTTGCCCTGAATTATTTCCTTATTTCAGATCGAGATTTTAAGACTGTTAGAGAATGTGTGTTTAAATCATCGATGAATGAATGCAAAAAGTGTGAGAGTCCAAACTTAAAATCCATTTAAATCAGTGCTTTTTAAATCCCTGTGATGTAGTAAAAAAAAAAACTGAAAACGAATCTTCATACGGTCCGAAAAAAACAAAAGTCTTAGTTAATGAAACTGTAAACTTCCTCAAAGTTTATCTCAACCACAAAAAAGTTGAATTATCTATATGTAAAGTCGAAAGTCTGTGTTTGATTTTGAGCACCAATGGCACTAAGTATGGTGATGGCACTAAGGTAATTTAGTCTGTATGGTCTCATCTCATCGTTATCTTCCGCTTCATCCTGGTAGGTTAGTAGGTGAGTTAGTGTTATTAACAAGCTTGTATTAAAATGTCCTATTATTCAGACATCGGATGAAACGCAGGCAACTTTCATTTACATTTCTGTTGTTGTTGTGAATCTGCACATTGTGTTTATGTAAAAACAAATCTACTACTTTACATCACTGCGACTGCACATATGACTACAGGGTTCTCCGAATTTAATCAGTGTGGCTTGCTGTAGGCTTGAGAGGGAAAAAAATGTGTCTTGACCTCTGTAATGTATAATGCATGAATAAATCAATAGCCGTCCATGTGAGTGCAGCAGAAGGTTCCCCCCAAAAATCGAGCACTGTCACATTATTGTCTCATTTCACAAAGACATAAATTTAAAATAATGAACACGTTCAGATCAGACACACCGGTCGGCGTTGTCTCATAAAGTAGGTACTTTCCAGTATTTTCAATATAATGACTTGTCTAAACACTAAAAGGAACTTGCTGCTAACTTTTCAGCCGGCGAGGCAAAGCACATGTAAATTTATGCAAATGCGGGAGTCTGGAACGTGCCACGAGCACATCGCCAATTTTTATGAAGGGTCAGACAAAAGCCACGCACTGAGCGCGCAGGCTTGTTCACTCCCCAGCTCTCACTGGGCCCGGGGCTGGATTAGATTAGACCCCGAGCCGCCTGGTGACAGCCCCTTTCGCGCCAAATATTAATGAAAGGCCAGCTAGAGCCTGCCGTACATGTAGAGCAGCATCTGTCCCGCTAAAATCGCACTCTGCAGATGCAGAGCTTTGCTTTTACAAGCCTGTTTTGTGAGACGCAGTCGTGTCGGCACAAATAAATCAGCATTTAATCTTTGGTAATAACATACAGGATGTTTAAAAGGGCTAAAGAGATGAATATTATTAGTTTGCTGTTGGTATGAACTTGTGAAAGTAGAAAGTGCTGGTATTGAGAGTGGAACCTGTTGAACAGCTCTTTTGTGGTTATAGCTGATTTTCGTCATTCTTGCTTTATTGTCACCCAGCGCAGGGGCCCAGGATGTAATTAACCCTTACTGGTCACCTATGAGGGGTTTGGCATGTATATGAGTGGCTCCAGTTCTCTGTTTAAATCACAAAAACATGCCGATTCAGATCTCTCGATCAGCACTCTCTGCCTCTGAATCACTCAGTTTGTGTCGCCGTGCGGCAGAATGGATGTCGTTTTGCCTCGCTGTAAAGATGAATGAACTAACATTAGTTATTGGTATGACCAGGACTCTCTATTCAGTTCCTTCTACGCATCGTCTTTAAGCTGAAACCTTTTTTTTTTTTGAGAACATGTCTGGGGTTATGTTGGTCGCTGTGCTCACACCATTGTGCTCCACAAAGCTATCAGCAGAATTATGTATGCAAATACAGTGTGCAGACTGAGAGGCACTTGAGATATATGAGAGGGGGCAGGCAAAAAGAGTTGTAAAGACTTGTCAGGTCACCTGGGGCCGTGCTGACAGCCTTTGAGCAGCACATACAAATAACTGTGGGGAAAAGGAGCAGGTGATAACAGCGTAACAGTCTACAACCCCCCACCCATTCCCCAGCATGCTCATACAGTGAGAGTGTGTGTGCCGGCCGTGTTAGAAAGTGAGGCTTCTTTGTAAATGTGTACCTCCACATTGAGGAAAGGAGGGTTAGAAGGGCATTCAGAGGCAAATGAGTGGAGGACCAGCAGCTTGGAGATAGAGCATGCGTGAGAAAAGGCCTCAGAGGGGTGCAGGACGCTACAGCCACAGCCGCGATGGCCAAAACGGCGGTGGGTCAACTGTGCCATCCGGGAAGATAAATATGCATTACGCGCTATTGTTCGCGTTCGGTGTGTATCTCGCGTATCCCATAAGGCATGATGGATGTGACACGGCAAGAGAAAGTCGAGGGCGGAAGCTCATGTTTGAACATGAGGACAGTCTTTGCGTGGGTTTTCGGGGTCCCCGCTATATAAGTCGTTAGTAGTTCACCCCTCGTTCGGCTGATGTGTCGCCACAACACGAAATAATCTCGGCGTGTTCTCCGTATTACTCCAATCCGTTCCGTTTCAAATGTCAGTTGCAAATTGGATTTCTGTTTAAGGTGACCGTGCTATTGTACGAGGGGCTAGAAAACAAGATGGATGGGGGCATTCCTCCATTCTAATTGGCTTTGAATGTTTTAATTGTCCATCTGCCCCTTTTTTGTGAAGACAACGTAAACAACATTCCTGAAAAGAACGTGAACGGTGCCAACGTTGACCTGATGAATGGGACGGCCTGATCAATCAGAAAGCACAGAGCTCTTTAGCACATGTGTAAATATGACCTGTGTGTGTGTGTGTGTGTGTGTGTGTGTGTGTGTGTGTGTGTAAGAAAGAGAGGGACAGGGATAGGAGACCATGTGCACTGGCATCAAATACATCCACTAAGCTAAGCTACGTAGCATTTCCATTCGCAGTGATATCAAACAATTCCTGAGAGGAAATGTTGTTTTTTTTTCACTCCCTTGTGATTGGCCCTCTGAAGGCCAAGCTGCATTTAGGGCCCCTGGTGAACTGCCGTCCCTTTCATGAACCTCCATTGTCCCAGGGGTCTTTTCCTTTTCTAAATGCCCTTGGACCCTTTCTGCACCCCCGATTCCTTAAGCGGCGTGAGTGAAGAGCCAGCGCAGGCCACCCCTACACCGACCGAGGAACCCCAGCTTTCCCCGTTTGCGGATCACTAAACAGGACAATCACTCTATCCATCTTTTCACGGGCCATTGTGGTGCCCACCCTGGCTTCAGAAAGGGGACTCTTTCAGTGGGTGAACTATTTCTCCCTCTCTCTCTCTCTCTCTCTCTTTCTCTCTCTTTCTCTCTCGCTCGCTCTTTCCTCTCCTTTTTTTTTGATGCGTTTTCTTGGGGGTAGAGGGGAGAATTTCGACAGCCTGAAAGAGCAACCCCCGCCATCCAAACTTTGTGTTCATTATGGCAAGACCTTTCTCCCTTTTCTAGCACATATCAAGGATATGAAGAGGAGTCAGGACATCAAAGCTGGAGATGGACTTAGTGGGAGAATGGCAACCCCCTCGCATAAGGGAAGAGGGTTCAACGGAGGAGGGAACTCAAAGAGATGGCAGCGCAGTTAAGCACCCCTCTGCCGGCCCACAGAACATATGAGTCCCTAATTGGGTTGACTGGGTTTATAATAATGTTATTACCATTGAGGGAAACGACAGACAGACAGATGGGAACGTACTAATAAATTAATAAATATATCATTTAATTTAGTTTCCTTCTGGCAACTGGTCACCAAAATCAAACAATTATACATCATTACATAATTATTTTCATACGAATGCTGAGCATCATTTATAATCACTTCAGTCTTATACTTCTATATTTTTTTTAAAAAATGCAGTAAACAGTAATAATCAGGTAAATATTACAGCGCTTATATTTCCTGGCAACATGCAGATTCCAGTCCTGTTTACTTGTGTATTTTATTTGTCGGTACACATGCATTAGCATTCCTAATCTAAAGGTTGTGGGGGGGCGGATGGGGGGGGGTGTAAATAGCCTTAAGCGATAGGCAGCTTTGGCAAAACAAAGATTCTTTGAAGGGACCCTTCAGCCCTAATCGCATAGCCATGCAGTTAGACCTGGAGGATGGGTCATTGTCTGTGATTAGGTCTTACATGAGATGGGTGTTATGAAACAACGTCCAACACCCTCGCCAGGGGACATACGACAAAATAATAACAAACGACCCATTCCAGAATTAGGCAGGTGTACGGCCAAATTCTCAGTATGTCAGTGGCTGAATATATTTAGAAATTGAATGACTGGTAAAGTTTAAGCTCTGCTGTGTGTGTGTGTGTGTGTGTGTGTGTTTGTGTGTGTGTGTGTGTGTGTGTGTCATTCAGTTGTGTCCAAACCTTATATACTGTACATAGATAGGAGTTTCATGTTGAAGGTTTTTTTTTTATTAATCATCAGGTCTTTCTCAAACCCATCCATCCATTACCTTCCGCTTAATCTTATACTCGGGTCGTGGGGGTGGGGGGTGGGGTTACCCATGCCCACCCAAAAGAGCATGTTTCAGGTGCTGGGAAGATACAACCAGGACAGTGGACAGGGTGCCAGTTACTTGCTGGGCACTCACTGGCACCCCCTCCAGGAACCCAAATCTACAAATTAGCTGTTTCTTAACTGAAGTAAAAATGCGGCTAATGTACCACCGCAACATTGAATGCCGCCCCCCACCCCCCGTTTCGACACATTTGCACAATACGTTCTCTGTAGAGGATGTCTTAACTTACTGACCCAAAGAAAATCAACAAAAAAAAGTGAGAGCTGTAGTGACCGTACTTTTTTTGCAAAGTCTGCATGCTGCATGTGCAAAATATCGGCCCTTGAGCCACTAGACAGTTCCAGTGGCCAAGAATGAGCGAAGGATAATGCTGCCTCTATGTCTGCTAATTGATACAGCTCTGGAAAGAAAGCGGGTAACCTAATAACCTTTTCGCTTCGTTCATATCATACAGTGTGCCTTTGTTGAAAGCAATGGATGTCCACAGTTCTGAATAGAGACTTCCTTGATGGCTCCTGTGAAACCTTTTGACATCAGATTGCTTCTGCTAAACGTTTACTGTTTGCTTCTCTCGTACTATCTATGGGCTCGGACTCTGAAGTCAATCGCGGACAATGAAATGTCAGCCAATGTCCAAACAGAGGAACAACAGCAGGATTCTATAAGCGATCGCCAGAGAAAAATGAAGCCAGCAGGCAGGGAAAGTGGAAAAACATTGGAATATCTCCTAATCCATTTGTCTCTGTTAAATGTAGGGATCCCACTGTTCTGTCTATGAGTGTGTTTGCATAAGTGTATGTGTGTGTGAGTTTCGGTGAGACCATTTGCCTTCATTTGGCACCACATTCATCTTCATCGCCATTAGTGGAATAAAAGATGACTATCAGGAAAGAATGCAGTGGCTTTGGAGGGGATTGATCCCCTACAATGACGCTTCGGGGGAAAGGTTTCTCAAAGAGTCACCGATGGGTTCCTCATAATGGGGTGGAAGATAAACATTCACCAAGCATTTGTTTGCGTTTACAAAGAAGGAAAGTAGCACAACTGGGGTTTAAATGCTTGGGAATAACAACAGGTGAGATGGGACGAGGTCCATGACGCAGCTGCAATTTACTGAAAATGTAGATTTTTGACAATTGAAACTGTGGACAGATAGAAATGTTTATACAGTCATTTAAAATCATTGCTGAATCAGGGTGATGAATACAGTTAACATCATATTCAGCTGACTATTAAAGTGCGAAGACCATTATTATGTTCTTAATTAGAACCTGAGCTTCCAGGGTAAATCACTTAGTGGAAGGTAACTTACTTTATCTTATGAAAAAGGTGGACCTTATATACACTTATATACACACCTGGGCGATAAAGGGGGCCGCACGATGGCCCTAATGACAAATCACGGGTCAGAAACCATCTGAACACTTGAGAGTAACTGCAGACTGGGAAATAATTACTACTTGTTTAAAAAAAGCTAAATATTTTTGCCAACGGTAAACAGCTGGACGTATTATTTAAAGACACTGGTTTGTAGCGTTTCCTCTTAAAAGATCACAAAGAACAGTGAGGATCTTTAACCTCTTGATAATCTCTAGGCATTGTTTTATTGGTTTATCAAAGGCTTAATATTTTGCAGTCATGGACAGTTTATTGCTCGTATTTAAAAGTCATTTTATTTAAATCTGAATGTCGCCGTGTTTTTGTGTCCGTTTTTCATACCTGTTGCTCTGCGTTGTGGCCGCTGCTATGCGGTTAGTTTTCAAAGTGTGACTTTTTATAGAATCCAGTGGGGGTGCTTGTCCAGAACCGGGATTTATGATTTCGGAGACATCACAGGCTGAACCTAACAATAGGGGCGCACTGGGGTGGTGGAGTCCTACTGCTTTCTCTGTCCATTGTAAAACCTCACTGGCTCAACAGCATTTTAAAACCTTACCTTAAGTAACATCAGTGGAGTACAGCGCAATATGGACAATTTCACCAAATGCTTAAAGGTAAAAAAAAGCTTTAATAATTTGATTTAATGCGACAGAGTTAAATATCAGTGCACACATGTGACGTTGTGCATTTACAGTACCGTATAATTTTTTATTTTAATTATTATACAAATGGCAGCTCAAAAATGAAACAATCTGATGGTTTAGGTGTTAAAAACAGCCAATTGTCACATTGTTTCCATTATTGCATATATAAAGTATCTCATTTGAATATTGTGAGCTCTTCTGTTTTACTACTATAGGGGGGGTCTTAAAATGAATTGGCCCACTGATTGCTCCAGGGCTGACAAAATGGACTGTGATCAGCAGGAGCTAAACGAGAACCTCAGCAGGGTCGTAGGGGGTCTCCAGGTAAACTGCAGGGACAGAGGATTAGCCAGGTGATTGATGAGCTGCACCTCCCATTAGGTCACTGATAGTTCTGTGTTGTGCAAGAAGGCTGCTTGAGCTGCACGTCATTGGAATCACGCTGTTGCAATGGCCCTCGACTCAAAAGTATGACTTTGCAGGTGATGCAGATGCAGATCAGACTCACTTCATCCAACTTCATACAAAAGTCTTTACAGTAGAAGCTGAAATAGCTGCAAACGGGGAACCAACCTAGAATCAGATGGCATTTAATCTGTAGGTAAAATATGCATGCCCCCTTCCTCCATATCATATATGTTTTTTCGATGCTTTTTTACTAAACTCCTTTAAAATATTGATTACTGTGTGAATGTCTGGGGTGTTAGTGCTATTAGTGCTATTGCAGTACATTTGACATGCCTCCTGAAAAGTAGGTATACAGTATGTTTCAGTCGGGTTCCGTTGAGTCGTTGCTGTTGACCATTAAATCTGAAAAGAAAATCAGAAAACTAGAAAACAAATCACTATCTGATTGTTTCCTGTAGGTTTTATTTAAATGATCGCACATCATGCAGTTTCAGTTCCATCTGCTTTGACATAGTGAAATTCCTGACTGTCTGTAGATACCAAATTTAGCCGGATGGCAAAAGTGGATTAATCAAAGTGCATCGTGTGTCTGCTGACATTTTAAAACACAACACTAAATGTTAGTGAGTTTGTCTTTGTAGTGGTTGGAAAGTGTTACACAAGCAGACAGTGCAGGTCGGTAGCTCTGTGTGTGTATGTGCAGGAACCTACGTCTCTTCATGGACGTGAAGATTGACAAATCAGAATAGGTACAAAAAACATTCTGATGGGGTTGCAAATAAGTAGCATACTTACCCCGCTCCAGGGGGGCAACCCTGTGTTCTGCCCCAACCAAAAAGTTGGGATACTTAAAAGTCACTTTGGATGTAAGCATTTACTAAATGACCTCATGTAATGTAATGTAATGTAATGTAAGGTAATCCATTTGCAGAATGTCTGGAACACCACCCCCATCATTAAAATTGCAGAGAACAAAACTGATCAGAAAAACACAATTCTTAAACACATGTGCATTCACACCGACATTTGTGTCCTGATTCTTTGTACAAACTTAAAACATGGTGATGTTTATTCCTTTAAACTTTTTATAGAACCTGGCCTTTGGTTAAAAATGGAACTACAGGAAATCATGTGTTTGTCAAAATGAGCATGTGCAAGCCCTTTAAACTGGCTGTCCTCCGACCGTAAGTATGCTAAAAGCAGCGACTTCGAAAACTCACATGGCCATTCATACAACAAAGCAGATTAGAGCAGTTTCACACACACACACACACACACACAGCACTCATTGTTTATTAGATTTAACAGTGATATTCATATAATAGCAAAACTTTTTCACATCTCTGAAAAGGCTTTGTCTGTGGGAAGTTTAAACTTGCTTTTTAAACTTTTAACTCACATGGGGTTGTGGGTCAGTCGAGTGAGGCTGAATTTGTGCCGATCAAACCAAAAAACCAAACTTTTCCTAGAAAATGAAAAAAATGAATGCATACTGCATGTCTAAAAAGCTCAAATTTTTATATATTTTGTATATATATATAAAATATGTATTTTATATAAATATGTAAATATGTATATATATTTATAAATCCTTATAAAAATTATTTAGAAACTGACACAAACGTGTTAGAGAGAATAATGATAATAAAAACAGAACTTGGTGATTTGTATGTAACTTCACCACATGACGTTTTATTTCCTATTTAAAGGTTATTTTCTATCTGAATCTCAGTTAAGAATGTAACGTAATGTCAAACGCTGGTACTCGATGTTCCTGCTCTTTCTGAGATGATCATTAACTTTTTAAAAATAGTTTTGGATCAAGTTGGCGAATCAACAGGTGAAAAGCGCGGTTCCTGTATAGTAGGTGTTTTACGGTTTTGATTCAGGAATCTGAGGAATTCGGAGGCTCTGATTCATCCCGAAGCGACAGCGCCGAGCTCTTTTAAAGTGAGAGCGCCGCTGTATGAGCAGAACCATCATCATCATCATCATCTTCATCATCATCACTGATACTGTACTGCCTTTGTGTCCCCGCAGCACGTGTCTGCCACTCTATTCGGACGATTAATAGAAATATGGGAGATGGCGAAATATTTTTTATTAGCAAGAACTCTGAGGTCAAATGCAACTCGTGTCGACGACCTATTACAGATTGTTTTTACTTTATGTGATAAATCGATTTCCTTGTGAGATTAATTTTGAAAATTGGCCCATCATAGAAAAAAATGGCTCTACAGTCCCTTGAACTTCCCTGCGTTGGTTTTAGACTCGGTCCTGTTGCTTCCTCTTTCTCAGTGTGGAACAAAAGCTGGTAAACTGTCTTACAATTAACCGAGTCGCATGTTTCTTATGTAGCCACGCGCGATTTTAATGCTCTGTAAGACAGATCGGACAGCCAGCGTGGACATCTTAAACTGTACATGACAAAAACGGGATATGCAACAAGGGGGTATGTAAGAGTCTAGCCCTCATTGATGGCTCCTGGTGAACAGAGCGTTTATTAATGTGAAAGAGCACGCTATTTTGCTTCTTATACCGCCCCCTAACGACCACTCAGCCCATAAGCGCACATGGTCGCACAGTCCACAAGCCTCGTCGTGCTTGCTTGATACCCACGGAACAGCCTTTGCACCCCCTGTTTAGAGAAAACAGCCCCTCGCTCCTCCTCTTTTTGCATCCCCCTTCTTCCCAGCCCAAAGGGACCTCCCATTTCTTCCACATTGGCGGCAATAGGAAGGGCCGAAAAAGTCATTTAAAGAATTATCTCTGCGCTGAAGCAGACAGCCTCTCTCGCTCTCTCTCTCTCTCTCCCTCTCTCTCTTTCAGTGTGTGCTGCTCTCTCGCCCACACACTCCCCTCTCTACACAGCCCGCTCCTGTCGCTTTGATCTTCCCTTAACAACAGAGCACGTCACATCGCTTCTAAAGGGAGTTTTGTCAGGCGGAGCGGCGGCGGCTCAGTTGTTCAGAGACCTGCACGCAGCAAGAGCGGCATCGGCGCAAAGCTCCGTCCCTGCCGACAAAGACGCGATCCGACCAAACTTTTCCTCCTCCGTGCCAAAGTCCGAAGGCAGCACCGAAGCCATGGAGCACCAGCTGTTTTGCTGCGAGGTGGATACCATAAGAAGAGCCTACCACGACGCCAACTTGTTGAATGACCGAGTTTTGACCACAATGCTGAAAGCAGAGGAAAACTATCTGCCCTCGCCCAATTATTTCAAGTGCGTGCAAAAAGAAATTGTTCCCAAAATGAGGAAAATCGTCGCCACATGGATGCTGGAGGTTTGTGCTCAACTTGTCTTTTTCCTCTAAATGAACGTTACACAACTTTGTCTCAAGATGTTTGTGCCTTATGCTCTTTGGACCCGTTCAACCCCAGGCCTGTTATAAAGAGGAGACACCTGAATGTTAATCCATTCACACCTCCGACTTTTACACTTTTAAATATTGCAGCCTTATCGAATGACATGTCGGACTTTTAACAGAATATGTGTCCAGAACGCAACATGTCCCAATAGTCGAGAACTCGATCTCACTTTGTCTCGAACATCACTGCATTGTGTGGCATTTTTTGGACTTTGCGTGGTTCGTTTCGTTTTAAAGTAAAGCAAGCCGAAATGCATTTTATACGAATTTATTTCAATTTAATATCAATGTACACGTATGCATGCTACTCGTGCCAGTAACCTATTATGCGCCATCTTTGCTGTCGTGTGGAGAAGTTGTTTTAATGTCTTAAAAAATTCCCATTAACTCACAGATGGCGATTTCTCGAATCAAGTCGGCTGTGTTGATGCATTTAAGTCATTTCTATAATGTCGATTCGGTTATTGGAGCAAAAATAGAGTTTTACGCGTTAAAACTTTTGTTTCAGTTTGCAGCGCCTCATGCACAACGTCCCTGAAGGTCGGAGTGGAAATAAGCTATTATTCATCGTTTTCGAAAACAGAATCTGGAAATGAATATTCGGATTTTGTACCTTATATCCTAATGTAGATTTACATATGCTTTTGGTGTGATTTAGTGCGCTGGAATAATTATAATTAATTTTTGAAGTGTGTGCGGGCTGTAAATGCCGCATGCTTCGCATCCCCCTGGACTCCGTGTAAAAATAAATAGAATTAAATCATTTTTCGTTACTAAATTTAAGAAATGCCCGTCCTAAACGATGGAGGACCGTCGGCGGAATATTTCCATGCGTTTTTTATACGTTGAAACAATTTTCTTATATTTTTAAATATTTTTTGAAAAGATGACGAACTAGAAATTGGTTTCGCAAGCCTCGTGCCGGACGCCACCTTTGTGTATTAGGAAGCAACGACCATTAGCATCCACTGCTAACTCTATCGTATTCTATCGCAACTTATGTTCTGTCAACCTAAAGACGCATCGACGTGCCGATTCATTCCTTTCGGACAAACTTTTTTTGTTTACGACGCACATTAACGCGACTTTAGACGTGCCTTTCTGACGTAACAACAAGAGCCACGATTTCGTTGAATTTAACCAAATATTCTGCACACATTATTAAATATTTAGGATTTTTTTGTTATGCAGACAACGAATTCGATTCTTTTTATTTACTGTTTATTTGCATGATGGTGGTTGGAGTATTAAGGCCTATATACTCATTTAATTGCTTTTCAGGTGTGCGAAGAGCAGAAGTGTGAAGAAGAGGTTTTCCCTTTGGCGATGAATTACCTGGACAGATTTCTTTCAGTCGAACATACTAAAAAGACCCGACTGCAGCTGCTGGGGGCCGCCTGCATGTTCCTGGCCTCCAAAATGAAGGAAACCGTGCCATTAACAGCGGAGAAGCTTTGCATATACACTGATAACTCAATCCGCCCCTGCGAACTATTGGTAATTACATATTAATAACAGATTGTTTGGATTTCTTTAGTCATTGTTGACTTCAAGTTCACAGCCAAAAACATGTGCATCGATTTAAGTGACGCCTTTAATGAGATGCATTCAGGTTCCATTAGTGTTGCACTGCACGTTATTTTAGACTGAGTAGCTTTAAGTGACGCGCAGGTATTACAACTGAGAGAGGACACCATCTAGAGGCTAAATGGTAGATGGCTTAGTGAACGAGAAGGACTTGAGCAAACTTTTTTTATTGCCCTGAAATTAATATCAATGTTTTATTTTCTCCTTTACAGCAAATGGAGCTACTCGTACTTAATAAGCTGAAATGGGATCTCGCATCGGTGACCCCACACGACTTCATCGAGCATTTCCTAACCAAGCTACCGATCCATCAGGGTGCCAAACAGATTCTCCGCAAGCATGCACAGACGTTCGTGGCCCTTTGTGCAACAGGTAGGTCACTTTCGCTTTGATCTCCTCGGTCTCACCGTCCTCTGCTGGGACGACTTTAGGTAATTATCGGTTTTGGACAGACGTGTCGGGTTGATCTTCGTTGCGAAACGCTGGTTAGGAAATAAAACGGACTATATTTTACAACATCGGCTCTTTTGTCTTCAACCAGAAAAGGTCTTTTTTTTTTAATCATTGGGATAAGACACAACTGCCCCGACTCCCTGTGCAGAGGTATTATAAACTGACGTGAGCGTCTGCGAGCGAGAGAAAGCCTGTTGCCTTTTGTGGCGATTGCTGTGTCTGCACCGTGCCTTTACAGAAGTGCCTCACTGCAGCTGCCAATGCACATTGTGTTAACACATCTCGTTTGAAGAAAGAGGAAAGAGGAAGCGTTCTAGCACCTCTCTGCAAAATGATGGCACGATGCAATATGCTGGTAAACCCTCATGTTTCTTGCTGAGACATCGCTCTTTTTGTAGCTTATTTTGCAACAAGTCCTTTTCAGTAATAGATCCTTTTTTTGTTGTTTGTGACATGCAGAGCCCCATCAGTCTCTATTGTCACGTCGCCTACGAGGCCCTTGGTTAGTTTATCGTCCATTTGAAGTAATTGGCTTTACCCCTTTTATTCCTTCTTTGTTCCGTCTTTTACATGGTTGGTATCTGTGGTTCACACCCCTTTTATGTTTATGACCTCTATTTCTTTTGGGAAGTGGCCTGGGACAGCAGCCAGGAAGATTGCACTTGTTGTGGGTCGTGAAAAAAGAGACAAGCCGCGGTGGCGAATAGGTCTTACTGACGGCTTCCATGCCTTTATGTTCAGTTTGTCTTAACAGTTGCCCTCTCTCAACTCGCAATGGTAAACTGCTACCTATGAGAGGGGCTGTTGTGTTGCACTGCTGCGCTCTCCTTGTGTGGGCAGAACCCATAGAGCGCAAGAGCAAGAGAGAGAGAGTGAGGGAAAAATCCCTACTTTGATTTATAATGTCTCCCCTCTCATGCAGGCAGTGTGGGAAGACAAGTTACCACTGAGCAGGCACTCACATTTCAGTCACATTGTGTTGAAAAGAAGTCATTTTTTTTGGGCAGTGGACTATTTTCAAGCCGAGGGAAACTTCGACCAAATTCTATACTGGACTGCACAAGTGTTGACGGGCACCCGGATGGGGGATTTGATTTATTGTAGCGTTCAGAGGGCAGGGTAGAGACGTGGGTTTGGCTATAAAGGCCTAAGATTTAAAGTAAAACATCCACCCACCATGGAGGAACCCAAAACACATCGATTCCCAACTCAGCCACCACCGTGGAACATCGCTGACTCCGTGCTAACGTCTGCGTTACTTCCATTTTAAACACCGCCCCGCCGTACAGAGCGACTCTAACAAAGCATTTTGTTTTGCAGATGTCAACTTTATAGCGAGTCCTCCCTCCATGATCGCAGCGGGAAGTGTGGCGGCAGCTGTGCAGGGACTTTACTTGAAGAACAGCGACAGCACGCTTTCCTCCCAGAACCTAACCCACTTCCTGTCTCAAGTCATTCGGAGTGACCCGGTAAGTGGCGAGAACTCGAGCCTTAACAGCGAGAAGTTCTGCCGCGTCAGCGTTCGGCGTTCTAACTCTCACGCTCGATTTCCGCACTCTTCAGGACTGCCTGCGATCGTGCCAGGAGCAGATCGAGTCGCTGCTGGAGTCCAGTCTGAGGCAGGCACAGCAGCAAAGCATCTCCACAGAGAGCAAGCGCGTGGAGGAGGACGTGGACCTCTCCTGCACCCCCACAGACGTCAGGGACATTAACATCTGACGGGGCCGCTCTCTTCACCTTGGGTCTTTCACCTAGGGGTAAAAGGTTTTACCAGATGCTTCGTGGGACTGGAGGGCACACGGGGTCCCGCCCCTAATGGAACCGGTCCAGTTCTCGGACAGTCCTTATCAGTCCCTCAGAGCGCCCTCAGCGTTGACCCCTCTGTGGCACCCCCTGTGTCTTTTAAGATTGGGCTGTTGCAGGCCAGGACCTCCAGAAGAGGACATGGGAAGGAGGCTGTGTTCGGTTAACCCTTTCCTCATCCTCTCTTCAGCGTAATAGTAATCCGAATCTGAAAAAAACAAAAAAACAAAAAACAAAGGACACAGTAAATGTATAGCTGATCTAGGATTTTTCAAATTGTACTGGCTACGAATTTTACGCGTAACGTTCGGGATGAACAGACGCATCGGTAATTTTATTTCAAGTGTGTCAGTAACCATTGTTTGAAAGAGAAGAGGCCGTGTTTTATGTATGACCTCTTTCCTTTAGCTATTAAGACATCACACATGCTCGACATGTCACCCCAGCCGTTTTTGTTTCGCAGTCTAGGCATGTATATGTATCTCTGCTTGCTTATGCGTTTAGTCACTTTATTTTATTGTCTAGACCCCTAAAAGTCCCTGACACGTCTCTCTTCTCTTTCAAAATGGCTCGTGTAACCCTAGTACCCTTTGTTAAGCATGTGTTATACCATGTTATGATTTAGAGGCTCGTGGATTGCCAGAGCTGAGGCTCTACCTAACCATCAGACGGACGTTCCTCCCGTCACCGCTGCCAATGCCATCACTGGCACAATAAGCTTCCCATACCCGCTTCCTTTTGTTACACTCGCAGTGCAATCCACAGTCTACTCTTCCGTGTAGGTTTAATGTATTATAATCTAGAACCATTCCATGTTAAAAAAAGCACTTTCAGTCAGTCTCGCTGGGCTGACTTATGAAAAAAAATCCATTTGTAAAACAAAACAGAAAAAAAACAACATGGAATGGGGTAAGATTTGATGACAGGCTTATTTCCTGTCTGCCGCATGGAGCAGGTCTCTTTATGGTGTTATAAAAAAGTTATTCTCAGAGCAGCAGTCACCCCCGCGACCCTACTGCCTGAGGCTGACAGCTGTAGGAGAACAGTATGATGGTGCAATCCCAATGAGAGCGACCCGCGCCAGTCTGCCACCATCCAGCTATATGCACCCACATCGTTCCAGGTGCATCAATGCTTGGAGAAAAAAAAAAAAAAGAACACTAAAGTAGGTATATCAAAGATCGAGAACTATTTATTTTGTTATTCCCCTAATGGAAGGCCAGTATGGAGAGTAGGATCAGGATTCCCGAGTCCTGAGCTCAAGCGGATGTTTGCTACCTTGTGTGAAAGGAGTTTCTGAAAGCTCAGCGAGCGGGCCGGGTGACCACCGAAGTTCGGAGCCGACGTCCTCCGAGCGGAAACGATTGTGAAAGACCGCGGCCTCTAGACCATTTTGCACAAACCCCCTACGATATCTGCCCTCTCCCGACTGTCCGCGGAGGAGACGAGAGCGTGGCGCCGGGCGTCGGAGAGGTGGTGGAGGGAGACATTGAAAAGGGGCGATGCCTGGACTTCGGAACGGAGCTGCAGAACTGAGGTGTTTGTAAAGTGAGAGGACAGAAGAGAACATGGGAGCACACACTCCTCGTATTTAGCTGCTATGGTGGTTTCCGGCAAGTATGAAACATGAAAAAAATACAAAAAGACTCGCTTTGTTCTCTTGTCTTGTTTTGCTGCTATTTTTTCTTTTTTTTTTTTTTTTTTTTTTTTTTTTTTTTGGTTCTTTTTGTTTTTTATGTTTGTAAAATGTCAAAAAAAAAAACTGCCATAGTTTGTCATTTTCTCATAGAAAATTGATATGTTTCTTTTGGTAGTCTTTTTATGTGATCAGTTTTTATTAATGTGATTTTCTGTGCTATTTCTTAAAGGGGGAGAGAGAGAGAGAGAGAGAGAGAGAGAGAGAAGGTGAGAGAGAGAAAGGGAGAGAGCAAGAAACAGTAGGAGAGAGACAAATATTCCTGTCTTACCCACAATACCTCAACCAGTCATGATTTAGCAATGATTGTTTTTGTTTTCCTCAGTTCTGTCTCTTTATTTTTTTGGGTTATACAGTGCTTGCTAGTCCTGCTTACGGACGCACATTACACATTCTCCTTCTGGGTCCTGATATGAGCTAGTAGAAAGTGCATTAACGGAAATCAATGCTATAAACAGCGTGATTATATGAACTCAGTTGAGTTTTTTACTGTTTCATTGAAAGAGACTATATGCCCCCCCCTCCCCTCCCTTTTGGCCTCTTGTGGTCTTATCGAAATGTATTTATAAAGCTTTTGTTCAAATTGAAAGCAGGTATGTGAAAGAAGAAAGCCATCGTGTTGTAGGGATTGAACACAGATGTTTCAGAAGTTGGAGATCTTGTTCTTAGGATTGAAAAGACTTGGCATGTTTCCATCTTGTATGTCGTTATTACAATAAATGGCGAGTAGATACAATCATCAGGCTTCACGTTCTTCTTCCAATCACATTCATCAGGCTGTTTTAATGGACATTTCTTATTGCCAGAGATGATGCCCCTTCCCTACCCCTTATATATATATATATATATATATATATATATATATATATATATATATATATATATATATATATAGCTATTAACTTGGTGCTGCTATATGTCTTGTGACTGGAGACCTATGAAATGAGCTACTGGCTGATCCAGGACCCAGGGGGGGAAACACACACAATATCCTCTGTGTGGTATCAGGAATGTTTGTTACCTCAAGACGAAAATGTTAAATGAGGTGTGTGATTCACAGGCCACGACTCTTGTCATGCATATAGGGAAAGAAAATGAAAAGATGAAAAGAAACCGACAAAGACAGTGTGGCGGTCTTCCCCCGAGAGATCCTATAGAATGTGCAAAGTTAGATATTGACTAAGAGACTAAAGAGGTCCATGCAGCCCCCCCAGCCCCACACCCTGATGCCCGGCATTGTGTCCCGATTCTGTTGCAAATGAGGGCAGTTGCTCTTAGTCTCTCGGTCGTGAACGGTGTGTTCATTGCAATGGGTCGAAGGTGAAGCGAACACCTTTCTGTGGATGTTGTGAGGACCCAGAATTCAATGTCACTTCATGTCATGTTTTTGTTTCTTTACCAGATGCTGGCCTGAAAGGCACAATCTTTTGTTGGAGACCCATTTTAGACCTGGTCTTAACTAGAATTAAAGTTGTGCTTTTAAAAACCAATGATCTGGTCTGTCGTGTTTGTCTTTATCAGTGGTGTTGTGTTGTGTTGTGTGTTGTTCCTGTGGAGATCTGAGCTACCGTGTCTCACTTTGTGTCTGTGAAAATTCTGGGATGCTGTGTTTGTTCTGCTGGAAATGATCCACCACCTAAGAGTACCTGCTGTTTGGTTATCCATATTCTAGGGGAATATTATAGAGGACTAACAAAGCATGTAGAGTGAACAGAGTGTTTTTATAGAACTACATATTTATTTTACATATTTACATATTTTTTATAGAAGTCAATATTTATGATAAGTGAAACCCAAAATGCTACCTTACTCTGAGAGTACCAGTCAAAAGTTTAAACACGCCCCCTTCTTGTCCATTTGTCTAGTCCACAAAAGGATCTAAAATTGTAAAACTACAAAGACCATATTTACAGTAACTTTATATTCCCGTGAAATAGTTTCGAATCAGAATATCAACATGAAAGGAACTCAAACTATTTCACATTCTCGCGGTGTTGACAGTGGACTGCAATAAAAGTGTCAGCTCTTGGCATTCTTACTTTCACAATGTTCAGAGAGGAGAGAATAAAAAAAGGCCGGTCTGAATGTGTGATTTCCACAGCTCAAGCCGGACTGACGGTCTGACGGCCTGACTGTAAATTCAGCACGGTTCACAACAGAGCACACCTTCAGTGATGGTGACCGGTCATAGGCTCTCACATCTGGGTCCCCAGTGCTTAGTGCACCACTGTGCCACTCTTGAGACATCCATCCATCCATTATCTTCCGCTTTATCCTCTATTAGGGTCGTGTGTGTGTGTGTGTGTGTGGGGGGGGGGGTTCCCCATGCCCATCCAGGGGAGAACGTTTCGGGCGCTGGGCAGATACACCCAGGACAGGGCGCCAATCCATCGCTGAGCACCCTTGAGACATATACAGTACAAACTTAATTTGTTGAAGCACTAACAGAACTTACTCACTAAAATAGAATTGTTATTATTATTTTTTTATTTATTTATTATTTTCACAGCTAAATAACAATAACGTTACAAAACGACTCACTTACCTGTGAAAACGGAATCGATTCTCATCGTTGTCTACTGCGAAGTGATTTGACGCAGAGTCGATTCCACATCAAAGAGTCGAATTCGTCCCAAGCTCGCGACGTTTGGAGACCGCCGCCGGTTAGAACGGTTTTGCCTCAGAGGTTCGTTAATGTCGAAGTTTGTCCTGTAAATTGTTTTATTTGCTATGAGCGACATGTAAAGTGTCAACTTTGGAGTCGATAAATCAATAAGTAACCTAGCGGTCACGGCGGGAAGTGCTTTTAAATCTGTCAGGTCGCCCGTCGAGCAGCCCGGCTGACGATGACGTGTTGTTTGTTTGTCGCTCGCTGACGCGTTTGTTAGTAACAAACCAAATAAATATTACGTAAAGCTCATTAAGTCTCGTTTTCACAGGTCTGCAGGGAAAGCCGGCGTGGTTCCGTTCCGAACGACAGCAGGCGTCAGTTGTTCAGTTTTTGGAGAACGCGGTGAGTACTTCATTCTGTTTGTAATGTTAATGTTGCTTAAAAATGCACTTACAACGTTCTGTGTTGTGGTCGCTATAATAAACTGCTCAGACCTCGGTAAAAAATATACATAAAGTCCGAGTCAAAAGTTTCCTCCAATTACCACATAGCTGGACTTTGTAGTTTTACAATTACAGACTGTAGTCCATCTGTGTTCTTTGTTTTTTTTAGGCCCCTGTTGGTTCTCTGTTCTCTGTTGGTCAGCAGCATCACAGAACAGGTATCATTTGGGTGGTGGATTGTTTGTTGTCAGTTCTGCAGTGACACTGATGCAGTGAGGTTTTTTTTTAGTGCAGCAGTGCTGCTGTAGACTCATATCTCCACCTCAGTGACACTGCTGGGATAGGACTACCAAATGCACCCACCAAATAATCCCTGCTCTGTGGTGCTATTATTAGGGTCGTGACCATTAGAACAGAGTACACAGTATGTACTGTAGAACACAAACAGATGGGCTACAGTGTAGAACTACAAAGTCTTTACAGAAAGTGGAACTGAGTACGTGGACAATAAGTAGAGCAAAAAGGGAGCATGTCCAAACTTTTGACCGTACTGTACAGGTTGAACTATGGCAATCGTGGGAATATGACTGAATAAAACAACTTATTTTAATATTTAAGACGCTGTGTTCATATTCTGTACTTATAATCACTGAATGATTAAATAAAGTCAATAATTCAGGGATGCTCGCTGAAATACTGTGACCTCATACTTCCACCACCTGACGCCTGTCTAAAGGTAGAAAACCGCTAATATTGTACTCCCAAATTAATATGCTTAGTGCTTTAAGCAGAAATTCGGTTTGTCATCCTCATTATAAAGTTTGCAAGTGGCTCAACGCAGAGATTGGAGCTTGAGCATATGTGTGTGTGTGCACAAGGGTGGGGGGTAAGAGGCATCGAGGCAAAAAAAAAAGAAAAAAAAAAGAGGGAGATACTATGCCACCATTCAACCAGGGGCCTTTTTTTCTGGAGTGCCCGCCGGTTGCATTTGTCACGTCCTCCTTTCATGTCACCACTCGCCACCTGCTCCTGAAATTCCTGAACATTTTCTGAAACCTTCCAGCGTCTTCCTTCATTTGCTCAGCCTCGCTCCCTCTTGCAGGCCCCAACCACTCTGCTCCGCCAGCTGAAAGGGGGGGATAAAAAAAAAAAAAAAAAAAAAAAAAAAAGGCTTCGCTCCTCAAGCTTTCTTTTAGACTCTATTCTGCAGCGCCCCCACCTTGCGTTCACGTTCTTGTGAGCTGCATTTTGAATTGATACAGCCACACAAATGTGCTCGTCATGATCTGTGTATTAATTATACTTTACAGGACAAAGATTTTTACTGAAATATCAGTGTTCTCACAGAGTTTAACCTAAAACACAGAGGTTTTTAACCATCAGTTGTTATTCAAAAGATAAAAAGCAGCATCAACCATCATGAACATTACTGTGTATGGTTTAACAGCACATCCTGCAATTTTGATTTCACACACACACACACACACACACACACACAGAAACTCACAAAGGCAGGTCACACAGCAGCAGTGTACAGACCGCAGGCCTTTAGGGAAGAGTGTGGTTTTATCTGTCAGTACTCTGAAGGTGCCGCCACTGGGCCCCATGTTCACCTGCTGCTGTACAGAGCGGAGACCAGCTGCCATCACCAACACCACCCTCTCATTCTTTGCCAGCCCCGCTAAAAACAGCAGCGCATTGCCCGGACCCTGGCCTCTCGCCTCGGCCTCAGCGTGGCATTGTTGCAGCCGAACGCTATCCATCAGCAGACTTTTGCTGACCACCCATGAAACAGCATTCAGAGGAACCAATGCAAGTATTTCAGGGGCCCCGGGGTTGGTTAACCGAAGCTAACAATAAGTAGCTGGGATTTGGGCCAGGAGCAGGTGTAAGCATTCGCATGATAAAAATCACACTTGTTCTCTCACAGGGAGAGAGAGAAAGGGAGAGGGGTAAATGATGGTTCAGCGTAGCGGCACTTCTAATGAAATCCAATATACCTTTGTAGCTTTTATGGCAGGACTCACAAAACAAAAAGTAAAAAAAAAAAGATGCTTAGAGATTTTACAAGATGCATCTTTATTGCAAAAATGATTCAATGTTTGTTTTTAAAGCATTCAGATTTAATTAATAAAAAAATGCAATTAATAAATAAAAAGTTACAATCATACATTTATTTCATTATGATCACGATCGGTTTGTTTTAACACTCGTAGCTTTTTGTTTAAATTATCTTGAGCATAGAAAAAATATGTTAAGTTTTTTAAATAAAAAATCTACCAGTAAATTGATAGTCACCGTGTACTTTTGATTCTCGCCAGCAGAGGGCGCCTGGCATAACTAACGTTTTTTAAAAAAACCTGTGATCTATCGATTCACCACAAGATGGTGCTCGTTATTCGTCTTCGCCGTCACTGAGGCTTTACATGCTTTCTTTCTGATTCACCTCTTGGCTTTTCGGCATCAGCTTTTAACACCAAGTGACGTCAACAGTTTAGTTCGCCTCATGTCTTGAAGCTGAATGATCACCGTTGGGCTCGTTGGTCCCCTAAATAATCCCCCATGGATTTTAGAAGGACATTTCTGCTGATCCAGCCACGTACTCATGGAAGTCTGCAGACACATTTAGTAGAGAGCACACCTGGAACAACAAAACATACAGACATATAGCCATATACAAACACTATATACATACACCTGTAGGTGGGGCTTTTATAGCACCCTATGTATGTATGTGTTTATTCATTCATTCATTATCTCCCGCTTTATCCTCTATTAGGGTCGCGGTGGGGTTCCCCATGCCCATCCAGGGGAGAGCGTCTCGGGCGCCGGGCAGATAGACCCAGGACAGGGCGCCGATCCATCGCTGGGCACACACTCACTCACACACACACACTCTATATGGGGCAATTTTGAGAATTCAATCGACTTGATCCATGTTTTTGGACTGTGGGAGGAAACCGGAGAACCTGGAGGAAACCCATGCAGACACGGGGAGAACATGGAAACTCCACCCAGATGGGGATTCGAACCGGGAATCCCTAGCGCTGAGAGGCGAACGTGCTAAACCACTAAGCCACCGTGTCACCCTATTGTATGTGTTTATTTATATATATATATATATATATATATATATATATATATATATATATATATATATATATATATATATATATATATATATATATTTGTGTGTGCTCATATGTATGTGTGTGTAAAATATATAGGTGTGAGAATGTGTGTATACTGTAGATAATCATGTCCATTCCTTTAAAGCACCATCATTTGACTCATCCATATAAATCCTTTATTTATAAAAAAAAAAAAAAAGCTCCAGCTGACCGTCACCTGTCTGAACTTGGCCCTCACACGTTCCATGTCCGCCTGAAGATGTTCATATTGTGGGTCCTCATAAGGAAACCTCTGAATTGATAAGACCAGGGATTCAACAGCCTTCAGTCGTCTTCTGTGGAAACAATACCAAGAAGACTGTAACACAAGGCAATTTACTGAGACAAAGGCGTGCAAAGGAAAAGCTGGGAATAATTAGTAATGGGTGGGGAGAACTGGGCTGGAGGTGAAACTGGATTGCTGTCGGGACATGACGCGTGAGATGTGTTCCTGGCAAGTACGTCTCACCCCACCTTGTTTTACTATCTTCACTCTCTTGAAGAAGACATTTCCATGTTAGTGCAAAGCCCTGATAAAAAGAAACCTGAAATAATACAAGAAAAACATGAGATGAGATGTTAGCTTATAAACCATTAGAGGTTTTGATTCATTACATTCTGATTATTTATTTTAAGTTTTCTAAAGGCCTTGGTGTACAGATATCAGCATTGTGAGGTTTAGAACTCTGTAAACCCTCTTTGAGACGATGTACTATTGTAAAAAGTGCTGTATAATTAAATAAACTTAAACTTTATCAGTCTGTGATGTCTTATTGATGCAGATAAAATACTGTGTACATTTGTATCAATGTGTGATGTACAATATATTGTTTGAATTAATAAAATATATTTTTTATATAAGCAGCAAGCCAATTCCCAATAATCAGTAAACCTTTTGCAGCTGATATTTTATGGACTGTGTTTCTGTAATTTGGCCACTAGATGGTAGTAATGGATTTAGAGAAATCGGTATCTAGATTACGATTACGTCATGGAAGACCAGTTTATGAATTATTTAGTTTTTATTAAATGCATTAACGAATTAAACATTGTTTTATGAATTATGGTGTTTGTAGCCGTTCGAGGTTCAACATTATTGGGAATAAATAACGGGAAAGCGGTGTAACCTAATAACACCTTTTTCCCGTGGTTTATTTAAAATTATTTAAATATGTTTTATTATAATTAACTTGTGCTCACCTCAGCTGAGAGCTTCGCCCCATGAAGCCTGCCATGGTTTCTGCCCTGTGTCATCCCGTGACGTGTCCCTTCTTGAAATCCTTTTTGGTAGCCATCATCCCGGTGCCTGCAGCATCAGATCAGATCAGATCACTCCTGATTTATGAGCTCGATTTTACAGATAATAATAATTCATTCATTATCTTCCGCTTTATCCTCTATTAGGGTCGCGGTGGGGTTCCCCATGCCCATCCAGGGGAGAGCATCTCGGGCGCTGGGCAGACAGACCCAGGACAGGGCGCCAATCCATCGCTGGGCACACACACACACACACACACAGACACACTCTATATGCGGCAATTTTGAGAATTCAATTGACTTGATCCATGTTTTTGGACTGTGGGAGGAAACCGGAGAACCCGGAGGAAACCCATGCAGGCACGGGGAGAACATGGAAACTCCACCCAGATGGGGATTCGAACCGGGAATCCCTAGTGCTGAGAGGAGAACGTGCTAAACCACTAAGCCACCGTGCCGCCAGATCATAATAATAATAATAATAAAAGAAAAATGATGAAGTGACCTAACATTATATCATTACAGTTGCCAAATCATAATACAGTTTTACAATGTGGGTTGTCACTCTGAACTGAATAAGCATCGATGTTCTAACATGTAAATCATTATGTAAAGTCTTTTTTTCAAGCTTTACTGTGAGTTCATGATCGATAATGCAACGTTAAATCTAATGGCAGTTGATTGCGTTACCTCTCATCTGCCATCACGATGGAGTCGAACGGGTCCGAAATGTCCATTTCTGCCCCAAATTGCAAACAAACAAATAAATAAGAATACGGCGTCGGTGTCTGTGTTCTGCAAACTCAACGTTCTGATGCATGTAGTTTATTTAGAAAGGAAGGGATCGTACACGCTAAGTGCTAACGTTCTCCCGAGGTTCTACTTCTGTCCTCATGTTCGTTTACAATGTTTTATCATCGTCGCCACCTGCTGAACAGGAGCAAAATACAAACGCGTTTTAGAATCGCAGTCCTGAAACAGCTTTCGTTTTAAAGCATAAAAATAATATGTAATACGTCATATGGACAAAACTATTAGGACATACGTACCTCTTACTTATTTTAATATTGTCGATTACTCCCTTTCTAGTGCCACGGGATTTTAAAATTAAGGAAGAAGCTGTTAATTTAAGTCAACTAGGCTTTTAGCATTGTGGAAACAGTTTGGGGAAGGCCTTGTTCCAGGCTACATAAAGGCTTTTGGGTGAATTTTGGTGTAAAAGAATTCAATGCTCCAGATTGGAAGCTGTTATTTATGCAAAGCTGCATTATGTTTAGCTGTATTTTGGTCCATATGTGGTAAATGGTAAAATAGGGAATAGAGAAACTTTTCAAATGGTTTCCCATGAGAGCCAGCAGCAAGTTTCGGTCTCAGTACCTTTTTTTTAATGCATAAACCTCTGTGTATTTCCAGAACACATGAGTGCCGAAGGTGTGGGAAGCCGAAACCTCTCGTCACACGCCACATCATAACAGCTGCTCAGTCCTGCAGTAATTCTCGGATTTCTACAGAACAGCATGGACAAGGGATTGGAAGAGATGGACGACCGTGGCTTTAGTCAAAGACAAAGGAGAAAGAGGAGGGTAAGTGAGCAGGAAACACAAAACAAGTCCATCAAGAAGCCAGAGGTGAGAGTTTAAATATCAGACTAATGTATCCACACCGTAATCCTGATGCATGCTCACAGAAGACCCTGTACCGTCACATCCCGGCTTTAATGTTCAGAACGCAGTGTTTTGTGATTTATGTAGGTAACAGGATTTCAGCTAAAGCTGATATTTAAATGTTTTGTACATATTTCATAATACAGACGCAGTTTTATGTTACTTTTGTGTCAATGAGGTTTTTATTTAAAAAATATGTCACTGATATTATGAACATTTTATCCCCCAGGAATCTGAGTCAATTTAAATGTTTTTTCTATTCTTTAGGGAGTGTTTTATTTGAAATGTTTACATTTTGAAATGTGAATTCTTCTGTGTTTTGTCATGTCCTGCTGAATGGTATTCTGACTTAAGAGAATCAAGTCTGTACTTTTAAATAACTGCACATGATGCACTTTGCTCTTTAATTTGCAGATTGCTCCTAATTTTTGTCTCACCTGCATGTGTGTATATTTAAAAAAATATTTTAAAAATGTACTTATAGTATAAGTACTGAAGGGGATTCGGTTAGAAATATAGTAATATCTGGTCTTTATCATATACATAAATGATATACATATACATAATGAAAGTAAATCATGGTGTAAAAAAAAAAAAAAACACTCACGTTAATACGTTTTATGTAGTTACAATCTTTTACCAGTAGATGGCGCCATAACACTTCTAATGAAAGCTTCTGTTGAAAATGAGCCCAGACTAATGTTATAACTGTCACAGTACAAATATGAGTGAAACAGTAGGAGGTCCTAAACCTAGACTTTGCAGTTTGGGTCATGTTATGATTTTTTTGAGCAACAGATTAAATAACATGCCATGTTTTATTCAGAGTAACCTGTAGTCAAACAAAAAGTCACTGAGCATCAAGACCTGAGACCTGAGTGAAAACAACTAACATTAACAGTAAAGGTTTAGCAGGCATTTATTGAAGACATACAAACAGGCATGTTTTAATATATACAGTGTGTGTGTGTGTGGGGGGGGGAGGTTGTGTATTGTGGGATTTTTATATGTATGTATGTGTGAATAATCTGCGTTTGTTCAAGTAACTACATCAAAAATGACTAAAAAAATTAACAATTATTCATAAAAACAGATTTATAATAATTGTAAATAATTGTAATAATTGTAAAAAACATAGTGACAAATACTAAACTTAATCGTGTGGCAATTGTGACACGAGTGACACTACTGTGTATGAGAACTCGTAGTTTATGGCAAGTAGTAAGATTTGAGATTTCCAGTAAAGTTAAAGAATAAAAATAAATAAATAAATCCTAAGCTGCAACTGATGATCTTCTAGTGCTAGTTTCTTCTAAACTCAAAACTTGGAGTGGTTTGCATCAACCTGAAGCATGTTCCTCATTCCTTACATGTTGAAAACTGATCATTAGGAAACCTGATCCTCCTCCTGCCACAGTCTGTGAGTCTAGTCGCTTCCTCTGGGTTCCTCTTTCAGGCTTATAGGAGCCCGGGCTCCTCAGTCAGAGGTTTTCAAAGCTAGCTTGACCCATCTTCATCTTTTGTTGAAACTTGGACTTTGTATAACGATTTGGGAAATTTTTCCGAAGGATTCCATGCTGTCGGCTTGAAAGCCTAAGTGAAAATGCCTTTCTGGGTCAGCTCGAGAATGCACTTCTCTCAGATCGTAGTCTGGAGGCTCCTGTGACAGGGTATTGAGCAGGGGCAGGAACTGTGAAAGGGCACTTTGGCGTCTATTCTTCCCACCACCCAGACTCACGAGGTTCCCGTGTTTGCCTGAGACGTAGATGTTGTAGCCGTCAGGTAGAATCTGTTCCAGAAAACAGCAGTCTCCTTTTACAAACGTGTGCTAAGAGAAAATAAACATACAGGAGATTACAATGTCTGATATGCACGGGCCCCTCTCTGCCCCACTGATTTTTTTTTGCCTTTCTTTTTGAGTTCTTCAATGGTTGTTTGCTGTGCACATACAGAGGTCAAGGTAGTTGCTGGTCCCTTTCATTCAGCTTTTCTTTTTGCGGCGCAAATCCACCAGGACAAAGGTTGTGGAAATGACATCACTAAGTATATTTGCATATAACAGCTTAAAAATAGGCCTATAATCTTTTTTAGTATGTTATTGAATTTATAAATTGGTAGCAGAAGATTTAGTTTGACAATGAACTACTGGATGAGAAGTAATGCATACCCTATGAACTGCTTAAAAATACATTTTATATATATATATATATATATATATATATATATATATATATATATATATATATAATTTAACAATAACTCTTAGGACTTACCGAGCCATAAAGCTTTGCACTGGCTTCCATACACAGATACTGGGCGCTTGCAACCCCTTTAATAACCACACAGCCGGTGTTGATGGTGCGAATCTCCACTAGACCTGGAAAACATATCCACCTGTTAGTCACAACTACAAACAGAATAAAACCTCAGTAGCTTAAATGGTGTATTTATTTAAATAGTTTATGCTTCATGTCTTAATATAAAGCCCAAATGGCTTTGATCTTATAGTTTTAGATAATAATCAGATAACAAGATGTGACAATAGAAATAATAGCTCAGTTTTTTTTGTTTTTTTGTTGTTTTTTAACAGCCATAGTCTAAATAAAATAGTCCAGTGGCGGTCAATCCAGACAGATATTTTAAAACAAGTGTAAAAGTCGTATTTTAAAAAAGAATCATTAATTGATAGTCTACACCAAAAAGAGACCTGGAAAACATATCCACCTGTTAGTCACAAGCTACAAACAGAATAAAACCTCAGTAGCTTAAATGGTGTATTTATTTAAATAGTTTATGCTTCATGTCTTAATATAAAGCCAAATGTCTTTGATCTTATCTAAAACTATAAGATAATAATCAGATAACAAGATGCATGTGACAATAGGAAATAATAGCTGTTTTTTTGTGTGTAAAAAGTCGTTTTTTAAAAAATAATTATTAATTTATAGGCTACACCAAAAAGAGACGCGTATGTTTGTGACCCTGGGGTTGTTTTTTTTGTTGTTGTTGAAGTTTGTATGAAGTCGTGGATTTGTGGTGCGCACTCACTTTGCAGGCTCTGTAAATGCGATCCTCCGACTTTTCCGTCGTGGCTGATCTGCAGGTGCAGGCCGGGTCTGGCCGCGTACAGGTGCCGCAGGCGCACCGGCTGTCCCCAGTCATTCACCAAATGCGGCCCGGAGTCGGCCAGCAAGAGTCTGATGCCGCACAGCGTGAGAACCACGATGGGTCGCATGTCTCCCGTACAGACGCCCCGCTGCGGCACCGCGACGCTGGAGGCAGCGCAGCCACTGCGTCAGTGCGGAGTTTTGCGCATCTGGCCTTTTAAATGCCTCTTTTTTTATCAGATCAATCGATAAACCGTATCCCCCTATTTAGCATTTTCTGCGAACGGGATCATAACACACCTTCTGGACAACCAACAGATGGCGAGCTCTCTCTCTCTCTCTCTCTCTCTCTCTCTCTCACTCACTCACACTCTCTCTCTCTCTCGCGCGCGCACATACACGGAGCACGTGCCTTTTTGGAGGAATTTGTATAAATATCTGAAGTCTGGTATCCTATAAACTCTGTAGGAAAAAAAAGCAGGTCAATAAATGGCTTATTAATTAGAATTCGATCCGTTATACATCATTTTACATTTGACTTAAATCCACGTTAAGATAATTGATTGTATAAATTGTATATTTTTTAAAAATTCTCTTCAAGTCCAGCACCCCTTCCCCCACAACAGGGCTAAAGTACATCCCCGCGTGGAAATGAGAAGGATCTGGCACGGACAGGCCCTTTGCACATGCAGGTCACGCAGCACAGATAATGCCAGCTTTCACCTTGTCAATGTTAGCTTAGTGTTTTTGAAATGGATCGTGAAGTGGAAGTAGTGACGCAGCTGCCAACAAACCTGCTTCATTCAAGAGAACGAACACACTCAGTACCTTTAGATCACACCCTCGGCCACTTTATTAGGTAAACACCCTTGTGTCTGTCCCGTCCGTATCGAACAAATCCCGATCAGATGCCTAACTCTCTTTGTTTTCCACCATCAATAAAACCAAATGTGCACACGTTTCCCCCACGTTTGCCTTATTGATTACCTGCTCATCCGTGTTATTCCCAGTAGATGGCGCCCTATAATAATAGACCCGTCTCCCGGCTCAGCTTGTTAGTTTATTAAATGTTTAAAGAAAGTGACTTTAGTGTACTTCCTAATAAACTCACAATAGCATGCTTACTGACTTTAGACTTTAATGGCCAGCACTCTGCACTCAGTACCTTTAGATCACACCCTCGGCCACTTTATTAGGTAAACACCCTTGTGTCTGTTTTATTAGCTCTGAGTACTATATAGATCTCTGTAAAATTCTTCAGTTACAGACTGTAGCCCAGCTGTTTCTCTTCATACTGTGTTAATCCTCTTTATCCAATAGTCTGTACCCACGCAGTGCAGGTACTAATTGGGTGGTGGATGATACTCAGCATTGTAGTGACACTGACATGGTGGTGTTTTGCACTGGTACACATGGATCAGACCCAGCAGTGCTGCTGGATGTTAGAATCTGTGTGTCGTTTTCACTCACTGTGCACCTTATTGAACACATCTTCTTTATTGGGCCACTTGACTCAGAAACAGTCTTTAATATGCAGAGTATTCATACAATACTGTATTCATTGTGTGGTCGCTACATTACATCACTTCCTCCGTTGTAAATGTCAAAAATGATTCTTATGATTTGCTTTGTTGGCCAAATTGTGACAGAAGTGATGTCATGCTTTTAGAGACACTCAGCATCTTGTTGTGTGTCTGAAATGCTGAGCATCTTGCCCTTATCTCGGCCACAGTGCTGACCACCAACACGGACAGATCCAGCTGTTCTGCCAAAACAACGGCTGCATTCATTGTTCAGGCTCCTCGTTCTGATGACTTCAGTTCATTCATGACAAATGTTAGCTTTATCCTGCTGTGGAGTACAAGCTGCTCTGTATTATTAATGGCTGATTGAACTATATCCTGAAAGATAAGGGGATATTCTAAATGCGTTTCCTCACTATGATGTATTTTCACGGGTGACAATAAATAGACATGAGCTCACTTTCTGATTAACCCCAGTGTCTGTTCATCAGTGTATGTTCATATTAGATGCATTTTGTACATCCACAGTTAATCGGGTCACTGACTGGGATAGGCACAACACCTAATGTAACCCTAATTAGGGTAATCGACTTGAGATGTAAACTAATAACTATCTATTTATCTATGACATTTTAAAGCATGGGCGGCACGGTGGCTTAGTGGTTAGCACGTTCGCCTCTCAGCACTAGGGATTCCCGGTTCGAATTCCCATCTGGGTGGAGTTTCCATGTTCTCCCCGTGCCTGCGTGGGTTTCTTCCGGGTTCTCCGGTTTCCTCCCACAGTCCAAAAACATGGATCAAGTCAATTGAATTCTCAAAATTTACCTATATAGAGTGTGTCTGTGTGAGTGAGTGTGTGCCCAGCGATGGATTGGCACCCTGTCCTGGGTCTATCTGCCCAGCGCCCGAGATGCCTGGATGGGCATGGGGAACCCCACCGCGACCCTAATAGAGGATAAAGCGGGAGATAATGAATGAATGAATGAATAAATGAATTTTAAAGCATACCAGAAATTCAACATAAACTATAAACCCATATTAATAAGTTGTTTTTTATTGTTCACGTGTAGACCTGAGATTACAATCGAGTGGCACCTTGCCTTCAAAGCCCACCTTAACGTACAGTGGCTTTACTTATTTATCATCCTATTGTGTAAATACGAGTCTCAATAATATCCACCATGGCATGAAAGCTTGTCTTGACTGATAAAACTACAAACAGTTCTAATGGTAATCCTCCTTCCCTATATACACCCATTCATCCTCATGCTGACTAAACCCACATGCACGTTCCGCAGACTGTCTGCGCTCGCCGTTCAGGGACTGATTAGACCTCTGATTTGCTTGCATGTTCCTCACTGATGCCTCATCAGGGCTGTGTATGCAGGCACTCAGAATCCACTTTGAAGATGAAAACGGTGTTTTGACTATGATGGTTTCTTGTTCTTCGTTGTGCCGCGATCCACTTTGTTGGTGCTACTTTGATTGAAAACATGTGAAAAACTCCTGTCTCGCTCTTTAAAGTGCCCGGCTTAATGGCTATGGGGATTACTGCCAAATTCAGAGCACTTTATTGCTCCTCTAATGCTTTAAGTTGACTTGGTGTCTGCAGTTATGTGTTTTACATTCTTTTGTGTTCTATTTTTAGGCTGGGGGGGGGGATTATTGCTAGTTTTTTGTTCTTCATTTTTATTGGCCAGTGTATCTTCTCACGTTTAGGTTCCCTAGGGAAAACAAAGTCACTTATCCTGTATGGGAGGTTCTGAGCACTGCTGCCTTGTCTGTAAATGTCCTATTGAAAGTGACTGGAGGGCCCGATCCGACCCCTACACCAGTCGGCGGCATGATTACAGGGAGAAAGGTCTTAGCCCAGCATACATCTCCAAATGTTTCACACTGAATGGGGTGGCCTTGTCTGTTTGAGCAAACATCTGGAGTGGTCTAAACAGGCACCAAACAGCTGGCCCTACAAAGAGAGCGCGGGGCCAAAACACTCTCTAACTACCCCCCTCAGGCACCGCTGCCAGAGGGTTCAGCATCCCTCTTCGATCCAGCCGCCGTAACATGCAAAAACATACCTCGCTGTGAATGCCGGTCAGTCAGTGAGCCGTGCAGTGCACAATACCACATTACATTTGCACATTCTAGAGGCGGTATGAAAAATGTATGGTATGATGACCGTAAAAGCCAATATTACAGTCCGGGTGTTGCATCATTTGCTTACAGACAATACTTAAAGAGACTTGTTCAGTTTATTTTTGTGCTCTTTTGTGTCTAATCTGCTCAACCTGTGTATTTAAATGACTTAATATTGGGTTAATTAACAGAGCCCTAAGATGAAATTTATACAAATGTTTATGTAAATATTAAAGTTGATGTTTTGGACTGAGACCCTCCTCTTCATCATGGTATCGAGGCGATTCATTGAAATTTTATGCACCCTGCCTAATTTTAGGGTGAAGGTGATGTCACTAAGATGAAATAGTTTTTTTTTATTTTTATGATATGCTCCTGACAAAGTAATGCAGGTTTAATTGAAAACCCTGAGGAATGTTTACACGTTTGAAGAGAACACGGCGGTTCCGTTTAATTTCGTGATGCTGGGCGTAACTGATAAATGGCTTGACGGGGCTCGTCTCTTTTCTTTGACACATCGTCGCGTCAGAGTGGCCTCCTTCTTTCCCTATGCTAATTAGCGATTATAACGAGGAGCGTGCTGAGGTTAATGAGCAGGACTCAGAGCTATAGAAGGGTGGAGCAGGTGCTCAGTGGTGGTTACTTGCGGCCCAGGCCAGGTGTGGGAATTTGAATTCATGCTTGAGGCTGATTTGCTTCAGTTGAACCGCCCATCCCCCAGTTATGTTCCCCTCTTGATCTCGGCCTCTTCATTCTGTCAGAAGATGCTTCTGCCGTGTTATTTATGTTGACGTTAATTCATTTCAAGCTTGATTTAAATTCAACAATTAAAGGCAAACCTTCCTTTATTTGCTCTGTGTGTTTGTGTGTTTGTGTGTTTTGTGTGTGTGTGTGTGTGTGTGTGTGTGTGTGTTATGTCAAACTGCTTTTAGAAAAGGCTTTATAATACATAGATACGAAGGAGGACAAACAGCTGGACAGCAAACATGATTCATATTTGAAGAAGCTGTCCTGTAATTCAGTTCACCCACAGATAGAGACTGAAGCCTACATCAGGACGTTGGTCATTATGATCAACACTTTCAAACAGTTTAAATGACCTTAGGACGGAAACGGTGACGTCACCAGCTGTGGAGCTGTAGGTAGGATGCTATTTTAAAATAATAATTGAAAGTCTGTGGTTCCATAATTCCAAACCTTTGGGATGCATTTTTAGTTTTTTTGTATTGACCGTGTTGTTTTTTTATTTTAATACTTCGTTCTAACTATGTAATTATACAACTCACACCAGCATGAGCCTGAGAACCTGTGCAGGATGTCTCCATGCATTTCACTCCATGACCACTGGGAAGGCCCCAGCATAATCTATGTAGAATGTAAATAAATTAATGAATTTATTTAGTATTACTCTTTGGTCATTTATGGACAATTTTATCCATATAAGTGACTTCGTATTCCAAGGTGAACACAGGGTTCATCACAACATCCCTGCAGCAATGAGGGTTAAGGGTCTTGCTCAAGGACCCACATTGGTAACTTCAGGGGACCGCAACCGCAACTTTAATAAAGTAAAGCCCTGTATACATTCACTCTTGAGAGAACATTTTGGGGGAGGTGCTTGTCTGTGCCAGCACATCTGTGTACCACCACAAAAAGTCTTTAAAGTCAAGGTTGGTGAGTTTGGGGTGGGAGAACTTGACTGGTACTCATCAAATCCTGACCTTAACCTCATCCAGCACTTAAGATAGTGCCCCCCCCCCCCCCGAAGAGCTGTATGTATATGTAGATGCCCCGATACTTTTGTCCATAAAGTGTAATATTTAGAGTTAGATGACAATACACTGGGGCACAGGCAGGCAGAGTGTCTGCATACTAAAAGGTTGAGCTTTATTACGTGGCACTTGCAGCTTTATGTTCCCCACTCACCAATCACCGACAAGTCAGTTTACAGTGAATACACTTCCTGTTAGTAAACGCATCGTTGTGAGTTGCTTTAGTCATTGGTTAACTCTGTGAAGTCTTTGTGCTGAGGGAACTTGAAAGGCCTGTTATGACATAAAGACAGTTTCAGGGCCAAACTGCTTAATGGAAAAGAGGCACTTGAGAGGCAGAAGGATGTTTATTAGGTGCACAGACGACCGAGCTGATGCAGATAGGTGGAACGGGGCAGCTATTCTAGGAAGGTTCTTTACAGCCTGCATACAATCACTTTATTGGAACAGAAAGCTGTCATTCTTTCAGCTTCTTTTAGCTCCTGTCAGAGACTGGAATACTTGTGTATTAAGTGACCACACCTGTCTCCCTGTGCCTGGCTTTTTTGTTGTGGTTAGATGTTTATTTGACTAGAACATGATGGATGTGGATTTGCCGTTGTCATTAAAATACTCTCATTTTTCCCAGTTGGAGTTTTATTGCTAAGAACATATCAATCACACTAAACCAACTTGCGTCTTTTAGGGTTTTACAAAAAAAAAAAAAAAAAATCGACTCCTTCCCACTGGTTCAGTTTAGAACTGAAGATTTGATCTCCCTGTAGTCAATCAAGTCCACTGTCAGTGTGCTGCTGACCCTAGATCTATTTCTGTTGGCCATTTGGTGGCATGAGCTAACATCAACAAGACAGAGCGACTTCCGAGCTTTGCATAGGTTTCTGCGTGATCTTTGTAAATAGAGACAAGCCTGATGGCTTATACACCCGGATGGTGGAATTCCTCCGATCAAAGAGACAATTGGGTTAAATATGTCATGCCTTTTGCAAGTGAATAAGGTCAAATATATGGACGGCTGTATTAGGACAAACCTTAGGATTAGTGAATTCTGGTGTTTCATTTGGTTCCCTTGTCACAGGTGTATAAAGTCCTCACTCAGTCATGCATTTTGGACAGCTTTATGCTTCCACATGTATAGGAACAGTTTGGGAAAGGCCCTGTCCTCTTCCAGGGCACAATGCAAGGTGGTCTGCACAAAGAATCTCAAACCTATAGGAAACCTTCATAATGAACCTGAACAAAAAGAGTTAGAGCTGTAAAAGCTGCAAAGAGAGACAGATTTAAAACAGGATGCCAACTGTAAACGTGACATGCATTTGTCCATACACTGTATGTTTATGTAGAAAAATATATTTTGGAATTCAGAAGCCATTGTAAATTTGTGGAACACATTTAGTCAGAAGCAACATGTGATTAGTAAACGTCTTTTTAAAAAAGAAAAGGCTGATTTCACTTTAAACAGGCTTTGCTTTTAGGGAAGTACATGCCTGCAAGGGCAGAGACTGTTCCCCTCCCGCACCCTCCCAGGCGTGTACTGCAGGGAGGAGGATTCCACCCCGAGATTGACAGCCAAAACTCCACCCAATCTGAAAATGGGGATGAAGTAAACAAAGGAAAGACCTAGCACTGCCGTCTCTGCAGAGTGTTCGCCCACGCAAAGTCTAGCTGCAGATGACAGTGTCTGTGAGCATATTTTTAGGTTCGCCACCAGGCCTTTTTCTAAACTTATACTCTTACGAGTGTTTCACGCAGCCGAGTGAACACAGGGAATGCAAACTGTGGAAATGAGCGAAGTCCTGCACTTCCTCGGCCCTGCTTTGCCTATAAAGAGAAGCATTAAAAACACGTAGCTTGTTTGATTTCTTTAAGTTCTGAGCTTTATTATAAGTCAGGGTTTTGTCATGTGCACAGCACATACACCACAATGTTTAACAGGACCTGTATAAAACTACAGACAGTAATTGGTAAATGTCAACAAGGTTCAGAGTGCACCACCACAGGACTCAGACAGACAGACAGACCAACAGCTCAACCAAAAGATGCTGAAACAACCAGCATGGATGGATGAATGACCAAATAATGGACCAGTTAGAATAAAACACAGTGAGATGTGCATTACCAATCGCTTTGTATTTGCAGCACAACTCATTTATATTAATAGAGAGTGTAAACGCGTTGGTGCATTGGTGCGTTTCGGTTTTGTTAATTGTACTACAGCCGGGGCACATGGTAGTGCTTGTTGTTACTGCAGGTTTTGTTTAAGCAAATCCAGTCCAGTTGATTTGTATCTGTTCCAGATCATGATGAGGGTCAGCGAAGCTATTTGCCTTCAGTGAGCATCCAGCCAATTGTAAACAATATCCACAATGATGCAAAACAGCTCCATTTGGAAAGTGGTTTAGCACAGCTCTCAAAAGAGTGGAACTAATGAGAGCTGAGATAAATCACGCAGAGTTAATTAATCTTAATAGTCCACGAATACAGGAGAACTGAGCAATATGAGGAGTCACAAATGCTGTGAAGTGATTTCACTTAAAGCCGTAACCCTATCCAAATTCAGCCATTCATCCACCTGTCCACATTTACCATCTAACATGTGGTTGGATTTTCCTAAAGGACATTTTTAAACTCATTTCAAACTAACTTTGTACCAGTAACAAACACAAACGGAAAAAAATAACAAGGAATGCTTTATCTGAGATTATATCTCTCTATCCGTTCGAAAAAAAAAAAAAAAAAGATCTGAATTGATTTGATAATCCCGTCGTTTTCGTTAAAAAGCAAATTGTGCTTTGCTTTAGCGCCTGACACGCCGAGACCCCAGGGTTCAAAAGCGGCCGCTCAGCAATTTGACCAATTATGCAACATTCTCTTTAGCAAAAAATATTTAAGGGAAAATATAGGGTTACCAGTTGACCATATAGTGCAGTCTCACAGCTGTCTTCAAATATTTCCACCATGATTATCATTTCTAAAAGTAAATCACAGGGTAAAGATAGCTCAAACGTGACAAGGCGCAGCTAGTGGCCTTCCAGGACTTCAGCCGAGGGGCGACGCAGCAACAGGAAAAATATTTGCTGTCAGCAAAACTAGAAACAGGAGTCTGTCGGTCAACAACGTTATGAGGTAGAGAACACAACCGAAAGGAACATTTGCCCCTTTTAACTTCTTGTCAAACTATATTTATATATACATTTATATAAAATAAACCACGATTTTTCAACACATCTGCTGGGAACTGTTCACTTTAGCTTAGACCTGATATCCCTGTATAGAACGCTATGACACAGGTGCAATGGTGAGTTACGTTAAGGACAATAGAGTCGAGTTTTAAACACTAAAACAAAATAAACTACGTATAAAACAGTGTATAAATCCCACTACCACGTTTCCATGTCAGCCTGGCCTCATCTTTCGTTCATCAGCCGACTTAAACACTGATCTTAGCTTTCCCTGAATATCGCCGGGGTCCGTCACGTACCACAGAAAAGACTGAAGGGGCCTGGATGCGCTTATAAGCCTTTTGCCATTTTCGTTTCTTTCACAACGGTTCAACCTGAGATTTATAGATTTGACAAGGATTGACAGCAGATAAGTTCAGAGTTCAGCCCTCCCCCAACCACCCCAATGCAGCAGGGCTAAAAACAGATTTGAGGGGTGTAGGACTTCAACGGCCCACTTTCAGTGGCCGAGAGTAAGCCGATACTGCTCGAGTTAGACCCCCAGAGCTCGGACATTGGACAATAGCTTTGGTACGTAATACCACAGGGGATGGTACAATTTCACAAGTTAAGAAACCTGAACTAAGCCAGCTATACTCCCATAAACCACTTCTGTAATTACCAGTCGATGCATATGCATCATCAAATGTCCTGAGGGCTAAGTGGTTTTCAGCCATGGCCTCGGTTTTTTTCGTACGCTGACGACATACACTACATGGACAAAAATTATGAGACCAACACATTAAACCAACACCTGATTCTAACTTGTCCCTCCATTGAAGCTGTAACTGCTTCCACTGGGAAGATTTTCTGCAAGATTTTGGATGGAGGTTTAGGAATTTTTGACCTTTCATTCAGCAGAGCGTTTGTAAGGTCCGACACTGATGTTGGGTGAGAGAGCCTGGTTCCGAATCTTTAGTCTCGTACATCCTGAAGATGGCTCACCCAGTTATGCCTTTATGGACCTTGCCTTGTGCCACCAGGCATAATTATGCTGGAACCGAAAATGGCCTTCCCCAAACTATTCCCACAGAGATGGACATTGTCATACAGCTTTACAAAATGCATGACCAGGTGCCTGATTTTAAACACCAGAACTCAGTAATGAGGTGTGTCTTAATACTTTTGTCCATATGGTGTATCTTCCACCGAAAAGTTGACATTTTGCATCTACCTCTAAAACTAAGGGATGTTTTGCTCATATAGCCAACGGCTCCCAATGTGCCACAGACGTAGACAGCATCAGTACCATGCCATCATCTATTCATCAAACTCTTGAAAAGCAATAAAAAGGCCAGTTCTCTCGCTGCAACATGACGTGCATGCCCACCAACCAACAGACTTCACTTAGGCCACGTACTCGCGTGCTCAGAAATTGGTCACGGGAGTAGGTGCACCAATGCTCATTCCCACGACTGACTAGAGGGCCTGTGGTAGTATGTGATTTTCTGTGTTGTTCCATTCTATTCAGGAACAAACTGCATATGCAGTTCTTCTTCCACACGCTATATTAGAACAAAACAGTGCAAAATCCATATTTTACAACGTAGGAATTTCACTTACGGAACACTCGGTAGCAGCAAAATTAAAGGATAAATAAACAAACTAATAAATTAAACTCGTTCTGCACACGTACAAAGGTGGTGTTTTAGAAGAAATATAAAACGAAGTATTATAAATATGCTAATATACAGGACAATAATAACGATAATGCGATACACTTGACCTCGTGTGTAAGCTCTGTAGAAAGTGCATCGTCCGGGCCTCGCCCTGCTTCAGTCGTGTGCCTTCCCATGTCCTTTAGATTCTCGGCAAGAAATGTGTCACCGTCATGGCCGTCGACACTCTGTTGCCTTTTTTCGTTTTACCTGTCCTGCTCAGACCGATGTACATCCCCGGATACGCGGCGGACTCATACGCGTTGTAATTGTTCGCCAGAAGAGACTCTCTAAACTTGCACTCGTGCGTAAACTGCGCCTGGGAGGCAAAGGAGGAGGAGGAGGGGGGTTACATTTTGAATATTACAGCACAGAAATTATATTAGATGTATAAAGTTTGTAAATCTAGGAAATCTGATGCAAACGCGAGTTACAGTTTACCACTTGTTTATTCAGATCGATGCTTTTGACCCTTGATGTCATGACAGCTGCTGTGACCTGCACGCAGTGTCCAGATTTGGCTTTCTGTGGCAGTGGACGCATTCTGATCGTGTACGGGACGCGTAGCCTTTTTTTTTTTTATAATTGTGCGTATTTAATATAATAATTTCTCCGCTTTGAATTTAATGTCGTGTTCTTGTAATTCCGACCCAAACTGAACGCTGACGTTAAGTAAAAAAAAAAAAAAAAGTTGCCGCCTTTCTGTTGGTTTGGAATCGGCTTGCAGGGTTGTGTGTGGGTCAACACCCATTGTGGGTGGGCCGCTCGAAGGGTTCATCTCGACTCTGGGGCAGGACGCTCGGTGATCGCTGCGGTCTGCAATGCTAAGTATGGAATGTGCAAGACCGAGAGATGAACTGCACCTCTGCTCCCCGATTCACACGGGCATTCCACCAAAAAAAAAAAAAAAAATCCAGAAACGAGAAGAGAACTTGGCAACGGGAGGGAGAGGCAGCCGAGGCTCCACAACAAGTCGGCGTTTCGTCGGGCACCGATAAGCGAGACGGAAACGGCCATCAATCATTTAAAGTACTTACAGATCCGTAGAGCTTCCCCTTGCTGTTCATGGCCACGAATAGCTCACTCCGGACGCCGAACAGTGTCACCACTCCGCGTTCTACCGGCGAAATCTCAAGAAGACCTGCGACAAAACAAAGGACACACATGACCTTGGTGGAGTCCTATCTGGAGCCAAATCGGGCTCGCCGTGATTTATGTTTGCAACGTGATGGAAGTGTTTACATGTCAGAGCTCTACAGCATCCTTCAGAGGAACTTCGCCCTCCGCTCGTGACGTCGCATGCTGCCGCTGCAACCGTCCTAACATTTTCGACCTTCATCCGAAATTCCCACATCATCAGTGCACAACGAGACACGCCGTCACGTCACTGTTTCCCAATGTGCTGAAGCATCGGACATCCTTTTAAAACGGCCTCCATTTTTTTTGCGGCCTCTTATTAGAGGTGATGCCTGCTTCCTGCTTATGCAATGAAAATGTACATGTAATCCATCTCCATCTACTTTTATGCCGTGGCCCAAAATAGTGCATGGGGACACAAAACAAATCTGTGTATCGATGTTGGATACGCAGGGGCCCTACCTCCCCGACTAAGTGTAGTAATAACAGACCTTTGCTTATTATACCCTCCGGTTGTTGTCGTGCACACCTTTACCTGCTGGCCATTAATTAGACACACGGGGTCTCAGCAGACGTGTTTTTATCGTCGGACTGACTTTGGGACCTGCTTCAGATTTTGGCCCTGTACCGAATGAGCTCTTGTTACAGACCCTGTGGCATTATTGTAGGGTGAGAAAAACACTCTATGACCCAGATATTGTGTTCAGTCCCCACGTGGTTTGCTTAACAATAAGCAAAAATGCAAATACTGACATAATTGACTGATTAGTTCTGCCATTTCTCAGTTTATCTATTTGAGCCATAAGAGTAAAGAAAAGGGAAACCACAACTTTAAACACATCAACACAGTGGACTGTTAAAAACTTTGTCTTTTTCGGTACTCTGACGCTCCCTCGTCTCCCCTTTCATAATTTTATCATTTGCTCGAGCGGTGAATCCTAAAGTGTCCAAATATGTCTTAAGCATTCGGCCAAAAATAGGCTTCCATGATGAAACTTACTGTAACGGTTTTCGGTGTGCACCCCAGTAATCCTACCGTCGGGTAATACTTGGAGGTGAAACCCAATGCCCACGTTGCAGTAGAGGCGCCGTAGTCTTTTAATGCCCGTCAGATATTCGCTGTCCCGGTTCACTTCTCGTTTCTCCCCGGGGATCCGAGCCAAAGAGCGCGTGTAAAGTGTCTCCCAGCGTCGCTCCAGCGGGAGAGGCGCGCAGCGCACCGAGCTCGCCACGAGTCCCAGCACCAGCAACGACAAGAGCGCCGACTGCACACTCATCCTCCCGCGTTGCACACAGCTCAGATACGCTAAAAATAAGGTCTTTTGTCTATTTCGGTGTCCACGGAATATCCACCCCTATCACCTTCCAAAAAAAAAGAAGCGCGCAGGTTCCAAAACGGACAGGGCGCTTAATGGGAAGCGACGCTGCTCGCCCTGCAGAGCGACATGAAGTCGCGCGCACCGTGGCAGCGCAGGCTCCTGGGTCACACCGCCGGATCCGAAGTTTTGTGGCCCCCGCGCTGAAGAGTTCGATTCGATTCAGAGAAACTCAGCCATACTGAGCGTTTAGCTTCGTCTGCGGAGATTTATATGTGGAGACAAATTACATCACACCCCGAGCGCCGCATCACGAGAAGACCTGAACCACTGAGAGCGCACCGAGGCCCTTTAACGATTGGTCGAGCAGCTTTGTGCGCCAGCTTTAGTGCGCCCTCACATTTACAACGTCATAGCACCTATTTAAAAAAAAAAAAAAAAAACGAAACCTTGAGCCACTTTCTGAAGTGAAATATATGTATGAATCACGGCTTTTTTTTTCTTAAATCGGTTACGAACCGAAGTGACTATTTAGTTGTCTATTTTGGTTCCGTCTGAGCGACGCGTCCTTTTTCGCGCACTCATTTAAAGGGGTGCAGCCTCAGACAGGGTGTTCGGCTGTCTGAACGACGCTCGGATATTGCAATTGCAAAACAAAAGGTTAAGTGCTTTGTACCATTGTGTTTGCAGCTTTACATAGAAAATGATTCGAATGAAAGTCGTATTTTCAGGTCTTTCTAACGCAGCCCTGGGTTTACGCGACCAACGAAATTCTAGCAGCTAAATATGATTTGAATCTGTGGTTTTCACGGATCGCCAAGTATTACATAAAGCTTAAGGACCTTTTGTGAAAAAGTTTAAGACTTAAAGTGCATTCACAATAAGGGGTTCGATTTTTTTTAAAAGGGCTGTGACGCCGTATTTATTCTGTGCGTCCTTTTTTGGCTCGTATAAAAGTGTACATAACCTTAAGAACCCCTAAACAACCCCAGTATAAACTGTGGGGAAGAGTGGAGTTTTGCTTGACAGTAAGTTGATGAGAGCAGAACTCAGGTGGACCGTTAAACATCTAACAGTGAGGTTGTGAATGTTGTGCGTCATTGCAGCAGGGGACCGAAAATGACTCAAGCTTCCCGTGTGTGGCCCCTGGCTAGTGCTGTCCTCTATACACGCTCCCCGCTGCCTCTGCAACTCAGGAACCACGTGGGTCGAAAAAGAATAAAAAATACGCACCAGAAATCACATATATTTAAGAAATCACTTTGCACTTTAGAAAGTTTACATAATAAAAACATTAGACGAATTCCTTATTATAGCAGATTATTACACAAAAGCTTAAGACACATGTGCACAGGTTAAAATAGTTTTTCCTGAGAGTTCGTGTGTTTGATAGTTTATCAAATAATCATTAAAGATATTTTTATATTTTTATTAAATACAAGTCATTCTTTGTCACCCTTTTCAGTCATCAGATGATTATTTCCACCAGCAGCACATTTAACACTGAATAGAACTCTAACTTAAGATAATGTTAGGTCATGTAAGGTCACCCGAAATGATTTCTAAACCTTTTCTCAGGTGACCCAACGAGATCCAATTCCACCCACTGTATTCTTATTTGTATTTATACTATTAAAGGTGATTTTATTCTGAATTAAAAACTCTTCTGGCCCAGAGAAGCCTAATTTTTTCGAAGTTGTCTCTGCCCAAGTCTGTCGAAGTCTTTCGAAGTCTGTCTCTGTCTCTGAACTTCTGCCCATTATTGTATAAATCTAATATATTATTTTACTGTATTGCGAAATCTTTACTTAGAAGTGTTTCTTCTCACGACGTGAGGTTAATAATTCTTCTGCTTCTAATTACCAGTAGGTGTTAGGGAAGCTTGCACAAATGTTCTGCATCCCTTAATGTATTACAACAAGTCGTTTCTCACGTTCACGTCTGGCTACACCGCATTGTTTAATGACTGGTCCAGCTTTTATTCCCAAACTTCAAACCCGTGATGTCTAGTGTTCGGGCTGTTGTCCGAGTTTGCTCATCCTCCCGTCCAAGGTTGGATGGTTCACCAATGCTGTCCGCTGATGGGGGTCTTCTGCACACAGAAACACAGCTTTTGATCTCGATGCGTGTTCGTGTGCGACTCTTGTGTGGAGTTTCGCGCGCGAGCGCAGATCAAACACGCCTCATTGTTGCGCGTTAGTTATAATTCAAAAGTGTTTGCGTCTCATCGCCACGCATTCTTGACCGGTTTGATCTGCATGCCTCTTTGAAAAAAAAACCCTCATTTCTGGAGGGAAATGTGACTGCAATAATAAACAGCATATATATATATATATATATATATATATATATATATATATATATATAATATGATATGATGTTCTGTCGCCATTCACAGCATTATTCGCGTCTCATGGACATTTTATTGCAGTTATGTCAGTTCTGTTTTAAGCAACCAACATTTTTTATTTAAAACAATTTTTTTAATGTATTAATTCACATTTCATAACGAGTGCGAGCGGCCGCTCTCCATGGTGCTGTAAACGATCATCGCCGCCAAACTCCTTATAAGTGAAACCTTCCGACTTTTGGATTTACGAAGCGAAAAGCTTTAGTTTTTGTCTTACCGCGAAATGTTCTCGTCATTTTAACGAATACAATGCCACAAAGTGTTCGTATTTTATTTCAATCATTTCAATTGCACTGTAACATTAATGTTATTATTTTGTCGGTTGTTTTAAGTAAAAACTGCTGCTTCTGGCTTATTGTTGAATTAATTTTTCTAAAATTTTCCTAAAAAACGTACAGACTTTAATAGCAAATCGATCGAGATATATAACCACAGTTTTTTTTAATCTACCCAGTGCATTAACCGGTAAAGATAATCCTAATCGATGGCAGTTAATCGACTGCAGTTATTCCAGTTTACGGGATTGGACTGTCATTGAAGAAGTCTGGAATGCCCTGGTCTTCCTCTCAGTTCTATATAGTGTGATTACAGCGCATGGCGATCGGTTTTGTTATATTACCCTCCTTAAAGGCTGCACCATTAAAGCTTAAAATAAGAGAAAGCATTGACGTTGTTTTTCCTCCCTTGATCTTTTGCAAAGACAGCTGACGCTTATTGCCCCCTTCTGCCGTGGTGTGGCTCCTGAGATGGCCACGTTTGACTTTCTTTCTACTTCAGATGTACACAGCTACACACCATCACCGTGGACGCAATAAATAATTTCATAATCCGTGCTGCCCTCTATAGGTCTTTGATGAAATCTACAGGAGCTTGTGTACTTTGCTTGGATGCGTTAATCAGATTACTTTGAGAGTATGCTGATAAATATTTAAAGGACAGGAAAAGCGCCGTAAACAAATCAATTTTACGACAACATGCACAACAATTAATTAAAACATGCCTATATTTTGTACTCATAGTTTCGTTATTCTAAATATCTAAATATTTAAATAAAACTGCATGTCTGTTGGATAAGCATTCTAAACATTAGTTAACAGTTTAAATTATAAAGGTTTACTTAAAACCTAAATATTTAAGTATTATGTTCACTTTATGGGGATTTTATGGGGCATATAAAACTTCTGTAGTCTTTATTTAGAGTAAAGTCCACTGCAGTTTATCACTTTAAAGCTAAATAGGATTTTTTTTCACTCAGTAAATTTGTGTTTTGGATCATTCAGTGAAATTGTTCAGATTAGTTCCTTACAGGATACATTTTTAATGTTGTATTTCTTCTGGTATTATGCAGTTTGCAAGTTTAGAGGCAGAGGCATTGTCAGATACATGTTCCACTTCCCTTTCTTCTGGCAAAAGGTGTCTTGCAGTATTTTTAATTGTGTTTGTCTACATTTTTGCCGAAACATCCAGCAAAACAAACTAGATTGTTGGACTGGATTGCTGGACTGTAAGTTCATGGCAAAAGTGTTATTTACATCATATTCATGTTGGGATAAACTATTCCTGAAAAGTGGAAGCATTATAAGGTTATAGTCGCTTGATTTTATACACCTCTGACAATGGAGCTAAATAACACAATTTGAAGATTCATGGGTGTGGCTCTGTAGTGTACTTTGGGATTGTTTTTTCATCTGCCATTTTGACCTTGTTACTTTTGTCTGTTTTTCATAAAACAAACGGATCAGAGAAACTGTTGTTCGGCTTTTCTGTATAAGGTTACTGTCAGTTTTAGATCAAAGAAAAAGCTGAATCAATCAAAGGATGAGGTGACTCGAGCCTGTTTGCAGCACAATGTCTTTTCTTATAAGTAGTTCAACTGAAGATAAAGAGTCATATATCTTATTGAATTCATTTTACACGTTGTGCCTGATATTCAAACTGTCTCTGCTTTATTCTGCACCCTGTTCGGGGGTATAACAGGCTTTGTGGTGCAGAGGTCACCTGCAGTCGCAGCTCGATGGCCGGTAGGAGGCCTGACTGCTTCAGTCCACGTTACTGCTTCAGTCTCGGGAGCCCGGTGGCTCAAACCGCGCAGGAATTTCTGACGATACCAATTAGAGAGGCACGAGAACTGGCTCTCTGAGGCCCCCGGGCGATGGGGGAGGAAACATTAATAACACTGATTTTAATTGGTCCATTTCCGACTATGACCCGAATGTTTAGATAAACTAAAGGTGTCCATTTGGGACTAAAGACAGAGTTCTGTTTATAGTGCCGCCATGCACCGAGCGTGCTTTATCGTTGTGGAGACTTTCGGAAAGCAAATCTCATCATTTTAAGTCGATTCCACACTCGAGTCGAGTTTACATCGCGTTTGTTTGGGTTTTTTTTTTTTTTTTTTTTAATGAACTGAATTTTCAGAGCCTTTCCGCGTTTTCTATCTGAATCGTGTTAATAATTAACTCGGATAATCCGTCTTCCACGCAGACCGTGGGAAATTGCGCGCGTCTCCTCAGCCTCCCCACGCAGTCGGGACCTGAGTGTTTACCCGTCCCCCTGCTTTTAGGCGCCGGAAACCCGCGCGCGTCCGAACGCAGCCGCGTTAATGAGCGTCTCGCTCAGTTTATCGTGGCGGCAGGGCCTTCATTACTGAGCGCAGGTCATCCGAAGTCGTCACCCCGGGACCCCAGCTTTGCCCTGCTGCCACTGAACTAATAACACTCAATAGCGTCGTGTGCCTCCATCTGAATATGCATCTGCAACAAACAGCCCTTCTTTCGGGACTTTGATTCTGCTGCCACTGGGCGGATGCGACTCACTCAATTTAATTTCTTAATTTATTTGAATTTTGAATTAATTGCGTTTTTATTTATATATATATATATATATATATATATATATATATATATATATATATATATATATATATATATATATATAATATTTCCCATCTGGCTTTTCTTTGTGTCTAAAGGAATACTGGGCATTGTGGGCAAAAATCACCTACTCGTTTCCCCCATGTTATTTATGAGGGCAACTTGTCGGTGCATTCTTTGTTATGGGCATGTTGTTTTCCATGGTCTTTGATGTGTAGTTCATATCCTGAACATGTTATAACCAGGTTAAGCAGTGCACTAGTTCATTTAGATGTTTTAATATCATGGTTCCTGCTATTACAAGACAAAGTATACACACTGGTATTAAAACAGTCAGATCATGTCCGATCTATAAGTTACATGTACCATGAGATAGTGACTGAATTCCAATCTTAATATTAAAACCATAATATTACACTAGCTGCCATAACATTATTTTATTGAAAGCCTTTTTCCCCATTTTATTTCCGCTGTTGAACGTTAATCAGATGACAATGGTAATTTCGGTATATTAATATAATACATTTTCAATGACAGTTTTTTATCATCCACCAGGGATTTGTCTTGTTTTCTCCACCTGTGGTTTTTGGTTTTCACTTTGAAAAGGCCTAAAGAAAGCCTCGCAAAGTACAGTTTCCCAGGTTCCCCTTGAGATGTGCTATTGTCATTTCCAGAAAGCTTTGCGAGTTTCAAAAGTATAGGATGACATGCCACTGTTTCCTATAGAGTCCTAAAGTCCATAGCTTTGGTTCAGAGCAACTTGGTTTTAATTATAGACTCTGAGACTGCTCTCTGGTTTATATGGGAATTAAATGCCCCATAGGACAAGTTACCTCATGATCAGCTTCGTTTTGGGAACAATTGTGTCTGATCAGATACCCCCCCCCCCCCCCCCCCCCCCCCCCCCCCCCCCCCCCCCCCCCCCCCCCCCCCCCCCCCGTGAACAAACACATTGTTAAAAAAAAATATTTACCACCATTTAAATAAAACATCAATTTTTATAGATATGTTAAATGAAGCAAAACTAGATTTCTTAATATTAATGAAGATTTTTTGGGAACAATTCACCTTGAATAATAGATGCAACCTAAATCAAATTCTGTTACATAAAGTACATTTTTCTGAATTTAGCAAAATAGGTATTTTTTTTAAATGGCCAGCTAAGTACAAAGTGTTTCCAAACAGTAAATAAAAGTACCTTAGAGAGAACCGCCCCAGTGACAAGCACTGTGTCCCTGAAGGCACGAGGATATACTTTATGTTCTAAAGTTCTCAGCTTTGAGACCTTGCTCAGTGAATGTTTCTTTCCATTGCAAACAATTCAGATCTGAGTATTCACACACATTTAGCTTCGTATGGAAAGTTGAAAAAGTCATATCAGTTAAGATTCAGATGTACAGCTCTATAATTCCATATAATTTATTGGTGACATTCCCCCACATGTCCAGCTTTAAGTGTTGAGTAACATAAAGTATCTTCATCCTGACTGTCTGTATTTACAAAATTATTCTCACAAATTAGCTTTATTATGGGACCAATGATATATTACGTTCTCTGTTGTCAAAAATAAAAATAAAACAGAGTATTTTCTTTCGGGTATCTGCCAGCGGAGTCTCCATTTTCTTTGTCGTACAGGACAAAGAAAGAATGACACGATGCTCTTTGAATAGCAGTAACAGTGATTCTTATTAAACAAAAATAATATTTTTGACACATACAACTGTAGAAACTATGTCAGCAATAACTTAATGTATGGACAAAATAAATATGCATAGCATTAGTAATATACAGCGTCTTTCTTTATGCACTTTTTAAACAGTAGACTATCACATACATTTTCTAAAATCCCTCTGTCTCGTGTGAACCTTGGTCTCCTACATATATGTTAATCTGGAAAAAATAAAGAAAAGTGCTTTCTGGACACCTTTTGCTATAAAGTTTTGTCATCTTCTGCATTGTCCAGCACTTTTATCCTTACAAGCTGATTTAATGGAAAAAGGCGGATGTATAAACTTATATACAGTTACACATGTTCCTGATGCACATCTCTGAGGACGTCCAGCAGTATCCAGATTTGGTCATAGAAATGCATTGAGACTGTCTTTACATGTCCGTTGCCATGTCTTTTATAAGGAAAGTATAGAAGGAGGAAGTGTTTTTTTTCTGAATAAGTAAAAGACTGGGATGTCTGTGGCAGCGGGAGAGAATTAATCCACCGCAGAACCCTTTTCCACAGCCGTTCATTTCGGGGTGAATTTGCTGGTCTCCCATTTGGTCAGTTAGCTACCTTTGTGTCTATCAGACCTTTTCTGGTGGCCTCTGGAGTTCTTGTGCCTTCGACTCCTTCGCTCGGCGCGACCCGAGCGGAATTTCGGCTGGCCCTCCAGGAGGCGAGAGACCATTTCGTGATCCTTGTTCCCCAAAACTCTGGGTAGGAAGAGGGAAGCCTTGTCCGTGCTTTTGGTCTTGAAACCCCATCTGGGCCGACCTTTCCCATTGATGGACACGTACCACTGCTTCTTGGCGAGGGCCCGGTGTTTGTTGCCCCGTCCGCCGGGCCCTGGGTGCTGAGTGGTCGAGTGGTGCCGTGAAGCATAAGTGTTGTAGCCTAACTCGTGTATACGCTCCAGGAACTCACATTCTTTGTTGAAGACCTCCTAAAAAAAAGGGCAAAGAATAATTCCTTCATGCATTTTTAATGGAACAAAGAAATGCACATTACATTTTAAGATGCTGGATTTATACAGTCAATAAAAATGATATTGGGTATTTATATTTATTATTAACTATTCTTAATCAGGATTCACGCTCTGGCCATTAGGGAGACATGCGGGCACGCACCTTACCCACGAAAACACCACCATGTGGCGATGGAATCAAATTGCTCGTGTGACATGTGAACCTAAAGCTCGATACCAGACTGTTTTTCCTCTTATGTAACTCTTACCGAGGCATAGAGGCGACCTTTCTCATTCATGGCTAGGTATCTTCCAGAGAACAGGCCTTTGATGGCTACCACGCCAACATCTACTGCTGTGATCTCCAAGATACCTGAGGGGGGAAAAAAACAAGAATAATGATTTCAAAGTTAAATAATTTAATTGAGTGACAAGCTCAAGATTTCACGACCCAATCTACCCATCTATATATATATATATATATATATATATATATATACTGAAAAGTCCTTCCATATCGTGTAGGTTTATATAAAACATTCTTAGTTGACTATACGGTTCCAAATTTTACGCACACATTCGCCGCAGGCAGCCTTCAGAATGATGCTTCCTGTAGACAGTAAAGTCGAAGCCGTTTGACCCTGAACACATCCGTGTGTGTTTATATTAATATGTTCGGAGCGTTGATTGAGTTACATCCCACAGAGCGACTCCCGACAAAAGCAATCCAGGGACAAACACGCTGACAGATTAGATAGAGCAACACGGAGCGCCGCTTTAAGTGCATGTTTATTCAGTGATTAATGGCCCCTCTTCATTCTAGACCCACTGAATAATCATCCCATTTACTGGATAAACACATCCGCTCCCTGTCATTATGTGAAACTGTCTGCTAAATCCCATTTTCATATGGAAATGCGCGTCCTCTCCATGTTTGCGTTCGGCTAATTGAGAGACCCGCGCCTGACAAATGACCGCTGGAGATTAAACTAACAAAATAACATTAACAAAAAAGTCATTACGGCTGAATAATAAAAGAGGGTGGAAATAAAAGAGCGAAATATTTTGACAGCACAGCACATTTTTTGGATTACCGCGGGGGGAAAAGCGGTTTTGTGTTACGTGTATAATAACAGCAAAGTGGGTTTTTTTGTGTGTATTGAAGAAGTAATTAATACTTTAAATAAGCATATAAATAAATATTAAAATAACAACACAAAAAAATAAGATAATACAAATAACCCTATAATTTAACAATGATTTTTTTCCCCCTTCGGCATCATTTTAAAAGTCGTGTGTGATTTCTTTCCTTCTCGTTTTTAATTCCAGACGTAATCATTCCAAAAATACGCCTTGGCCTTTGTTTAACCATCTGTATGGACACTTCATCCGACAAACTTTTAAATCGCAGGGGGTTTTTTTTTGTACTCACTCAAAGGATTGTCCTCCTCCAGGGAGCCGTTAATTTTTCCGTTCGGGTGAATCTGTAGGTGGTATTTCGTGGCACAGTAGAGCTTCCTGCGCCGCGGCGCACCTCCGAGGTGCTCGTACACGCCGCCGCGTCCTCCGGCGTCGCGCCGCTGTCGCGGGTCACACGGCTGCGGCCCGGCACACGGCTGCGCCCTCCGCGCACCGCCAGCGAACACCAAGCTCAGCAACACCAGCAGCTGAATTACGAGCATCGTGGCATGGTAGGACACGGGCACCAGCTCGCGGGAACGCAGAGAGCCTCCGCTCGTGGCCCCATCAAACGCGCAGCATCACGTCCCGCCGCATCGAGCGGAAACTTTACGCGCGTCACCGAAGTCCCGACCCGGAGAGGCCGCGGCGAGTCGAAGCCGGCGCGGTGACAGCAGCGTGGGCTCCTCTCCCCGGTGGACATAGAGTCTCTGTGCGCTGCGCTCTCCTCGCTCTCTCTACTTCTCTCTGCGGATGGAGGAGGAGATAGGAACAGGGCCAGCGTTTTTCAGGTCCATCGTGAGATTTCCACTGAGGGACGGGGTGGGTGTGTGTGTGTGTGTGTGTGTGTGTGTGTGTGTGTGTGTGTGTGTGTGCGCGCGCGCGTTGAAAATAAAGGAAACTCGCCGCAACAATAGCCCCAGGCTCGACCAATTGATACAAAGAAAAAGGGGAGGCAAAGGTATCAGTCTTGTGTGAACGGAGAGGGTTTGCAGCATTGAGGATAGAGTTACGCAGTTCGGCATGTAGCGCCAAAAAGGGCAAACTGCACAATCACACTTTTTTTTCTTCTTTTTTTTTTTTTCTCAACAGCCAAATATAATTATCTGGTGGATTTTTACGTGGGTGTGCGTCCTTTTCGATTATAACAAAACCGAATTACGCTACGTTTCTACATGTGGCCTGTCTGGCTTCCATTTTGAACCAGATGCCTGATGTGTGATACTGAGAATTCAATCTAGTCTACTTAGGCACAACGTTTTATATCATCTTGTTTTATTGAAGTTGTTAAAAGTCGTTTAGATTTTTTTTCTCCTTTTTTTCTTTATTTATATTGGCTTAGATATTTTTTAAAAGAATCAGATATTCTGCACTATTTTGTTAGTAATTTATAGCCATTATTTCCCCTCTTTGGATTTATTGCTATTAATATTAATGAATGCTATAACGAAACCACGGTGAGAATGTATGAATTACGCATCATGTATAGCAGTGCGGTGCTGGTGGTTTTAAAGTCCCTCAACACTTTAGGGAAATACTTCTGAATCCGCCTTTAGGTGTCTTGTCGGATATTCTTACACATAAAAGGCAGCGGGTGGAGGGGGCTGGGGTGGGGTGCTTTTACTGGATAGAATCGACCGATCCAGACTCTTTTTTTTGTCCTTCATGACAGCAGAGGACATCAGAGTGAAGTGCAGGCGTTCATCCCTGCCATGCGAGGCCAGAACATCCGGCAGAGGAGTTGGGACCTCCTGTCACTGTGGTCCCTGCAGCTGGTTTGCTGTCTTTACGATCGTTCAAACTTCGTTTCAAATAAATTCCACCATGTTTGCTCTCGGTTTGGTTTGTTCTCCTCCTCATGCGTGGCCGCTCACACGGCTCACTCTGAGGGAGAGGCTGCGGCGGTGGGTGGAAGCGCGACGCGCAAATGACTCCCAACTAAATTGCTTCCATCTTGGTCGCATTATGGTTGCCATTCTCGTAATTAGCACCATCATCTACAAATGCGCTTTGCCCTTTGGCGTAACACCGGCGCTCGCAACGGAGAGAATGCAATGCTCCAAAACCTAAAACCTCCAGGGAGCGTCCCGTCAGAAGAGACCCAGCCCGTCCATGCATCACTGTCCCCATCGAGTTCAGAGAGAACGTTAGAGTGGGGTTCTTACAATATAGAGAGTGCGCATCGACCAGTGTGTGTGTGTCTGTCTGTCTGTGTGTGTGTGTGTCTGTCTGTCTGTCTGTGTGTGTGTGTGTGTGTGTGTGTGTGTGTGTGTGTCGGAGAGAAAGAGAGAGAGACATTTCTCTGATGTGGTCTGATCCTGAAAGAGGGCGGGACTTTAGATGTGGTCGGTCTGTTTCTTTCTAGAAGCATTTTAATTACGAGCCCACAGCCGCCCACAAAGCCTCGCAGTAATAATCAGCTCTCTGATTCTGTGCAGGGCGAAAGAACGAAGACACATGAGAGTCAGAATCGATCCGATCGAAATGATCAGATCGACGTGAACGACAGACGTCCTGTGACGTCATCCTGAGGCTGAACGCTCCATTAACCTTCAGGGCAGAGATAACGATAACGTCTCCTGTTAGTGCGCGTTTCCTACTAGTTAATGTTAGTTAATGTGCCATACGATCTGTGCTCAAAAGTAAGGGGACACAAGCCTTCTCCATCTATTGTATGCTAACAGTTTGGGGAAGGCCTGTTTTCTGTTCCAGAGGTTTGGTGTGGCTTACCTGCACAGAGCCCTGAGCTCGACCCCTTCCATCACCTTAATGATGAATTAGAACAGAGGCTGCAAGCCAGACCTTCTTATCCAACATCAGTGTCAGACCTCAGAAATGCTTCTCTGAATGAAAGGGCAAACCGAAAATTCCCACAGACACAACACAGGAACAGCTTAGAATAGGATGTGATTAAAGCATGTAGGTGTAAAGGGTGAGTGTCTCAATACTTGTCCATATAGTGTATGTGCACAAATAAATTGCACTTATTCGATGAACTCATTTCATTGATAATCACGTGTTAATTAGGAGGAAACATTCATTCATTCATTATCTCCCGCTTTATCCTCTATTAGGGTCGCGGTGGGGTTCCCCATGCCCATCCAGGGGAGAACATCTCGGGCGCTGGGCAGATAGACCCAGGACAGGGCGCCAATCCATCGCTGAGCACACACTCACTCACACAGACACACTCTACATGGGGCAATTTTTGAGAATTCAATTGACTTGATCCATGTTTTTAGACTGTGGGAGGAAACCTGAGAACCCGGAGGAAACCCACGCAGACACGGGGAGAACATGGAAACACCTAGGAGGAAACAGATTATCTAAATTAAAATGTCAGCTTAACTGCTTCTCAAATTCCCCCAAATTTTAAAGTTCTCCTTTTGACCCTGTGACAAAAGGTCAGCAGTCGCTTCTTTTCTTTTCTTTTTTTTTCCCTCACAGCAGAAGCAGGCAGCTGTAGTCTGCACTGAAATCAAAACTATCCCCCAAAACCCTTCTTCTCTCAGCCCCCTTTTTTTTTTTTTTTTTTTTGTCATGGCGCAGCTCCTTTCTCTCTTTTCTCTGCAGGTAATGTGAGGGCCAGGACTGCACCCGCGTTCCCAGACTCCCCTTCCCCTCGCCCGCAACAAATCGCCACTCACCCGCCTTTGTCCCGCGCGCTTTGATCTCACCTGCCTGTCAGCCCGCGCAGAGGAAAGAGCGACATACAGTCAGAACCCACTGCAAACAAATTACCCAGCCACTCTGTTCTCATACAGCGGCCTCATTAACCCGAGTTAGTGCGAAACAAATGTTAACTCGTTTTACAAAGACCCAGCACCGAGGTGGTCCGCTGTACTGGCTCACATTAATCATACAAGTTCACCCAGACGGCACATGGTTTAGAGACGAGCGGCCTGCGTGTCATTCAGTTATTAATATTTACTCTTTTCCATAATTCAGCCCAAGCAGCATCATATACTTGACAGACTACGTGCTTTTCGGTGCCGCTCGGTGTAAATGATGCTGAATCAGAACCTCTGCTCGCACTGCCTCATTGCCCCCGTTTCCACTTTGCTGCCTGTGATGTCAAAAAGTGCTGGATTTGTTTCTGTCTGTGGTGAGGTCACGCCCAATTGCTCTGTGGTTGAACATGCCAAAGGACACTTTTATTTGCTTTCAACTGATCTGGATACAGCAGCTTTAACAGATTTTAGTGCCCTTGAGAGAGATCTTCTCACCCGTGACACACACGTTTCATAAATCTTAACGGCAGACCAGCATGTGATCTGCCTGGGTCGAGAATCAGCACCTCAACAAGTTAAAACCATTAAAGCCATATCTCTCTCTCTGTCTGTCTCTCATTCTCTCTCTCTTTCTCTCTCATTCTCTTGCTCTCTCTCTCTCTCGATCCTGAAATCAGATATTGCTTTCTTATACCTGTTCAGCCCTTTGATTCTTGCCTGCAGGTTTCAAATACCTTTTGGGAGGACAGTGAAGTGTTCTGCACCTTTAGAACAGTAAAATGATTGTGCCTGTAACTGTATAAGCCATCAATGGCTGTCACACTAAAAGCTCAGTGTGCAAAAGGAGAGTGTGTGCTAAGGGATGAAAGTGGTTTTAGAACATCACAGAAGTCCGTCGCAGCTAATTTTCTAATAATCCTGTTTACAATCCTGTTTTGGAGATCATGCACAATATCGTTCTTTAAATGGTGCATTAATACAAGGACTTAAAACTACTTCTGCACTGATAAAACCTTAAAAAACATTATACCCGTTTTTGTCATGTTTTCATTAATATTTATTAATAAAGGTTTTTTTTTTTAAACATGATTAAAAGGTTACACTCCCACGTCATGGGAAAAAATTAAACTTTAAAACATCATTAAATAGTAAAAGTCAGTAAGGCAAGGCAATTTTATTTAAAGCACCTTTCATGCAGAAGCACTTTAAACTGCTTTACAGAGTATTAGAAATTATAAAAGCCATTTAAAATAACTATAATAATGCATTAAAAGAAAAAAAAACACATGAATAAAGCAAAAATGTCCCAGGTTCATTTGTATTGTAGAAACAGCATGTCCTCCCTGTGCCTGCAGGGATTTTCTCCACGACCCATTTTCCCATTTTCATTCTTTTGGTCATCAAATCCTAAATATACCATACTAACAGTAAAGCATGGTGGTGGTAGTATTGTATAGAATTAGTGTTTCTGCTCAAGTGTTACTGGGTAATTAGGCAGCACTCTGGGGCAAATGCCACCAAGTACACCCCAAACCCTTTCTTGGACAGCTGAAGGTGGCAGGTGGTTTAGCTTGTAGCGTGACAATAACCCCTAACACACTGCTAAAAACAACACCGAGGCAAAAAAGAAGGGTACTGTCCTCGAGTGCCAAAAGGTCACCGTGCTGCACGACATTTCAGCAACAAATTGGATTTTTACAACAGTTAACCAATACAACGAAATTCACAAAAAAAGAAAAAGACGAATCATACCTCACTGTGGGGGTGCATGGCAGCAAGGCAAGTCTGATCACACCAGGTCTGATGTGTATTCACTGATGTTTTATAACTAATTAAGCAATTTTTGGTCAGTGTGTTGTGTGTTGTGATGGCGTTTGATTAAAATGGTGTACACCGTTAATTTATGAGTAATCGGTCGCTTCTTGGTGTTTGTGAAAAAATATAATCCTCCGTAGGGTCCTGAAGAGTAGGTTTGTCAAATGTTGTGGTAATCAAAACAATGGTGAGAATTTGTATAGGGAACACACACACACACACACACACACACACACACACACAAAGACATTGCCCATACTTATAAGATAATTTGATTATCAACATGTCGAAATAAACCAAGTTATTGTCTAGAATAAAATGAAGTCCAGATTTTAGAGGACTGGTGATCTGGACCTGCAGCCCTCCTGCATCGGCGTTTGGTAAACCTCGGGGTGATGGGATGCTGGAGGAGGGCTGTGCTGTCACTGCTCTCCCGACAGTGACGGAGCAGCTGTCAGCGACTCATTTGAAACTCAATGTCACCTAATTTCCCTTTAATATAAGGGCTTTGACACAGGGGATGGAGATCCCAGCAGGGGCCACTGCATTTGAAAGGTGCATGTTGATAGTGTAAAAGATGGATGGCAGAGGAGTGTTTGCTGCAAGCCGTATTGTTCCCCTGACTCCTTTTAAAAACATCACAGTGACATTTATATGGACCCTCTCCAGGCTTTTACTCCCAGATCTCCTTTGTCTCCACTGCGCTCGCTGTACACGCTCACGCGCACACACTCTTGCAAACTGCGTTTAGTAATAGTAAAAATAGTAATCGCCGGATATAGAATGAGTGTGATTGTCAATGCAGGCCTCAATTCTTACTTTCTGAAAAACCTTATTAGTACTTAATTTGCACGGAGTGAAGAACGTTACGTCCTGTCGTCCTGTTTTCAGTTTTATCTTAAAATCATTTAGGAAAGTACATTATTAATTTATAAAAAGGAAACCGGCAGAGTATTTAAAGGGATGATTTAACTTGTACACTGCTGCTTTAACTGCTTTGCATTCAACTGGGGCAGTAGGTCGACCTGAAGGTTTCTGGTTCGATTCCCTGTCCCACCAATTACTATCCCTGGGCGCTGTGTATAGGGCTTTCACTCAGTGTGTGTGTGTGTGTGTGTGTGTGTGTGTGTGTGTGTGTGTTAGTTAATCAACAGCAGCATTTTAAAGTAACTTGAATTATGACATAATATTCTGTGTGAACCAATTAGATAAAGGCATTAATGCCACTACAGAGTACAACCAGGATCCTGAGTGGAGCATTCCTTTAGAGAGTACCTGTTAAGACCTTGTGCTGTGGTATGGGTTAAAGCCGAACAGGAACAACTGAACAAATGGGAACAAGTCCCATTGTGAGTGCAGCTCCATTAGCTGTGTGTATTGGGCATTGTCCTTAACATACATACACAGAAATTGCAAAATAAAATAAAGGTTGTTGTTGTGTCATTTTGGGTTTGTGTAGTGGCTGGAGCACTGTTTGGTCTTCAGACAGGAACCGAAACCTTTATAAGGCAGGTGTTGATTATCCCGGTAATCCTTATACCAATGGTATGTTAAGAAAACAGATGGGTAAGAATTTCAGGAGGACAGGTGCTGGGTTTCATGTTTGACATAGTGAGGCCCAAGTTCAAAATGTCTGAGTTAGCAGGAGGTGGGGTTATAACAGATGCATCATAGGTAGACAGGGTGATGTGTTCATTCCTCTGTATCTCGACACAGACTGAAGGTATGAGACACGCCTCTTATTCACTGAATTCCGTGTTTTATTCAGATACAGGATATGAAATCGGGAACCCATGTATCTCTGTGATGTGAGTTTGGGGAAGGCCCTCATCTGTTTGGCATGACTGTACTCCGGTGCACTACACAAGGTCCTTAGAGAGATGTTTGGTGTAGAATTAGAGTGCTGGCCTTAATTCAATTCAATGTCTTTGAGATAAAGTAGAATGAAGATTGTGATCCAACATCAGTGCCCGGCCACACAAATACTCTTCTGGATAAATGGACAAAAATTCCCATAGATATTCTACAAGTGGAAGTTGTTTAAATAGTGCATGAAGATGTTTTATGTACAGTAGGTGTCTATAAATCTGAGCTTATAGAAAGCAAATTGAAGTCAAGCGTTCGTTTTGATATCAGAACTTAAAGTTTCTTGTGCCAATCAACCAAAAGAACAGTTACAGAGTTTAAAGGTGGTCCTGAGAAACTTCACTTAGAAGCATGACCCATCATTACAGGGTCTTCTGTGAACTGTAGCCTCTTGTGTGGCCCGGCGTTTCGACCAGAACAAGGCTGTTTTGGAGTGAGTGTGAGAGAAACAGCAAATTTGTGCGGGGCAAATTGGTCTGCTGACAGAAGCCTGTCTTGTAGGCACTTATCACTGTGGTGCCATTTGCTGATGTCGTTCAGGGATTTTAAAGGCAACGGGGCCCAGCTCTGTTAATGCCTCCTGTTTGATCTCAGCCCACAAGCAGAGATCGTTTACACCAGCGTTGTGTTTTGTGGTCGCTCGTTTCAGTCCGATTTCCTCTCCGGAATACTGAAATGGGAAGACTTTAACGAAGAAGGTAACGATAAAATGTTGAATAGGTTCCCTCAACCCACTGAGAAAAGCTGAACACAGTGTACACGATATAAAACAATCCAAACTTCGTCTTCAGATGTTTATCTGTGTACATGAAATCTGAAACAGGACGGAACTTCCACTACAGTTCGCTTGACATTTAATGTTCGAGGCTCCACACCTGCTTCGATTTAATGTTAATTGTGCACCGTTTTATGCACAACTCGCAGTGCTTCAGGTTAGCATGTAGGCGTTAGTTTGGACACAGCCGAACATCTGTTTCCAAAAAGTGTCTGCGTGAGTGCCAACCGAGTGTTCTGTTGAGCCCCGACGCAACACGCTGCGAGAATGATGGCATTTTCACCCATAACAACGTCGTGTATTCCAGCGGTTTTATTGTGACATAATAAAAAACGTTCACACACGTAGCACACAACCGCCGTTTTATTGGATGGTACCGCCTTTGTTCGCTTTATCAGCTCCACTCGCCTCAGAGATGCATGCTGTAGGTCTGAAATTACAGACTGTAGTCCATCTGTTTCTTAGGCCCGGACCCCCACAGAGCAGATATTATTAGGGTGGTGGATGAATCCCAGAGCGGCAGAGCCCAGGTGTGTGTGTGTGTGTGTGTGTGTGGGGGTATGTGTGTATGGGTGGATCAGACACACAGTGCTGCTGGACGATTTAACTAAACACTCTGTCCACTCACTGTGCACTCTGTAAGACACATCCAGCTCACTGCTTTACCTCAGTCATGCTCTGATTCCTATTCAGTGCTCACAGGATGCTGCCCACAGGATGCAGGTACAGCAGCGCTGTTTTTATACCTGCAGAACACAAACAGAACACAACTATGCCAACTATGCCCCTCCTCCTGATGGTACATTCTCTGTGGTGGTCGTCTAAATTTCCACAGACACGCTTCAGTATCTTTTAGAACGCCTTTTGCCAGCCTTTAGAGAGCTGCTGTTATTGCTGTTATGACTCCTGCAGATGTAACATGATCTCATCACATAAACTACTTAAAACTCTGCAGCACCACCGCTGATTCCAGAGCAGTCAATACATTTACTGTATGTAATTTGGTATCTGTGTATGTACAGTGCATTGTGCCTACAGAGTTTGGGGGGGGGGTTCCTGGGGCACCTGTCATTCAACTTCACCAAGATAATAGACCACTATTATAGCAACAAGCACAAAAACTAAAAGTTTATGGAGAAAAACAAACCGCACAGATTTTCCAAGTCGTTGTACAATTTTTCGTGCCACTCCGTCGAAATATTTACTTTATATCCGACGTCTGTACTGTTCTGAGGCGGCTCGCAGCCCGAGCTGAGAACCCAGTGCTCTACCTCCTTGCTGGCCTGATTGTGGCTTTGAAGAGGGGATTAGGATTAACGTTGAATTCACAATTTAACAAAGACTTGACCCCGAACTCTTGTAGGAGACGCAGCCACTTGTCAAAACCAAAAGAATAGCTAATGTTGCTGCATTACTTCATTGATGTTTGCCGTGGTCCTAGACTTCATTGAATAAAAAGAAGAAAACGCAGGCATTCAGGTTCTCCTGCCACATCCAACGACAAAAGCTAAAGAAGGTTCCTTTTGTTTCGGTCGATTATCTTTTGCTTCACTCATGGTGCCTTTAAAAGCCTTCGACTTGAACTTAACCGCTTCATTCATGTTCGGTGCCACGGTGAGGATTAGATGACGTTTAGAAAAGTTTCCTTTTCCCCGTAAACTACATAAATAATGCATAATAATGAGGATAAACACTGTATTAAATAAAAGCATTCCATTAATGTATGGAGGTGTGGAAATCTGTAAATAGTCTGATGATGAGCACCTCAGCTACAGAACCCCCCATGTTGCATCCAAGTCGGTCAACACAAAATAGGTGAGCCGAACTTGTGTCATCATGCCTAAATCCTGGGTTGTGGTTAGACTCTGGGAGCGAACGGCGGACTGGACCAATAGAGAAGAGGGGGATGTGGTTTGACGGCCTTTTTGGGCCATGAATAATGACACAATTGTTTGTCAGTCAGACTGAGAACAGGTGTTATGGAGCTGCAGACTGTAAAGCTAGAAGCCGGTGGCCTTGCTCTCTGGTTTCAAGGTGGGAGAAGGGGCTCGGAGTCCCGTGATACGTTTGACATGCTGGGCGGTTAGCCGAGAATATATCCTATTCCACCGTGGACCGTTTTTAGCACAGGGTTACGGAAACACTTACGGGGTTTGCCCCGGGAGAGTAGTTTTTTTTTTATTTAGGGATTCAAAGATGCGGCAGATGAACTTGGGAAAACATTTACGAAAGCTTTTATTGTCTGTCATTATAGGAGGCGGTACTTCAGCTGTCCATCAGACAAGGGGGCAGGGTAGTAGCAATTGAGTAAAGTGCATGTTATGCAGGTTTTTTTCTGCGAGGCAAAGGTTTGAAATGTTTTATAGAGCAGCTGGTGAGCGCCAGGAGGTGTTGTGGTGGATTTATACTGAATTAAAGATTAAACAGAAATAACAAGCTGTTTCAATTAAAATAAAAACAAAAAGATTCATCTCTGTCACGGGTGGCATGGTGGTGTAGTGGTTGGCACATATTCAAGTTCAAATCCCAATCTGGGTGGAGCGTCCATGTTTATTCGGGTTCTCCGTTTTCCTCCCACAATGCAAAAACATGGATTTAAGGTGAATTGACTGCTCTAAATTGCCCATATCTAAATTGCCCCTAGAAAGTGTGAGTATATGTGTGCCCAGTGATAGATTGGCGCCCTGTCCTGGGTGTATCTGCTTAGCACCCAAAGCAGTCTGCCCTGGATGGGCATGGGGATACCCCCCCGCCCCCCCTTGACCCCAGTATAGGATTAAGCAGAAGATAATGAGATAAGATGAGATAATCTCGGTCACACAGACATGCAAACAAAAACAGATACATGTGCCCCTATCTATATACAATCTTGCATTTCACCCAAACGACACATTGGAAAAACAACATGTAGACCCTGGGAGAACATGCAAACTCCCCCCAAGGTTGCACTCCCTGGGAATCAGATGCCTCAGTTTCTGCTGTCTTACATTAATTGTTGAAGCCAGAACGTTACACAACCGTCGATGCTCGCCGCCTTAAAGTGAACTGGAGTGGCTCTTGAGCTTTTGTTTTCGAGATGGCGGCGTGAGCAATAAAAGATTTAAATGCGAAGTTTAATCCGTGGAAACCTACAGATGATATTTTGCCATAAGTGCTGAAAACCACAGCAATGCTAATGTTTTCCATCACCGGCCCTCGCCAGATAGTTTGTACACAAAAACACTTTGTAATTTCCTGGCTATTTGCAGGGAGGTTCCTGAATTTACTGCCAATTAAATGTGTCAGTGCAGTCATGCTGCAGCGTCAAGGCCCCCCAGCATGCCCGGGAAGGCGGGGGCATTTTAGTTATAGCTCTTTCCTCTGTGTATGACATTGAGACCAGAGGAGGTGGTGAATCATTGTCAGCATTAGCAAAGGTTATGGGGTTAAGTGTTGTTGGTTGCCCCCAAAAATAGAGCCTGGGAAGGGGCTTTTGTATAATTTGGCCGCTGTTTACTTACAACACAATGCACAGTTTCCTCACCTTTACCTGAGTACCAGTCCATTTAAAATGAGATTTATAAATCAGTTGGGTCCTTGTGGCCACAAGACTCGGACCATCAGCCTTTCACAACAAAACAACATGTTCTGAACAAACATTACATTCTTTTTGACCTAGCAGAAGTGCACCACTCAAACTTTCATGTATGTCCTCTAACGATGGCACCACCGTCTTATTTAATATTCCCAAACATCAATGCTGGGATGGTCTTACTGGCAATGTCACACTTTTGCTTTTGAATAAGGAATGAAAACAAACCCAAACCAGATTTTTTTCCTTTGTCAGCGCCATTTTAGACACCTCCCCCACTACCCCAAAACAGGACCACCTCCTAAACACACACACACACACACACACACATACACACAAACGAGGAATGCTTTTCTCAGACAGAAATTAGTTGCCAGGCAAAGATGCTGCTGGGTGGTGGGCTAGCTAATGAAAAGCAGAGCTCTGTTCAATGAGCCATATGCTACTAATCCTTTTCTCAAACTCCCAGTAAGGAAGTGCGATGCTGTAATGCTTAGCATGCCCCAATAAAGTTCGGGACATCCTGTTTGAAGACTCTATTCTCATATCATGCTGACTTTCAGGCTGGATCTTCACCTCCATGAAGGGGGACCTTCCTGGAAAGAGGCATCAGCAGTGGTGATAGTCCCGCAGGGGACTGGGGTCTTTAGAAGTGAGTCGAGATCGGGACCCGTTACGCTGGTGTCAAGCACGGGGTGCAAGGAACCAGAGCCTCTCCAGATGTTTGAAGGTTTAATGTGGCACGCAGACATTTTCGCATGTGGTATGTGCATTCGGACCTTAATGAGCTGGATATCAACCAATAGCTGCAGACTACAAGAGCGTGTAAATACCACAACAACAACTGCAGGAATATCGCAGCGGGAACATGATTCTCCGTTTACATGTAGATTAAATTAAATTGGCTGTTGGTCTGGTTGTTGTGTTTTCGTTTTGTTTTCTTAGCAAATAAAAACTGCGAGCTTTTAATGTTCAGAAGAAGAAATTCTCCAGAGAATTTACAGGGAAACTATTGCTTTGTGCCATTTAGAACTGATCTCATGAATGAGTTTTGGAAGTGCAGTCTTCATAACGGGTCTAAAACCTTAAATGGACGAACAGCGGTGTTAGTCTGTTACCGTGACTTTGATGCAGTGTAATGTGAACGTAGCATTGCGCGTGAAACGTGATATCGTGAATTAAATCATACCACAAAATTAAAAAAAAAAAAAATTCAGATCAAACGGGAGTATGTCCTGATACCACACCCAAGGGCGAGTTTCAAATTAAAGGACTGCATCCCCCCCCCTATTCTTCCACCTCCAACTCACAGTATGATAAATCTCAAGTAGGTGACTTGCTCCCATTTTGTAAAAGAGCAGGAATGTCCAAATGGTTGTCATGCAGAGGCCAGTGGCAACAAGCAGCCAGCCAGGTGGGTCCACCCCTTTGGAAATGGAATAGGACTCGTGGGACAGGGCTTCCCTTTTGGTCCGACTCCACTCTAGAGGGCCAGGGCCATTAGCCGCCTTAATATTCTGCATTACCTTTCCAGCCATTTGTTGCCCCTTTGTTGTGATACCTACTTAAAATATCAAAGCCTGCGAAAGCCTCAATGAGACATTTGAAAACTGAGAAATGCTGGTTTTATGTGTCAACGCCATATCCCCTCCCTCTCCCTCCCCCTCTCTCTCTCTCTCTCTCTCTCTCTCTCACTCTGTACCCTCTCTTTTGCCAGGCCTATGCAGGTAGCCATGGATCAAAAAGGAATCAAAGGGGGGGGGAGACAAAAAGTTTGGGTGGGACATCAATAGCTGACATGGTTGAGGCAGAACAAAAAAGGAAAAAAAGCATACAGGACAGGCTGGGGAGGACGAGGGGAATCAAAGCTCTGAGGCAGAATGAGAGCAGTGAGAAATTTTAAACATGTAACCTGAATGTGGACGTTTTTTTTTGTTTTGTTTTGTTTTGTTTTTTCATTTTATTTTATTTTTGTCTGGACTGGTCAGAGGGAGCTGTGTGTAAAGAGAGAGAGAACTGTGCTGGTATCGCGCCCTGACCCCGGCTCGGTCAGGATGGCTACAGGACATCCACTTCATAAATAGGTTCCGTTTGACACGAGGGCACGCGGGGGGCTTCGGTGGGGTGCTCGACAGTCCCAGGATGTTCCACTGCCCGGATCACACACTCTCAGAATACACACGGGAGGGCATTTAGCCTACTAATTAATTTCTCTCCCTGAAGGCAAGCGGAACCCCTTCAGACACCACAACTCCAAAGTGTGCAAAGGACCCCCCCCACACACACACACACACACACACTCACTCACACATCTCCCCTTTCCTGTTGAGTACACACATAAACAGTTGCATCAGGCCCGATGAGGAGGTGTGTGCTCATGTGGGTGAACATCATATCAGGACCCACCAATGTGTGCTGTCCAAAAGACCTCTGTGGAATGCTTCCTATCCCATCACTGCCAACTCTTTTCCAGTGTATCACCAAATGTCAACTTTTACCATTCAGGGTCGACAACAATAGACTGTGATTCAGCACAATCAAGATTCAAGATTCAAGAAAAATTGTATTATCATTTATATCACATCTGGTACATGAGACAAAACGAAATTATGGCTCACTGACCCCGATTACCCCGTTCTTTTAAAAATTTTAAATTTTAAAGAAGAAATGAGAGAAATTTAGTGATATATAGATATGTAAATTATCATAGGATGTACAACTATGAATATATATATAATATAAAATATACAACCACAACTTAACTATAAATATAATCAGAGTTGCATACAATCCTTCAAATGCCCCACTTTAATAAGTTTTATTTTAAACCCGGTGTCCCCATTTGCCACTATGCAGACTCGTCCTATGAACCTATATTACAAGCATTACTGTAATACCTTCACCTGCCTTTAGCATGCATTAAAGTCCTGTTCACTTATATAGCCTCTTGTTGCCTGCTGATCCCTGCTTCCTTTATAGTTTTGTTGATAATTGAAGTAAGCTGCTCTTGATGTGGTCACCCCATCACGGTGAGCGTGTGTTCTCTAAAGTCTACAACATGAAACAATCCCGAACACATGAATACATTCCAGCCATCTGCAGCGTGATCAATTCAACCTTCTGAGAACCCAGGCTATCAAAACATTTATTTGTCATTGCTGTAAGTGGTCATGGCATGACTGTGGGTTTCCTAACCGGAAGAGCAGGCTGGGGTGGAATTGGCACGGGGACGGGACCAGCAGGTCGAGCTAAAACTGGAGTAAAAAGTGATTTTGGTCATTCATAGGGAGTTAAAACACCGATTAACGGGCAGATCGTCCAGGAAAACCTACTGACTGAAGATGGAGAAGGTTCACTGCTTTCGAATTTCACCAATTCTTTAAAAGTCTGGTCTGTCAATATGAACCAAACTCCAAACTCGCACCACGCCGTGTTGCTTTGCTTTCAGAATCACAAAAATATATAAAGCAAATAAACGTTCCACTGGTTCTAACTCCGACCAACAGCCTTCGGAGACTCGAGAACCGCCCGGTCAGGGTTCGACCGAGCCTTTAAGATGCATCGCCTAGATGTTAAAGGTTTTGATATCCAGTGTGAACAACATGTCTTTACCTTTATCACTACTATACACCAGCATTAAAAACTGTTTTTTAACTGGGTGTGTCGGTATGAGCAGAAACCAGCCGGCTGTTTGAAGTTTGGAACCTTTTTTTCCCCCCCTCTCGGGCTGCGTTGTTTCGTCTCTAGTGCGGCGAAAGAGGAGAGACAGCCACTGCAAACAGCAGGTGTGGCTTTTGAACGAAGCCACGACATGGCAGATCTCTTTGGTCTCCATCGTCTGATTCTTGTTTTCATCAAAAGAAGAAAGGCCCTCCTTGCTGTTGTCTTTCATCTCCAGAGCCGGCCTCTCCTTCATTCTCTACCTTTTGTTTGTTTGTTGTCCCTGGGCTGTAGCTTTGTGGCTTTTAGCAGGTGTTACTATATAGCTCTTTGGTCAGACATAAGCAGTGGTTGAGGACGACCAACGCTGTAAAGCTCTAAGTGATTAGCACTGACAGCTCCACAGCAGCGCCGGACGTACCCGAGCCTTGTGTGCTCTCCGTATAAAAATACAATTTTAACGTCCTTCACTGAAGTGAGCAGTGATTCCACCGATCTTATGAACCATTTCATTCATTCACCTTTTTCGATCCTGTGCCATGTATTTCCTCCTGCTGTCATTGTTCATCTTCACCGGCAACTATTTTAAACCAAAGCAGTAAAACAGTAATCCGGCTCTATGGAGGATCTAAGGGAAGCTCTGTCTGTGTTCGCTCCACCAGAGTAAACACTGTGGCTTGGGTTTCCATGCACTTCACCCATCGGTGACCCAGTGGAGAGGATATGCCATTCATACACTACAGAGATATCATGCAAGAGGGCAGATCAATGTTCATTCACTTTCATTTACTGTACCGGTCCTACCAGTATGTTCAGCACAGAGCAAACACTGAGCCCAGCCATTGACGGACTACATGCATTTTAAAGCAATTTTTTTTAACTCACAGCCCTGCGCTGAGCATTGTTTCTCTTCTAAATAAACATGGAAATCACCAATTAGTATTCCACTGTGGTCAGCGAGTGAGCAAAAGCACGTTTCCTTTATTGGCAATCTGTAAACATTACCCAAAAAAGTCACTTTAAACTGCTGTCTTAAACAGATTTAAAGGTATGTCCCAATACTTCTGCCCATAGAGTGTAAAAACTGTCTCTTTATTTGTTTTATGTTGCTTTCATGATATTTTAACACTGTAGTTGAGACTATTGGGTTCTATTTGGTTGCAGGAGAACATTGTAAGGTAGTTATGTTGTTCCAACATCTTTACACAGCAGCAATAATAAAGCTGGTTAACATTTTGTAATCTGTATGACGGGGTGGTACGGTGGCATAGTGGTGAGCACATCCGTTCTCTGTGATGGGGATACGGGTTCGAAGTTTCCAAGTTCTCCTTGTGTCCGCAATGTTTTCCTCCTGGTTCTGTGGAGTCCAAAAACATGGATTCAAGGTGAATTGGCTGCTTAATATACAGCAGCCCCTATTTAAATGTCATCTATACTGTGTGTTTGTCTGTGTGAGTGAGCGTGTGCCCAGTGATGGATTGGTGCCCTGTCCTGGGTGTATCTGCCCAAATCCTTGTTCTCCACAGGATGGGCATGACCCCCTAATGGCTGCTTCTGCCACCTTGTTTCACTTTAAAAGTGGGTCAGTCATTTAGAGCAGGGCATCAACACATGTTCCTTTAGTGGCTTAAATAGTTTTGGTCGGAGTGCCTCCCTGGTCTCTCTATAGCAACGTCGTGGGAGCCTTGTGGGTGCTTATAAAAGAAAACCACACTCCACAATACTATATATAGGTCATGTCTCTTTTTCTTCATGATGCCACAGATTCCTCGGATGGCTGACCCGCTGCGAAGCATGTTTTCCGAAGTGTCAACAAGAGTGTGGGGGATCCGTGTGGTCAGTGCCCACGTGTACGCCACCGCATCGGCAGTCCAGCTCGGTGTGTTTTTGTTTGCTCGGTTTATTGTGGCTCCAGAGAGTAACCTTGGTGAATAAAACAGCGAGCCTGAACAGACGTCCGCCGAACAATATAACAGAATGACGGGAGGCAGACGTCAGAGGACGGCTCTGAGTCACGGCGGCGAATGGGCAGATGACGCGAGGAGCACATCGCACACCATAAAGAGGCTGTTGCTTTTCCCAGCAGAAACCTGCAGATGCAGTGGCCGAGTTTGAATTCGAGGTTTTTGATGAATGGGAATCGTGTTAAGGATTAAAACGACGGGGGATTTAAGGCGTGTAAATGCTGTGGGATGTTACCTTTCTGTTCTTATCGAAGGTCCGGCTTATTCAAGGTGGAAAATTAAAGTGTTACTGTTTGGTCCACTTTGCAGACAGGGCTCGGTCTGCTTTGGACCTTAACGAGCTGTCTAGAACAATAGAAACAACCCCTTATATTAGGCATGGCAACAGGCCAATCTGGCGGAGCTGGCAGTCTCACGGGCATCCGCCAGTCACTTAAATAACAAGCCCCAGAACCAGAGAGGTAACCAAAAACAGGTATTTTAATTCAGACCATCCTGCTTGTTGCTCTGATTATTAGATGTCTCTTCTGTTCCAGGTGGGGGGGGGTAGAACCAGGGAGGGTTTATTTCTGTTTGACAAAATTATTTACATCAACTATAAAACAACAGGGCGGCACGGTGGCTTAGTGGTTGGCAAGTTCTCCTCTCAGCACTAGGGATTCCCGGTTCGAATCCCCATCTGGGTGGAGTTTCCATGTTCTCCCCGTGTCCGCGTGGGTTTCCTCCGGGTTCTCCGGTTTCCTCCCACAGTCCAAAAACATGGATCAAGTCAATTGAGTTCTCCAAATTGCCCCATATAGAGTGTGTTTGTGTGCGTGTCTGTGTGTATCTGCCCAGCGCCCGAAACCTTCTCCCCTGGATGGGCATGAGGAACCCCCCCCCCCCCCCCCCCCCCCCCCCCCCCCCCGCGACCCTAATAGAGGATAAAGCGGGAGATAATGAATGAAAATGAATAAAACAACAGATCCAGACTTCATATGCCTGTTGATTTACTGCTCCAGTCCAATTGCCTGCATCCGAATCGGCATAAATAGACTGTGGTACTAGATTAGATCCGGTACATACTGCTTGAACCTCATTCATCAACACCTCCTGTTAGAAGTTCCATTATTAATTATTATACATAATTCTCCTGCCATCCATTATCTTTCACGAAATCCTATTCTAGGGTTGCGGTGGGTTCCCCATGCCCGTCCAGGGGTTAACATTTTAAGTGCTTGGCAGATAGAAGCACCAATCCATTGCCAGGCACCCAGACATACTCACTATATAGGGGCAACTTAGAGCAGTTAATTTACATCGAATCCATGTTTTTGTCTGGTTGTGGCTCATAGTAACTGACAGGAAGTGAATGTGTGATCGTTATGAAGCATCAACGGGAAGTTTCTAAGTGCATTTGACCTTTTTCATCTTCAAGCTGCTGGATTTCTCTGGCGCATCCGAGGTGTTTCGCAGCACACAAAAGAATTTCGCTGCTTAAAGGCAATTTTACCTTCTCTCTGTGGTCTGAATGCCCCGTTTGCTTATTTATTTACCCTCCCAAAATCAAAGACATATGGCTCCTTAAAAGCAAGGGGAAGCGAGCATCTGAGGATAAATGCCCTCAGATAAGTGGACAGAAAAACACAAAGAAACAAAAGCAGCAGAGGCTGGGAGTGCTCCATCATCAGGGGTCACTGTTATCTTATCCCGGAGAAAGAGGAGAAAGACACATTGACACCTCCGAGCGTCACATGCTTAATTCCTCCATCTCAGAGCTCCTTCACATTTCCTCGTTCTCTTTCACTGTTCTGCCCTCGCTCGCTCTCTCTCTCGCTCTCTCACTCCGCTCTCCCTCTTTATTTTCATTGAGACAATGATAAGGCTGCTGACAGAGGCCTCCTGATAAGACATTCATTCCCTCCCCAGTGGAAAGTGTCGGCTGTTAGCAGCTATTCACATCACTTGACCTCAGTCCACGCGGCCAGAGTGTCTTTCAGAGGGATTATTTATACTCGGGCTGCTTTACTCTTGCTGAAGTCGCTGTAGCTTGTTCTTGATTAAGAGGCTCCCTGTTTGGGGTAATGATGTGCTAAATCGTATTGCTTACCCGTACAATGATACACAACTTAATGTTATGTCAATGTTATTTGCTGCTAAAAGGCTGAAAGGTTGGAGATTTTCACGGTCTGTCTGTCTACAGAAATATCTCGCTATAGAGGGAACTAATGTAGAATGGGATTTTAGTAAAACGCTGCAAAGATAAGATGGATAAGTACACACTGCCAGTTCTGTCTGTACTGTACCGTTAAGGCAGAAATCAGACATCGCCAGGTCTGAAAAAAAAGAGGGGGCATGATCACTGCTTCCCTTGATTAAAGTGTTTGAAGTCACTGTTCATCCCGACTAATATGAGATCCCATCAGGAGAACATGGCATGATGTCTGGGGCCTGCGGTTTCCAAATCAAACTGACCCAGCCATCAGAACTTTCCCAGTGTGCCACTGTCTAAACATTGCAGCCAACCAGTGGCAGAACAGTTTTGTGATTCTGAGTCCGTGACTCTTGTGAGTCTGTGTCTGCCGAGAATGTGTTAAATAATAATGAACCTGTGCTGTGGGAGACATTTATCGTCCCCTGTGCATACAGAAAGAAATATAATGTTTTAGTATTTATTTTATCTTCTCTGTTAACGGAGTGCAGCTTGAAAAAGGTTATAGACTCGTCTACTCGCTCGGAGTGTGAAAGAGCCTGAGCGGGTCTGTGTCAGTGTGAGGGAATGGGACGTACAGTGGTTCTTGCCGGTGGAGTCTGTGTTCCAGCTCCTGTTCCACTAATCGATCAGCAGATCGCCGCAACGAGTGCCTCTGAATGGAACGGACGGGCCGCCCCTCCTCTTGGTGTCATCAGTCTTGTCCTACAAGATGCCTCACACCCGGTGATGGCATGGGAGAGTGACCATGTCAGCCCCGAGAAAAAGACCAGCTCTCTTCGCATCAGTGAGAGAAGGGGACGGAGCGGAGTGCAACAAAGTGAGGGATTCTTCACATAGCTTCCCGTTTTCATGCACTGCTGCCAACAGAGAAACGAATTTGTCCACCTCCTCTGGCACCCAGCCAGATATCTCATTGCCCCCCTAACCCTTTATCTGCAGTCAAAGGTAGCCCTATACCTACCATTCATCGAAGGAGTTCAAATGTGACCACCTTGCAACCTAATGCCAGGTTTTTTACTTTCAAAGGCTGTGAGTACAAAAAGGGCCAGCAGGCCTACAGCACACCGAGGAACTCGCTCAACTCATTTAACCCAGATCCAACCCAACTCATCTGCAGTGTGTTCACCTCAAACGCTCGTTTAAAAGGAACTAATTAGAACAATGGTGTGCTTTGTAAGCCATGCAATCATTTCATTTTAAAGTTGCCTTATTACTTCTGAATGAACAAATACATTTACATTTTCATTTAGTCATTTAGTCATTTAGTCATTTAGTCATTTAGCAGACGCTTTTATCCAAAGCAACTTAGAAATGAGAACATTACAAGTCAGAAGTTATGCAGAACAAATGCATGCATGTTTATTTTAGAAACAGTTTGGGAAAGAGTTCAGTCAGAACCTGACTGTTCCACACAGAACCCTAAAGAGTTATCCTCATTGATCAATTTGGGGTGGGTTGTAACATGTTGTTTAATATAATATATAAAAAAAAAAAAATAAAAAATAAATAAAATAAATATATATATATGGGCGGCACGGTGGCTTAGTGGTTAGCATGTTCTCAGTGCTAGGGATTCCCGGTTCGAATCCCCATCTGGGTGGAGTTTCCATGTTCTCCCCGTGTCTACGTGGGTTTCCTCCGGGTTCTCCGGTTTCCTCCCACAGTCCAAAAACATGGATCAAGTCAATTGAATTCTCAAAATTGCCCCATATAGAGTGTGTCTGTGTGAATGAGTGTGTGCCCAGCGATGGATTGGCGCCCTGTCCTGGGTGTATCTGCCCAGCGCCCGAAACGTTCTCCCCTGGATGGGCATGGGGAACCCCACCACGACCCTAATAGAGGATAAAGCGGGAGATAATGAATAAACGAGTATATATATATATATATATATATATATATACAGTATATAAACCTGCATGCTTTATATAGATTTTTAAAAAGCTGACAGTAATAAAACTCAGAGAACCCCGTGTATATGCTAACAATCAGTTCTAAGGTGAGGATTATGATTGAGGCTGAATAAAATACAGTATTTGTCTGAAACTATGTGGGCACTTGACTATCGGACCTACAAGCATCCGTCTTCTGGGAATGCTTATCACAAGGTTGTGTGGGAATTTGTTCCTACTCATTTGGAAGCAAACACTTGATTACAGGGTTTTTGATAGCTGTTTTTTTAAATGCCCTCACAGAAACCAACAAGAATGAATCAGAGTTGAAACGAGCTGGAGGAGCCGCCGCATACATTCTTCCATATTGTGTAGCTTTGTGACTTGGTACCTTTGGCACCAGTGCTATCATTTTTATGTTATCTCAATAACAGTGGAAATGATTTACGGGTGATTGTGTTTTAGTTAGCGGTAACGATGCGTGTGTTCAAAGCCATTAAAAATGTGTTATCTGTTATAGTAAATGAAACTGGGTGATTGGATAATTATCAGTCAGAAAGGTCAGGCTATCACACTGCCCTGTGTTTTTCTGTTGATCTTTTACGGTTAGTTTGGTTTCTAGTCAGTTCAGCTTGTTATAAGGTGTTAATGAACCAAGCAGGGAGGCACAACACGGAAGGATGTACCAGCTGATCAGTTAGACTGATAACGTGTGTGTGTGTCTAAAAGAGAGAGAGAGAGAGAGAGAGAGAGAGAGAGCACACTTTAATGCAAATAGACACCAGTTTACCCCTATAGGCATGAGCCGGGTCATTTCATGTTGAGTGCATTCGGCCACTTGTTGCTCAGGGGGTTTGTCAAACATGACTTTAGATTGTTTTAGGAAGCTCACACAGGTATCTGGCACTCAGAGATTGATTATACGGACCGAGACCTTTTAACTTTTAACAGCCTAGGTTCTTTAAGCGCACAATAGACGGTAATTAATGAAAACTTGTAGCCGTGCTGGTAGTCTAAGTTTCCTCTCATGTTGGTACACAGGTAGGGATGTTTGAAGGTCGCTGACCTCTTTGTTTAATCTGGAGGTGAACTTGTATATCACGGAGCATCACGTTACACACCGGAGACTCTTTGAAGAAACAAATGAATCGGGTTCCCGAATTCAACTTACAGCCTGCATCCACACTGCCAGTCAAAAGTTTGGGAACACATTACTAAATATGCAGCATTTACAAACGTCTGCTCATTTATAATTTTAAATGCAAAATGAAGTAAATTCTTAATTTAAAAACAAAAAAAATGGATTGTTTATTTAAGATATTAATTTCAGGTTCATATCTGAATTTTCAGTAGCAGGTGTTTTCTTCAGTCCCTCTGCTGCATTTCAAATAACTGTATGCTTTCAGCTTTGTCTGAACAGTTTGGGGAAGGCCATTTTCTGTTCCAGCATGATGGAGCCCATTGTGTAAAGCGAGATTCATAAATAGTTGTAACCTCAACCCCTTTGAACTCCTTTGAAATGAATTAGAATGGAGAATGTTTTTTAGACTGCAGGTTAGACTCTCTTGTCCAGCATCGATGTCTGACCTCACAGATAGTCACACTCCAGAACCATGTCGAAAACCTTTCCTGATTAATGGCAGCTGCCACAACTGCAAAAGGTGGAGTAACTTATAGCTGCTGTAGGAGTAATGTGTAGGTATCCCAAAACTTCTGACCATATGCATTATTATGTGAGGTACGGTGTCTGAAGGAGGTGGAAACAATGACTCAAAGACAATTCGTTCGATGTCTGCAGGACCATCCTGTTGGGATAGAGCATGTTCTTTGGGGACATGTGGCTTTGTATGGATATGGATAGGGTCAGTAGACTGAGTCTTTAATGTCCACTGTTGTACTCGTTTTTCTGTAAGTTCCTAAATCCTAAACATTTTTACTGTAAGAAATATAAACCAGAGTTCAGGACACGTGCTCATCAGAAGAAGCACAGCCGTAATGACTCCTGACTGGCTGCAGTACTTTGACTGCACTGCTGTTTATTGGGGTCAGTAGGGGTCTGACACAGTGACCTGGATTAGACTCATTCTTTAATCCAGCACTGAAAGGCCTCCAGTCGGTTTCGCCTTCCTTCCTCCAAAACACTTTGTTTGGTAACTTGGCTAAAACATGGAATTTAACAAAGTATTAACCTATAATTCATTTTAAAAGAACTCTGTACTTTTTATGATTGAAATGATATTAAATCTATTCAATGTCCTCCGTTATGGTTTTTTTTTTTGGCACCACCTCAAAACAAACACTCTGGATTCTGTCATTGCCTTTAAATTGAGCCAAAACTCAGCGCGATTTGAGAATTCACCAAAAGCCAACCCCTGCGAATGAATTGCGTAATCTGAAGCTTAACTTACTCATGTCAGCTAAGGGCAGCTTTCAATCTATTTGCCAGACTAACAGCAGGGTTAATCCCACCGCCATTATTATGCATACCGCTCATCTCTCTCTGCCTGTCATCCATCATGAGGGAGAGTTGAAGAAGGCCGACACTGACAGACAACATAGGAGCCCATCTCTCAGTGGATGCAGCTGGTAATGAGGTGGCAAATTCGTGTTCTAAAGCCGGGCGGAGAGGAACCCCACTGAGACCCTAACTCACACGTTCAGAGCATTAATGCAGGCCGGCCCGAGGGCCGAGCCTGAGCTAGACTCCTGATCCCTCCCTCTGGGGGAACAACAGGCCTGGAAGCTTTTTTTTATTGATCACTTCGGAAAGCTTTTCACCAACCTGCCATTTCCTCCGAGTGTCTGAGAGAGAGAGAGCTGTCCTTTCTTTAGGGGGCAAATGTGAGACCCTGACCTGAGCAGACAGTTAATATTGTGATGGTTTACATATAACGACGTAAAGTGAGTCTAGCCCAAAGATAAATTCTTTTCAGAGTTTTGATGACGATGTTTCATCAATTAATACGATGTTACAGATATAGAGTTTCATGGATGCGTCATTAGGTTCGAGGAAAACAGGCTTGCAGTTTTATATGTATTTAAAAAAAATACACATTCAGTGAAACGGTTAATAGGAAACATGCCGACCCCAAAAGTTTTATAACCCCTCTTCTGGTAAATCGCATGATCAGCGATTACACAATGAACCAATGAGCTTATCAGCTGATTCTACTGTTTTTTCCAGATTCTACATAAAGTAAATTTTATTTCATTCCCCGATTCTTAACGTTACATCAATCCGCAGAATGATGAATAAAACAGATTTAATTAGAGTAGGAAAACAAATCGCTAACAAAACTGTAAATGGGGAAAAACGTACCAGTGGAGAGATCAGACCCCGGGATGCTCGGATAAACAGACAGGTCTGAAAGACTGAAACGGCGCTTTTCATGAGCCACTAATTATATCACCAGTGCCGACCTGTAAAATGAAAGCAACATATACTTCCCACATGATCAAGAAAAACATCTTCCTCTACACGAACGGTATCATTTTCGTGTCCCACACAGAAAACAAGGCAGCCTTGCAATTAGCACAGGCGCAGAGCGGTTAGAGAAATGCACGTGTTCAACGACTAAGACAAAGCCGGTGCAATGAGTTTTGTGTATTGCGAGTTCTCCAGAATCACTCGAATCCTTTATTATGTGATTAAGAGGCCTGCCTTCATCCCTCTTCAGCTGAGCTGTCTCTTTCATTCTGGGGCTCCTAATTAGAATCAGTGTTATTTATTGGGGCTTAACAAGGTCACAGTGTAATTGTGTTGATTTTTCTTTTCTTTTTTTCTTTTTTTTTTTTTTAAATGTTTTTTCTGGCTCGGTCAGGATTTGGACATCTGCGTTCGCGCCGGACCTCGCCGCGCGTTTCTGGTAACGGACTGAACGTTATGACAGAAACGCTTTTATGATTAATCCTGTTTCTTGTAAGCTGAATGAAAGCATGCTGGTAATTGTGCACAGGCATCACATATATTTTATGAGCGCCGAGAGAATAGACACGGTGACATGAGTTACTGATAAAGTATGCCCATTACAGCACGGCAAAGAACACAGAGCCGTACCACATGGGTAGCATGAAGAAATGATTAGCGGCACATTTTTTAAAGATAGAGACCTTTCGAATGGCATTGTGCTTGTGGCGTCGAATGTGCCCGAGAGAGGGAGAGGCCAAAAGAGAGGGAGAGAGGATGAGCGAGAGACAGAGAGACGGTACACGTGTGTGTGAGACAGAAGCTGAGGTGGGCGACTCCTGGCTCTTGTTATTAAAAAACGTTGTCATTAGGAATAAACACCCTGTCTGCTCCTGATTGAGTGTAAGAGGCTTCAAAAGGGACTCCCTAATTGTTATTATCGCTCAATGGGGCCACTAAAGCAGGGCGGAATCAAAGGGGTCAGGCAGCGGAGGAATGCAAGGTGCCTACATAAATGGGATCGGCCTAGCGTCTGAGGAGATGGGTGCAAAGGGGGCACCCTATGATGTCACCCGACCGCCGCGAAGTTTTCTCATGGGAAAAGTAACACTCCTGCTTCGTTCGCTATTAAAGAGGAGAAGGAGCCATAACAGTAACAAACGCCGCCAGCACGGCCGTTTAATGTGCCAGCGTTATCTGTCTCCTTGGCTTTTTTGTCTCCCATTCAGAGTTTAAATGTGATCATTGAAGTGGGCCGCTCCATACTCACTGAGCACAAAAGTCTCTCGCTAATTGCTGCCACATCAAATAAGTAGGGGCAACTCGGAATGGGAGCCTTCCGAATGCTGAAAAAAATAGAGCATTGCTTTAAAGCCGGTTAGAGAGGAGGGTGTTTTTTTTTTTTTTTTTTTTTTTTTTTTTGTGATTTTCCATCTAAGATTAGGTTGGTGCTTCTAGGGAGGCGGTGGTGGGGCAGCGTAAGGATGGGGGGTTATCACACAGGAAAGACCTCTTCACAGATTAGTTCTGCATCGGCAGCCGTTCGCTATTTGATTCGGCGACGACCAATCCAGTGGCTGCCCTTCCTTTGTCTTCCTGCGACGAGCAGGAACAGTGGCCGGCGAGCGGGGGGAACAAAAGCCAGCACCGACAGAACCTCGGGTGTGTTTTCAAAGTGTAACTTCGCCTCGCTGTCACGGCCCAGTGATATGAGTGTCTCGGTGTCCTGAGCCACACCACACAGAGCAAGAAAAAGCTGTCAATTCGGGGGCCCTTTCAAACGCCCATCACTTTTGTGCAAACAGGGCCTGAAAGTCACAGTCCATATACTCCCTAAAGCATGCTCCCAGTTAAATAGCCATTGACTAGCATCAGATCAAATGTGATTTGTTTAGACCCCCCCGACATCCCACCCCCCCCTCCACACCTTCTTTTTGACCCTCGGCATTCTTGTTTCCCAATTGTGTTGTCTTTGTTGAGCGCAGAGTTTCTGTTAAAAGGCCGAATTGACGGGGGGGAAAGGGGGTGGGGGGTCGAGAGGGCCCCGTCTTGGCCCAGAAATAGGCTTGTGATCTGTTCTTTGGGTCACCCATTGGATCTTGTCAAGGTCGCGACCTGCCGAGTCCATCAGTGGTCACAGAGAGAATGCTGCCACCTTTTTCCATGTTAGCCTGTTAGACCTGCCAAAGCAGGAAGATAAACAAACCTGCAGTTTACAATTCGGTTCAGCAGTGCAGGGTGCCTGTTGCACTGACCCACGCTGCATTGTCACCTGCAGCTAAGTAAGCTGTTGGCTTCGGGGATCGGGGGGGAATAGGATCGACTGTATGGTTGGGTTGTAAATGACTGCAGTAGACACGACCATTCTAACAAGAGCTGGACTCTAATCAGCCATTTATATATATATATATATATATATATATATATATATATATATATATATATATAAATATAAATAGAAAGGCCGAAAACACCTTTTTTGACTTTTACGTGCTGACCCCGTGGTTTAAACATAGTGATACACTGTCAGCTTCAGTTGGCTGCAGAAGGTGCAGTTGGAGTGTGTGTGTGTGTGTGCGTGTGTGTGTGGGGGGGTTACATTTCCCCCCTCTTGGCTGGCACGCCTAAATATAAACGCTGTAAATACTTGACTGCTATGGCCCCATGTGAAAATATCTCTCCTCGCACAGCCAGAGGTTCCACCAGTATTACGACTTCATTTATTTCACATATCTTCAGCCTTTTCTGGACTTATAATCCTTTGATTCCATGCACCCTGCAGCAGCATAGGCCTGAAACCATGCAGACAGCCCCCCCCCACGTGTCCACTAATAAACACGTCACATCTTAATAGAGTTTAGGGAAATCCGTTGGCACAATATGAATTTCTGTGGTCGTTAGTAAAATGATGCCTAATCTCTTGATGTCTCCACTTTCATGCTTAACATCTGGCAACCTGGTCCACTGACCCCTTGTTAGTAGAAAAGATCAATATAAGATGCAATCTGCATCTTCACAGTCCTTGGATGGGATTACGTGTGTACTAGTCTCCTCATTTAGGACCGGTTTAGGTGGTTGGTTTAGAAGTGGCTTTTTGTAAGGGTAGTAGTGGGTTGAAATAAAAAAAAATTTTCTAATATCTCATCTTATCTCATTACCATCCACTTAATCTAAACTACGGACTATGGCCGTAGGGGGTGGGGGTTTTTGGGCGCTGGGCAGATACACCCAGATATACAGATATACACAGATACACCCAGAACAGGACGTCAATCCATCAATGGGCGCACCTTCACTCACACAGACACACACAATCTATAGGGGCAATTTAGAGCAGCAAATATAGCATGAATCCATGTTTTTGAACTGTGGGAGAAAACCCACGTGGACACATTGAGAATGAAGGAATATCTGTTTAAACATTTGCTTAACTTATGAAAATGAATGAAAATATTAATTTGAGGCATTTTTATTGATATCTTTCGGTGAGATACACTACGACTTGTCCCCCCCCCACCCCCCTTCAGACCTCCTCGTTCGGCAGCGCTGGATTACGTGCAGTGTGCACAGGAAAATATAACAAACCATTGTGTTCCCAATTGTGCCCGGCATCAGTATTATATCCACTGGAAAAAGAGGGTCTGACCTCAATTTAAAAGCCTTTTGAGGAATTACCTGGGAAAGCAATGGAGGGCCTGGTGGACAAGACCACCATGCAGCATATCGGCCCCCAGCAGTCTACTCTGGGACTATTGGAAGGAGGCAGGGGGCCATATTCTCCTCCAGCTCGGGAGTTAGCGCTCAGCCACCAGGAGGGAGGCCCGGCCACAGAGGGGAAAAATTATCCCAAATCCTTTAACACTGTCCCTCACAGCTGGCTAGAGGCATAGAGACAGTAGCTGAAAAGCAAAGCTTCAGCCAGCCTACAACAACTCCCCCAATAACTCAGCCCTCCTCCCAGGCCCTATTCAGGAAGACAGAGAAAGAGTGAGAGGGAGGACGATGGAGTGAGACGTAGGGCTAGAGATGTAAAGAGGCACGTTTATGGGACTGTGAGTGTTATTTATGTCGAAGTCAACCGAGCTCGGCATCTCGTGCTTCACCTAACGTTTGCCGTAGGACGACCCTCGTTAAACTCCTGATGCGACAAGTCTTTTAAATGGTCTGTTACATTTACAGGCTCTTTATTATCACATCACTGATTCAGATTCAACAGAGATTCACTGCGGAATCATTTAGTTGTTTAGATGTTAAAAACATTGGACTGATTTACTACATTATTTGTGGATGCTATTATTCCGTCCGGCGGCACGGTGGCTTAGTGGTTTAGCACGTTCTCTTCTCAGCTCTAGGGATTCCCGGTTCGAATCCCCATCTGGGTGGAGTTTCCATGTTCTGCCCGTGTCCACGTGGGTTTCCTCTGGGTTCTCCGGTTTCCTCCCACAGTCCAAAAACAGGGATCAAGTCAATTGAGTTCTCCAAATTGCCCCATATAGAGTGTGTTTGTGTGCGTGTCTGTGTGTGTGTGTGTGTGCCCAGCGATAGATTGGCACGCTGTCCTGGGTGTATCTGCCCAGCGCCCGAAACGTTCTCCCCTGGATGGGCATGGGGAACCCCCCACGACCCTAATATAGGAGAAAGCGGAAGATAATGAATGAATGAATGAATTATTCCGTCCACACATAATCTTCCGTCTAATCCTATACTAGGGTTCCCCATGCCCATCCTGGGAAGAACGCCTCGGTGCTATGCAAGAAGCACACTCTATCACTGGGCATACACTGACTGACACAAAGACACGCACTATATGGTGGCAATTCAGCCAATTTACCTGAAATGCATGATTTTGTACTGTGGGAGGAAACCAGAGAACCCGGAGGAAACCCACACAGACTTGGGGAAAAAACATAGAAATCACCCATTCAAACCTGGATATAGGAGAACATGCTAACCACACAGCCACTGTGCTTTTAACCCAAATCAAAGCCAGTTCATCCTCTGCCTTATACAGACAAGAAACTGAGATGCACCACTTAATTACCGAACTCCGAGTGAAGAGAACAAGAATAAAACTGCTGAACCAAGCATTTCAGATCTTCTAATCATGATGGGTTTGAAAATAAAAATGCATTTACTTTAAATAACAACTGACAGCAGAACTAAAGAAGAGTTGACTTTAAAGAGACGGCACCTGACCCGAAACATTAAGGAACCTTGCATAATAGAATAAACTATTCTTTCAGAAGCCACACTGCCCTAGAGACTCAAAGATGAAGGGTTGTTTCCAAAGGCATGCATTTGGGTAAAAGGTTCCCCTCAGCCGACATCTGAGTTGAAGGAGTTTTCAGTGTCGATAATTTGTCTAGAATAACTCCCTTGAACTGCTTGCCTTTTTAAAGAGGGGGAAAAGAAAGCAAAAGAAAAATCTTTGGCCAAACCCACATTGCTGTAGGTCTGTGGCAAAGGGGCACTTGAGTACGCTCAAAGGGCTCTTGCTGTCAGAATGGAATTTGGAGTGACCACAGAACAGTTGTCCAGCACATGAATGTCTGTCATACTCGTCCAAGAGCGAACTACGTTCGTAGGTTGCATCTGCGTTTATAAGTTCCCAAGCTCTTTAGAAAGGTCTCAGGTAGGTGCACTTTGTCATTCAAATCGTCCACATTTGTTTAAATGGGCATGGAGGCCTGCGAGCTCTGCACTTTGATCTTCACCTACAATGTCCCATGTTCCACAGAGGGGTGCAGGTCACAGATCCAACAATAAGGAATTTACTTTTTTTTTTTTTGCATTATGATAAATGGGAAATTGTAAAACGGCTACATCGGGGTTCTACTGACACCCCACGGGTAATTACTCACCCCTGAGATCAAGGAGCATTCAGACCAGCAGAATCAAGTACACTTCATTAAGCTGCACATAGGAAATAAATCCTCTCCTTCACTATTCATTTTTAGTGCCTTTGTTTGGAGGTCTTCACATTTTTGGAATTCTTTGCGAACTGGTTGCATTTGTAGATTTCAATTCTGTACGGCTCCATTTCTGATCGCACTTTATAATTATAATTTAGATCAGTATTGATTGACCAGTTCCCAATCATTTACCCCACAGTTCGTGCTGACATCTAGTGGTTACTAAAATAATATCTCAATCCCGTCGCTGAGCTCCATGGGCAGCTGACAGTTTAATTCATTCATTGAAAGTTTTATTACAGTTTTATTTACAGGTCCCATTACTTTAGATATTAATATCGTGTATATAGTATTTACACCTGTTGATCCCACAATAACAGAACACAATGCAGAATTAACCCACACAGAGCTCTGACCTCAAAACCATTGAGATAAATTGGAACAGAGATCTGAGACAGGTCCTTTTATTCAACATCAGTGTTGGACCGATGAATGCTCTTCTGGATGAATGGGCCAGAATTCCCCCAGAAACACTCCAAAATGTTACACTAGAGGAGAACCTGTTATGTTTGTGTTAGTGATGTCCTAATGCCTTGCTTCATATAGTGCATATATGATGTTGTTTATATGATGCAGAATTGACCCACACAGAACCCTGAACTCAAGCCCATTCAACACCTTTGGTATAAACGAGAACAAAAATTGTGAGACTCACAAAAGTTCTACTGATTGAACAGACAAAAAAATCTGCATCAGTAAACCGTGACTGTGGACAGCTTATATGTTGTTCACTTGTAGATTAAATGCATTGATGGCACGTGTTAATAAAAAAAAATAAAAAAATAACAGGGCTTCGTGCCATCACTGTAAATATCTGCATTAATAAGATCATTAATGAGCTCTTTCCACAGTTTTGCTTTTATCTTAAAGTCAACACTTCCATGTAACCACTCCACTGACTTTTGAACCTGGCAACCCCACAGCAGCCGTGTGCCAGTGTTGGTTCAGCTGCTGTGTATGTGTGTGTGTGTGTGTGTGTGTGGGGGGGGGGGGTTGTCTGTAGGTGACATGCTCAGTGTCATCACATGCTGTTTTGAAACAGACCAGTTATACAATCTGTGTGATCAGGTGAAGACTTTGCAAAGCTGTTTTTTTTTTTTTTTTTTTAAAACAGGAAGAGGAGCAGACAGCGAGAGTTGAATATTAATATTAATAGATCTATTATAACTCGCTTACATTTTAATAAGTAGATTATTATTATTTTAAAAAAAACCTTTAAAAATGTAACTATTTGCGAGCAATCAATTATGCAATATTGATGTTCTGGGATCAACGTCAGCGCAATGACATTGACATTCTGTCTGGATTCTCGGTGGACACAGCTGTTCAAATTGGACGTGCAGCTGTGCAAAGTGGGTACCAACTACAGATCAGTAAACCTACTGGCCCCATTTAATGTTTCTTATTACAGATCAATAATCACGTATTCCATCGTAAAGCTGTCTCTGTGCTAAACTATTTCATCCTATAACTCTCACTTCACCAGGTTCTTTCATTGTCCATCTCTCTCTGAACTATGTGAGAGTTTTACATTGTTGCAGTTGCTCTGTTCTATACTTGGGTATTTTATCATATAGATCTCTCTGTATTATACAAGTCACACAATATTTGAACAACTTCAGCAGTTCTGCAGTCAGTGACCTATGTAGACATAGGCCATCGAAGCTTAAAGAAAACTTATTATCTTGAGGCACTTGTCATGAGCCATTATATTCAGGGCGCAGTGGAGGATGGTTACTTTAAGCCGTAACCTTTTCGATGATTTGGAGAAACTCTGCGCTCTTTGTTTTAGGGCTAATCTCAGCAGTGACTCAGAGACGATGCCCTGGTGAGACTCACCTCTCTAGTTACCATCATCCATAAAGAACAGGACCCCTGCCACCTATGACGCTTTTAGTAGGACAACTTCTGTGAGGCTCCAACTGGGAAAACGATGTCGTACCACTCCCCTCCGGTGAAAACCAATCGAGTCCGTGAACACATATAAACGGGTCGTGACGAACTCTACACGTCCATTCGGCTTTAAGAAGGATAGACTGCGTAATTCACGGATCACCCCTGTTGAGCAAGCGGGGCGGCCCGGAGGCAAATCCAACCACGGCTTTCTAAATGGTCAGTGCAGAGGTTTTGTATGTATAGGGGATGTATAGGGGAATCCTGCACTGTATGTCAAGTTCTAATGACATGCCTTTCGAAGTTTATCCCTGCTTTGCACCTATAATGGCTTCCAAACATCTGGACAGGCTTTCACCCCACCCCAAACCCCTTCCACTCCAAACCCACTCAAACATCCTTTTATGGACATTACGTTGTGCATGTAATGCTGGGCCAATACTTCTGTCCCTGTATTCTACCTCACCCACCTGAATTTCTGTGGAACTGAACATTCGGTCGCTTTGCCTCTGGAATAAAAGTCGTATTTATTTCAACCAGGTCGTTGTTGTATATCTTCATGTAACTGAGATTAACCTTCCATAATAAAGCTTCTGGGTCTCATCCTGTCCAGGTGAATCAGCCCCGGATCACAACACCGAAAGGCCCGAAGACATTTCGATGACTTTGTGACTAATAGTCCATTTGATGATGTCATCGACAGATGTTTTATTAGTAAGACCTTGTCTACAGTTTGCGCTGAAACTTGATGTGTTGTAATGAGGTTGCTCCAGTTCAGGTTTGTAGAACAGTTCAGTTCGGTCACCTACTTTTGTCATCTCTCTCTGATCCCTCTACTGACCCCATATTTGCAAGATCACATATCAAAGCATTATTTCAGAACACCTTCAAAGTGTACTTTTAATTGGCAATCAAGCTCACATCGCTCACCTGGGCACCTGTGTTTGTAAGCATTATTGATTCACTTCAAAGTTTCTTTTTATGTGGCATTTCTGTTCTTGACTTCGCCTTTTCACATATTCACATTTGGACAATTAAAACTGCCCATTAATAAGTATCTCAGCACTGGAACAGATGATAAAGTTTATAAAGGCTTTCTATATGAACTTAGCCTTTTGATATTAATATTTTGTCTGTTGCTTTTGTCTGGGTTCGTTTTTGGATCAGATGTTATGATGCTTGGGGTCATGTGATGATCAAAGTCATCTTCTGGACTTCATGTTAGCCTGTTAGACCTGCTGCAGCAGGAAGCAACGGACCATCTCATTTATCACAAGATATATATATATATATATATATATATATATATATATATATATATATATATATATATATATATATATATATATATATATAATGCATGAATGAAAAAAAAAAAAAAAAAAAAAAAAATATATATATATATTCATTCATTCATGCATTATCTCCCGCTTTATCCTATATTAGGGATGCTGTGGGGTTCTCCATGCCCATCCAGGGGAGAACGTCTCGGGCGCTGAGCAGATAGACCCAGGACAGGACGCCAATCCATCGCTGGGCACACACTCACTTACACAGACACACTCTGTATGGGGCAATTTTGAGAATTCAATTGACTTGATCCATGTTTTTGGACTGTGGGTGGAAACTGGAGAACCCAGAGGAAACCCACGCAGATGGGGATTCGAACCAGGAATCCCTAGCTCTGAGAGGCGAACGTGCTAACCACTAAGCCACCGTGTCGCCCATATATATATACACATTTAACACATCTGTGAGGCGAAACACACACACACACACACACACACACACACACACAGTGCGTGTGTTCTGCCATAGTACTTGGTGGGACCAGGACTCAAAACCGGGGACCTTCAGGTCACAAGGCTGGTTCCTTAACCACAAGCCTATGATTTCTCCCAAAAAAGGTTTCATTTACATTTGGTTATTTAGCAGATGCTTTTATCCAAAGCGACTTACAATTATCCCAACTTGGTTGGGGTCAGAGTACTGCGTTGATGCATCACCCTTGAGCAATGAGGGTTAAGGGTCTTGCACAAGGACCCACATGGGTAACTTCAGTGGAACTGGGATTTGAACCTACAACCTTCTGATTGATAGCCCAACACCCGAACCACTGAGCAACCATGTGGTCTATCATTTAGAAAGATCTATCATTTAGATCTTCAGTCTAATGCTGGCCTTCAGCTTAGATTTTAATTGAATTTTAAATGATTATAAACAATATAAACAGGATCCGGCATGCGGCTTCATGTCGTCTGTTTCGTATCAGAATCAGAGATGATGGATTTGTTGGTGAACTTTGAGGATGTTGCTCATGTGTGAACATTACTCTGGAACTGGCTGCTTCTCAAAGACGGGGGAAACATGTTTATTGCATCTCTCCGTGAGTTCTAATAAAAGTACCTTCCTCAAGTTTGTGTAACAGTCTGACTGCTGCAGGATGTGATCTAGAACTCTACACCACTGCATTGGATAAATCCCGGGTGGGGTGGTGATTCATACACTTCACAAGTATTAGACGACTTTGATGTGGTTCTGTTCAGAGTGAATGGAAGCCTGGAAGGTAGTTTGTTTTTGTTGAGGTCTATCTGACATCTTGTGGTTAGGTCTAATCACTACATCCAAGTGCCATTCAGTTTAGAGACCTACTACGATTTTCTTCATTAGACCATTAGATGTGAGCTATTAATGCAAAGCCGCTAATGACTCAGGACTCTACTTGTTCTTGTTTTAGTGCCATGACTAAACTGCAGAGTCATCCCCCAAACCCAATCCCAAGCCCATGTGCTTCAGTTTAGGGGGAGCTGCTGAGCTGTGGGGCGGCGAAGAGGAGACAACAGGAAGGTAGTGGCTTCCCTGCAGCTGAGGCGCACACGAGGCCGCGATTTGTTGGTTCCATAAGGATGGAACCGTTAGGACCTTGTACTTGTGAATTAGTGTGGTGGCAATTACAACAGAAATGATGAAACGGTGACTGTCCACAAACCCATAGCTCTTTCATTTTGCTTGTAAGATGCTTTGTGTTGTGAAGAACACAGGGTTTGTGGGGAACGGCGTGCAGGAAGTTCTGTGTGGGTTTTAAGTGAGCGGGCTGTTTACAGTTACCTCCGCTACAGAGCCAGGCAGTTTTGGATCTTAAAGCCAGCCTGCAGAGAAAACTGTACTGAGATTTTCTGTTACATATAAGTAACACGGGGGAGGGGCTTACTGAAAGCATTATGATGATACAGCGCAGTATACAGGATAAGGATAAAAACATTGGATGATCTGGATTTTAAGTCACTGTAAAAACACAGAACGCATAAAATAAATCGTTTTTAAGCAGCGAAGGGTTCATTAGCATTCCTGAGTCGTTCTTAATGAGAACTTCTACACGCAAGCCAATATGCAGATATGGGGAGAACATAACAAACTCCACACAGGGAACCAGCACTTTGGAAGTGCATCACCATGCTGTCCAAATTCAACCAGATCTTACGTTACATCGTGAGGCAAAGAGACAAGCATAAGGCTTGATGTTTGGGGTTGGGGCACAGGGTCAGCCATTTAACTAAAATAAGCCCGTTCTCATTTGCAGATAAAGGGAAATTGGAACATTCATTCATTCATTATCTTCTGCTTTATCCTCTATTAGGGTTGCGGTGGGGTTCCCCATGCCCATCCAGGAGAGAACGTCTCGGGCGCTGGGCAGATACACCCAGGACAGGGCGCCAATCCATCGCTGGGCACACACTCACTCACACAGACACACTCTATTTGGGGCAATTTTGGAGAATTCAATTGACTTGATCCATGTTTTTGGACTGTGGGAGGAAACCGGAGAACCCGGAGGAAACCCACGCAGACACGGGCAGAACATGGAAACTCCACCCAGATGGGGATTCGAACCGGGAATCCCTAGTGCTGAGAGGAGGACATGCAAACCACTAAGCCACCGTGTCGTCCGAAATTGTAACAATTTACAAAATAAGAGTCACAGATTGGGTGTGTTAAATGATTTAAAGCAGCAACTTCACTCAACATGGTGTTTAATGATCGTCTTTATTTTACCGTAAACAATGTTCAGCGCAGTTAAAAATAATTCTCAACCCTAATCCATATCCAGAAAAAAAACTATTTTAAAAAAGGGATACCATATAAACACACACCAAACATTCCTGACATCAGAACAGCTCACAGGACGTAACGGCGAGGCTAATTGGTGTACTGTGTGCCTTTATTCAATCCATGTTTGTTTACTAATAAACGCCAATTATGCCCATTAAATACACAGTAATCAGTTAATAATGCACATGACACTTTCACATTAGTTCCACCAGTCAGGGAGTGTTAAAGTTGTCGTCTCGTTTCACTTAAAAGCTGCCATTAGGTTCTTTTTTTTAAAAAGCCTCTCTAGTACACCACATTCCTGAGTCGTTCTTTCTGCAGTGCATTTTGAGAAGCCTGGGATAATATTCCATGCTCCAATCTGAGCTGAAATAATCCCGTTGGTCTGTATCGTACTACACCGTGGATTTTTTAGAATGGGAATGGTTCTGCAAAAATCAGATTTATACCATATTTTCCTGGAATAAGTTCAGATTAGTGTGGCTTTCTTAAACTCAAAGGGTTTTTGTTTTGAGAGTCTGCAGTTTCGTGCTCATGCCGTACAGTTCAGAGACGTAAAACTACAGATGGTTCGTCTTTTACAGGTTGCTTTCATGTTGTGTGCCTTTAATGAGGGGGTGAATTTGTTTATCACCAGAGTACATCATGTCTCAGTCACCACTGGGGGTCTTTCGGACTGCAGGAACCCTCTTGTGAGCCATTATAATAAGAATGCACAATATAGTCATGATTAATATATTAAAATTTAATCTTCCAACACTCCTGATTTCTGTACTATATACAGTAGATTGTAGTCCTGAACTAACACGCGTGTCTGATCCCAGTACACGTCTAACATTTAGAGGAATTCGAGGCACACTGTGTAACCTGTTTATTTATATACAGTATAATAACGTAATCATTTTATATTGTTCATTAGAATAAAAAGGTTTCAGTGAACTGCAGTATTTATAGTTTCTCAGTTTGATATTTTGGGCGCTAATTATAACTAGGTGGCGCTTTCCATGTTCTTCCTGGTTTCTGTGGTTTCCTTCCACAGGCCAAAAAACATGGATTCAAGGCAAATTGGCTGCCTCTAAATTGCCCCTATATAGTGAGTGTGTGCCCAGTGTTCTATTGTTGGAACAGGAGCGATTTTTATGATGTTCTTGACCCGTCCCAAAGTCAGGTTTGAATTGTCTTGTTGCTACAACGATTGTGCGCCCTATTCGTGTCCATGTGGATGGGGAGGTGAGTGGAGAGAGTTCTGTCTTTAAAGAAGTAATGATTATGATGGTAGTAGGTATTATTTTTATTTCATTACAGATTTATATGACTATAATCAACTTAAAGCAGGAAGCACATTATATAAATGATATTTTGCCTCACCATTCCACTGCAACTAAACCTGATTGTACGCTCATAGTGGCTCTACCGTAATAATCCACCAATTTTAACTAAAATAACTTGCTAAACTCCTGAGTTCACCTGTTGGAGGTAGTGCTGGAATTTTATTGGCACTTATCAAAATGAGTTGTGAAGCAAAAAGCGACCCGGCGTTTCTGACTGTTCTCGGTGTGTAGTGGAGAATCGAATAAAAGAAGACACATGGATGGTAATAAATAAAATGTGCCCTGACGCACTGCAGAGTAAACACAGAAAAAAAAAAAGGTATCAAAAGGTCTACAGTGTGATTTGCATTGGCGCTCATATTCCTTATAAGGCCTTTAACACGTCTTACTCATGATGGGAATTTGGTCAATGCATTAATTAAACAGTGATTATTGCTCGTGAACAGTTCCTGGTGCAGAAACCCATTGGTCGGCTGGTTTGAGAGCGTTTAAGGCGTTTTTACTGTGAGGAGTTTAGTGAGTTCTTTTCCAGTAAACAGCCGCCAAGGTGAACGCGACTGCAGCGACGATGGAAACGGTGCCCCACGGGACACGCTGCGTCATGTTGCGGATCACGGCCTCCTGCAAAACACGGGACGGCACAAGGGTTAACGTGATTCCTGGAAGCAGGAGAAATGGCAGTCATGTTTAGAAAACAGAACGGTGAGGAATGAGCTCAGACGTTCAGACGTGATCCACAGGGAATCAGCGAGTCCTGCTGAGGATGTGAGAAACTAAACATGAGGGTGTCGTGCTTAACGGTTCTAGCAGCGACACCGTTTATAGCATTAGTGAGACGCAGTGATTTAATCTGCAGTACATCAGAATCCTCCCATATTCATCTCGACTGTCGTCGGCTTACGTTTTTGTGGAAGCTTAAATGTAACTCTTCCAGTATTTCCTCATGTCCTCCTGTAAACCCACAAAGTGCCTCATCGAGTAAAATCCAAACAGTTCCACAAGTAAAGTGGACAAATGACCAGAACTGATGATACTGCGTCAGCTGGAGGATTAACTCACTTCTGACTTGTGCTTTTTCTTCAAATGAAAGCAAAATAATTCATTGTAAATTTAAATGTTAGTATAAGGATTAGATCTAGGATGATTGGTACACTGGGTTCTGGTAGGGGCGGAGCCAATGGCTAAGCCGGCTCACGGGCCATCTTCTTGGCAGGAAGGCTTTGAAGGAAACGTGTCAGAAAAACATGGCATGCGAGCTTTGCATCCTGCACTTTGTTTCTGTCTCTTGCGAATAAAAGACGCTGAATTCGTCAGACGCTGGTGTCTTTTTTTTTTGATGGTGGATTGTGGGATTGGTTCCACACAATGGGTACTTTACTGTTGATATTCATTAAGCTCTAACAGAAACAGTTGGCACACCTGGCATAGAGTGAGCGCCACGCCCCAAACTATGATTCAGACAGAGGCTGCCTTTGCTTTTGAAATCAGCTGTGTGCCTCAGCTCGCGTTTCAGAGGGAAGTCGCCGTTTATAACGCACGGCTCAAAGAGGGTGCCTCTCCCTTCATTGGAAGTGCACCGATAGATCGGCAGATTAGACGGACGCACTTTGAATACGAGACGGTAAAAACAACCTCATTCCATTCCCCATGGAAGCGGCAAGTTTTTCATTTCGGTGTGGGTCCAGATCTCCCACTCAGTACATTTGACCGCACATGTGTAGGAAGACCTGGCCACCCGTTAAACCATCATTGTATTGTCCTTTAAACAAATGCTAAACACCACATTACGGACTGATGGTGGACTGATTGCCTTTGCAATCTGCAGGTCACACTTCTGCACCTCTTATAAGATTTTCATTCATTCATTATCTCCCGCTTTATCCTCTATTAGGGTCGCGGTGGGGTTCCCCATGCCCATCCAGGGGAGAACATCTCGGGCGCTGGGCAGATACACCCAGGACAGGGCGCCAATCCATCGCTGGGCACACACTCACTCACACAGACACACTCTATATGGGACAATTTTGAGAATTCAATTGACTCGATCCATGTTTTTGGACTGTGAGAGGAAACCGGAGAACCCGGAGGAAACCCACGCAGACACGGGGAGAACATGGAAACTCCACCCAGATAGGGATTCGAACCGGGAATCCCTAGCGCTGAGAGGCGAACGTGCCAACCACTAAGCCACCGTGCCGCCCCCTCTTATAAGTTTTATTACACTTTATAAGCTTTACATAAGCAGCATTCAATACAATACAATTCACATGCCTTATGGCAGAGCATGAGAATGACTTCTAAACGCTTTGCGTTTTCAGAACGGCTGGCTACCATAAAAGACTGACACTTCGACCAGATCTTGCAATAGCTGTGTTTTTCTCCACCTGTGCCCACTGCCCCAGCCCCTCGTGCACTCGCGCCAAAGCACTGTCCCGGTTTTATTGGTGTTCCACAATGTTAGTCGAGCCAACCACAGCACACTCCATGACGCCTGGCCTTTTGAAGTAGAGCTCGAGCGGCCCCACTTACTACGGCCTTTATGATCACGTCTGTGCTATAAAATGCGCCGGCAGACTCCTGCAGGCCCAGAGGAGTTGCTGCGCCACACATGCTCAGTGCACCTCGCTGTGCTGTAATGATGGCCTTTGGACATCGTCGCAACATCTGCACGCGCACCGTATTCCGATTAGAAGCAAGTTATGTTAAATATGTACGGACTTTCGTACACACGTCCGCAGTCGCGTCTTTAAGGAGGTGATTAGTCCTCCCAGTGATCGCGGTGAGTTACAGGGAGCTGGATCATCATCAGTCCAGTGGGTCCCGCGAACACATTCAGATTTGCACGTGACTCTCGGACATGTTTACAGTCTCACACTGCGGCTGTGACTCGACTGGTGTACGCTGGCTAATGCACTTTTGCCAGTGGGTATGGAATGCGTCTGAGTTTGTGCCTGTATGCTTCCTGGCACTCGAGTGGGCGCCTCAGTGTGTGGTGGCTTGTGTCTGGGTCGACCTGTGTGGCTCTGCATGGGTGGCCAGAAAACACGGGAGCACACATAAACATCAGCATTCCAGCATCTTACCCATCCTCCTTGCTGTCGGATCCAGGAACAAATGTGCTCCCTGATGAATTGCAATACCCAGCTAATGATGTTCTTGATGATTTCACCACGGTTCTGGGTCAGTGCCTGAGGAGGGAATGATGGCGAAAGGTTTTTATGGACATCGTAACAAAAAAAACAAAACAAAAAACAATACCTCAAATGCCCAGTAAGCATCAGTGGATGCCAACTCCAACTATTTAGACACAGACGTTTAACCCTCGACATTCCAAAAGGTCGTACCTTGTGAATGAGCCGATACGCCAGATGAAGTAAAGCTACCACACGCCCCCAGTTAATTCCATCCTGAAAGATGCGCCTGGCCACCGTCATGAACATTTCCTGAGCGCAGTTTGCCTCCACAGTGCTAAGAAGTCTGTTCAGAAAAACAAATCGTGCATTGTGCATTTTATTTGGTCACAATTTATTAAAATTGGTCACGTTGTTCTTTTGTAAAAATCATGTCGCTACCTTTAATGAATTATCAGAACTTAAAAGTAAGCGATTCCTTACTGTTTCAGCTCAGTACTCTGGTTCAGGTCCTCAGCGATTTTAAGAAGCTGCTCCACAATTCCCTTTATTTGAGGATTGTCAACCTCCTCGGTTGTTCCACCGAGGTCCTCGGCTCTCACGTGCAGGCTGGGTTCCTCTGTATGGATCTGCTCCATCACATACCTAACGCAAAACCAGGTTCAAGGACGGGAGAAGAAGCAGTTTTAATTTCAAATCCCCACCTCGTATATATTATATGTTCAGAAGTATATGGACCATCTGACCGGCGGCACACCCATTTATACTTGAGCCCGACTTTCCAAACAAGCAGAGATGTCGACTTACCCTCTCAGAACTCTGCCGCTTTCCTCCACGATCAGATCATCCACAACATCTAAACCCAAACAGAAAGAATCATTTACATGCTGCTTTCTGATCCACTCACATGTTTAAACACAACGGAGTCCATACTGTTGCTATGTTGTTGTTGTTGTCTTCACCCCATGAGTTTATTATTATGGCATGGCGGGTGGGGTTTTCATGTCTTTTCTGTTTGTATGTCCTGTTTGGATCTCTTTAAAGCTCAGCAGTCTTTTAGGGAAAATGTTCAGAGTCTTGGAGGAATAGAATTGTGCACTGATGTTGGAAGCAGATTTTAATGAAGTTCTTGACCTCAATAAAATAAAGGCATGTAGAGGCATGTAGAGGCCTCGGCGCCTTATACTCAGTGTGTGGGTTGGTGTTCAGTATCAGTCTTAGCTGTATGCTTTAGGGCCAAAGCACCACATTTGGTCCCAGATATATTGAATCGTATTGCATGTATTGAATTGTACAGCATGTTGCTACATCAGAGCAGTGTTGTGAATATCTTAGTGATGAGTGGTGCACTGTTTTTTTTTGCTGAGCTTTTACAACACAGCAGACATAACAATGCAGTTTTTGTAAATCCTTTAGGTCTATAATTATCTAATATTACTCATCCTTTCCAGAGCACAACATGCAAATCCTGCACTGGTCCAAACCTCGTCAACAACCGAGCTACAGCCTGATCGTAACAGGCTGTAAAATGTAACCAGAACATAAAACCCTGTTAATGCAAAGCAGACGGTTCTATATGTTTTATTAGAGATCCAGAAGATGAAGCATGAAAAATGTTATTTTATGTATACCTTACACAAATACCAAAAATAAGAAGCGGTGCGTTGTTACTGTGATTTCTGGTACTTTTTTTTTTTTTGGTAAAGTGAAATATTGCATAATCGTATCATCAAACTCTGATCGTCTCATCCCTACTGGTCACTGCTCAAGGTGCTCACGGAGTATTAACTGCGTCCAAAAAGGAAAGTGAAAGTATAAACCCAGTGTACTTTGCTCCGCTGGTTGATTTTTGCTGAATTCGCAAAGCACATACAAATATCTTTGGTTGTGAGTTAAAATTAGTGGATGTAAAATTGAACAGTGTGACCACTAAACCGTAGTGCTTTATTGACTTAAACATAGAACAATATTTGTCCATAAAAAGCATCTCTGCCTGCGTTAGTCATGTTTTTATAACGATCCCAGCAGGCCATCATAGCTCAGTGAGCAGGGTGTTGGACTGTTAATATAAACGTTTAAAGTTCAATAGTTTCCAGTGTGGGCTTATGAGTGAGGCCCTTAACCCTCATTACTCTGGGACACTGCATCAAGCCTGACCCTGTCCTTTGACCCCAGCCATCCCGTTGGGATACTTCTAATTTACTTTGGATGTAAAATAATATGGGTGCAGGACCAGACAGACTTATAATGATGATGAGAAAAAGAATTCTAGTTCAAACCTCAAGATTAAGTTAGTTTTTAGATAGCTTTGAACCCCAACAAACTAAATGTCACAGCCCCACAATATGGTTATTATAAAGATACTATGGTTGTGAGGACCCTGTCACACTGGACAAAAAAAGTTATCCGTATAATAAAATAAGCTGCACTAATAATAGTAATGACCACGTGACCTCCTCACCGCCACCCTGTGTGAGGCTGCTGTGACTTTTGACAGCGGCATGATGACGTGCAGACAGAACTGTGACGTCAGAGGAATTTCCTAAACGCGTCCGAGGGGCGTTTTGGTAAACTTTATTAAAGTTAAAAAACCATCGATAAAATGACGTCACAGATGAGGGATAAACGTCAGTTCACTTCAACTGAAGTTGGAACTTTAGATCTCGAGGTTCGAGCCCACTGTGGGATACTCAGTGACGTCAGAACGGTGCGGCGTAAACTCTGAGCGAACGAGCTGAAACCCGGGCGTGTGGCTGCGGGACCGAACCCTACCGGCGCCGCCCGTCGCTCCCTCCAGCTCGCCGTCCTCCGGCCGTCGGTTACCGTGAGGTTCCGCCATCGCGCCGATCCAACTCACAGGAGCGAAGCCGCGAATGCTAACGCTAACAGGCGCCGCTGCCGCCGCCGCCGCCGCCCGGGCAGAGAGAGCAGCCGCCTTTCAGACTCCGAGCGTCGGTTTGCCTCGAATCTCGCCTCCTCTGGGGGTTTGAACAACTTCACAAAACACTCTCTGCTCCAGACGTCGGCTTCCAGAGGCGTCGTTTCATTCGGTGCAGCATCAGAGGAGAGGGACGCTGAACCCAGAGTTCAGAGATTCAACGAGAGGAACTGCTCCACCACAACTTCACATCTGAACATCCAAAAAACAAGGAAGTGCCGCGGAAAGGGCCGAGTCCACATTCCCTGTTTAAGTGCACTTCATAGGGAATGAAGGCGGATGTAACACTGCACCTTACAGAGCAGGTCAAATACAAATACTGTAACTCACAACAATTAAGTCAAATAATAAAGGAGAGAAGTACTTATTTTATCTAACAACAACAATAATAACAACTATAATAATAATAATGATTATTATTATTGTAATTATTATTATTATTATTATTATTGTAATTATTATTAATTCATTCATTATCTCCCGCTTTATCCTCTACTAGGGTCGTGGTGGGGTTCCCCATGCCCATCCAGGGGAGAACGTCTCGGGCGCTGGGCAGGTAGACCCAGGACAGGGCGCCAATACATCTCTGGGCACACACTCACTCACACAGACACACTCTATATGGGGCAATTTTGAGAATTCAATTGACTTGATCCATGTTTTTGGACGGTGGGAGGAAACCGGAGAACCCGGAGGAAACCCACGCAGACACGGGGAGAACATGGAAACTGCACCCAGATGGGGATTCGAACCGGGAATCCCTAGCGCTGAGAGGCGAAAGTGCTAACCACTAAGCCACCGTGCCGCCTATTATTATTATTATTATTATTATTATTATTATTATTATTATTATTATCCGGTTTCCTCCCACAGTCCAAAAACATGGATCAAGTCAATTGAATTCTCAAAATTGCCCCATATAGAGTGTGCCTGTGTGAGTGAGTGTGTGCCCAGCGATGGATTGGCGCCCTGTCCTGGGTCTATCTGCCCAGCGCCCGAGACGTTCTCCCCTGGATGGGCATGGGGAACCCCCCCGCGACCCTAATAGAGGATAAAGCAGGAGATAATGAATGAATGAATATTAATAGCAGTAATAATTATTACTTTTCAATAAATACATGTTGTAAAAAAGGGGGGGGGCGCAGCATCAAAGAACAATCAGGTTAGTTGGTTTTCAGCATAACTTCTGACTTGTGATGTTCTCATTTGTAAGTTGCTTTGGATAAAAGCGTCTGCTAAATGAAAAATGTAAATGTAAAATGTAATAATAGTAGAGGTGGTAATAATAATAATAATTGTAATATTAGCATTATAATGTATAAAGTTCATGATGGAAATATAAAGATATATTCAGACCCATTTTAACCCCTTCGGTTTTCTTAAAGGTGGTGTCTCATTAAACAAAGTTATTTACAACGTCTATAAACATGACGGGTTTCCTTGTGTATGTAAAATTACTTTAGAAGTACAATTTCCATGTTGTTTCGTTATTTTATTTTCACCACCATTAGTACTGATACTGTGAAATAATAATAATAATAATAATAATAATAATAATAATAATAATAATAATAATAATAAAACGTGCTTAATCACTGTTAAAGCGCTGGGAAGAAATTTGGCTTGATGTTTCAGTATATTATCTTCACTCAAAGAACATAAAGTCTTTATTCTTTATTCTGGTACTTTTTTTTAAAAGGACGGGACGTTGTTTATTTTGTGTTTTTTTCCCCTGTGGGTCGTGTAATAAAATCGCCGTTAGATGTCGCTGTTGCCTCAGAAACCAAAACATTCCCACCTTTATAATTCAATAAAGCCAAGTGATCTCTGCAGGCCAAAAACAGCTTAGCTGATGAAGTATGATGACAACTCATACTGAATGTGTCCTACATACCCACAGAACATCATGGGGCAGGTTGATCCGCCCTTCAGGTCCGAAAGTGTGCAGGTTATGTACTTTATTTTTCACGTCGCCTCCCCACACGGCCGTGTTGATTGGGTGTGATTTGGTTGAGGGAGAAAACAGTACATTCTGCTTCATACAGATAATTGCTCATACACATGCGCTATCATACAATGCATATTTTGGCACCCGCTCAGTGTGCAGGTTATTGTGACCAACCTGCCTAACAGGTTGTGTCATGACTGCTCAGCCCAGTGGACCACATAGCGACGCGTGCACACTCAGGGTGGCCTGAATATAATAAACAGAATTGCGTTTTACAAGGTCAGGTTCAGGTACTGCAGCAGAGTCAAGTGGTTTCTCTGCCTGAAGCATGTTTATTTAAGTAGAGCAGGACTTATGAACTGCCCTGTAGCCACACACACACACACACACACACACACACACACACACACACAGTGAGTCAGACATTTCTTCACTGTGACTGAGGAATATCAGTGTTATTTGGTGGTGCTGGTTATTGTCATATATCTAATTCCATGTTTTGCCCAAGATATATAACATGACCTGGACTTATTCAATTAAAAACGACATCTTAAACTCTGAATGTCGTTAAAATATGATTATAACTACTTTCATTAAGAATTTGCACTTACACTGCAATCAAGGACTCTTTGCATACCTCTGAGACTCTTCTATATTATTATTCAAAGATCGGGGGATGCTGTATATCATGGGCGACCTTGTATTCTGATCCCAACCATCAAGTTACAACTTACTTGTAAGCTGCTTTGGATATAAGTGATTGCAATGTGACCTTATGTTATACCTGTCTGAGGATGTAGGGAGATTTTTTGATGGGAAGGATTTTGCTTGTTTTCCAGTGTAAATGTATTAAATTATTATACACTGCCTGGCCAAAAAAATGGGTATTATAGGGTTTTCTAATTTGTAGAAAGTATATAGATACTCAAAAGCTGCTAAAGCTTCACTGGGAGGTGGGGGGATTATAATCTGATCTGATAAAAGCTCCGGTATGTGTTTTGTGTAGGTGTCTCAATAATTTTGTACATTTTCGAATGTATTTTGACTTCAGTCACCACCTACAGCATGGTGGAGGCAGAATTCTTTGAGTCTGTGATTCATGGCATGGCCGTATTGTGAATCCTGGCATGTGGTGCAGAACGCAGACGTACAGCTGTGGAAGGTCAACACTGACCTCATTCCGCTGACGGGATTTTTAGAGTGGACTAACAATCTGGTCTTAAACATTCGTGACCTCATTTCAGGCTGTTGCCTTCGGACGAAACCGAATCTCCTCGCAAGATGGCAAGTTGTGCTGAACGTGTGAGTGAGCGTCACAGATGGTGAAGAGTGACATATGGTGGTGAACTGATCCATAAACTGTCAAAGGCAGAATTTCAACATTCAATTCCTGGATATGAAGAGTGAATGAATGGTAATAACTCAGGATGACAGTCTTAGTCAAAGCAAACATAACAGGAAGAACTTTTTTTTTTTTTTTTTTTTTTGCAGCAAACATCTACCGGAACTGCAAATAGAAGCATTGTGCAAATACAGGGAAGTGCAAAATGTAGGTTTTAAACGAAGAAAAAACTGCAGGAGTATAAATATATATATATACATATAAATTATGGGTATTTTATACAAGATGAGGTTTAAATACATGTGACACTGCTGGGATAGGAATATATATGTACATCTAAATACATATATGCACAAATACAGAAATGTGTAGGTACACTGTGTCCTAGTTCTTTATTTTAACATATTAAGTAAAGACTCCAATGGATCTGAATGTCAACAAGTGAATGCCACTAAAACTTGTTGTGTCTGACGTTTCACCCAAAATCAAAGTGAAACGTTTTTGGTGTGGGCGGTGAGGATTCTCCTGTGTCTTTATCTCAGACCCACATACACACACTGCGACATTTCATTGTTTGAGTCTTGATTTTCAGTTCAGCAGAGAACAGGAATGACAGGTTCTTATAGAACATACGTTTCAGATGTGAACCATGTTTACTAAGACCACACAAAAGTATGTGCTCACAGCAAAGTATGTACATACTGTATGTAAAGTCATGCCATGTTCTCACTTTCAAACCTTCTAGTTGTGTTTTTAGTTATTGATAAACTCATCTTTGCTCATTCTTGATCTATAAGCTGACGTCAGGTCAGAGTTAAGAGGAGACATTCCAGTGGACTGGTGTCCTAATTCCTCACATCTGTCCTTCAGTCTTTAAATAGTTTAGGAGATGGAGGATGATTTGTAAAGCAAGTCTGTAGTTTAATCTAATAATTTTTTAGACATAGTTATGCTTGATTAAGCTCTCACCATAACAATCAACACAAATCTATTACGAACAGCAAATACGCAGAAAGAACTCATTAGGATGAAAGCTGATTGTGTTCAAATGTTTCCATCAGCAGACTTTATTTAATAAGAGGGAGAACAGGATAAATATTTGGTTGCGTGAGGGAACTGGAAACTCAGTTTGTTAGCTTGTTTATTAACTATTTTTGCCTTGAAGCTGATCTTAAGTAATATTTACTTGCTTTAATTGTAAAAAAAAAAAAGGGACTTGTATCACATTTATTCCTCATTCCTGTATGAATGATTGTCTGAAATCAGTCCATACTTTATGATACCTCATCCATTTCAACAAAACTGTTTAATACAGCTGTATGTTTACACAAATATAAAGTGCATCTGATTTCTCTTTTTCAAATAACCTTTGTTTAACATTGGAAACGGTGAGAATTTGCATTTTTAAACACATTTAAAACTCAAAACTATATTGCCTTGTAGTTTCATTTAACTTTTCTGCTACTGATAAAGTTTAGAATCAAATTCTCCCCAATTCATTTGGATATCATACAGTTACCAGCTGCTGTATTGTATACACCTTTTTGTTTCTGCTGCTCTAAATTGCCCCTATATAGTGAGTGTGTATCTGTGTGAGTGAGTGTGTGCCCGGCGATGGACTGGTGCCCTGTCCTGCATGCAGTTATTCAAAATGCCCGGCAAGGGGTTTGATTCTTTACACACATGGCAATTAAAATTAATAAAACACCTGAATTCAGGTGTGTCCCAATACTTTTGTTGCTGTATATAGTGCGCGTCTTTAGTCTGAGAAGATAATCAATTCATATTTTGTGTTTTAACATGTTTTTATCCGACAGTTCTGGTGAAATGTGAGGGGTCGTGTTGAGAGTCACTGAGCCTGTGGACTGGGTGTGGCTGCTGTGAATACCAAACATTGTTCTTACTGCAGAAGTGTTAGTAACAAATCTCTGCTTCCTTCAGGGCCTGGATTCGGCAATGTACACATTTACTTTAAAAAATGTAAAGAAAAAAAAAACATTAGATGTTTATAGACAGTTCATGTTTATTAGAAATAGAGAACCCCTTTAAAGATGAATGTAATTTTGTAGTTTTGTGCACCAAGGAAATAAACACGGTTTCTATCGTGTGGCAAATTTGCTTTTCAAATCAACCTTTTAAAAGATGAACCCAGTGTTGGGTTTGAACCTTAGTCACTGCAGAGCAGTACGAGATTGATCTCTAATTTAATTGATCGTTTTAAAGAACAAAGAAATCTCTGGACTGCAGATTTAATATGTTGGTTATTTTACACTTCAGTTTCCATCACAGGAAGTGAAGATGTTAGTTACAGGAATCTTACTGTAGTCTGCAGTCGATCAATACTGAACGCACGTGTGTTTGAGGTCATGACTGGCATGGGCTATTTATAGAGAGAGTTGATGGCTGTCTTTTTCGTAGCGCGTGTGTTTTTGGAGACATTATTGTGGATTGTTGGATGACGACTTAAAATGCAGAACTGTTCATTTCAGTGAGAAAGTTCATCCCAAGTCAAATCCATCGTGAGTGATTTGCAAGGCACACGAAAAGCCTGATAATTATCTAAATGTAAAAGGTGGAGACTTTTTTTAACTGAAGTCATATTTAAGTCCCCACAACCCCATGTCCATGAACTGCCAACATCAAAATATTAACATTTATTCATTAGACTTTTTTTGGACTAGTGACTTTGGCCCCTAAACCTCGTCTTCATTATTTATTTATTTAGTTAGTTAGTTTTGGAAAGCAACAAGCTATTGGGAGTTTTTTTATTATTTGAAAGCAGTGAAGGATTTGGAAAGTGAATAGTCACCACTGTGAGGTGGAGGCACATGGCGTCCCTGGAAAAACATCATGTACATTTAAAGGAGCAGCTCTGCACTCAGCAGTGCACTGTTCGGTTTATTTTTTACTTTGGTTGTATTACCTCATTACCAACACCCAGTTATTCTGTACCTACCCAGTTATTCTGTACTTCCAGATTCTGTCCTCAGTGCTGAATGTGAAAAGAGGAAATGTATTCAACTTCACTTTGCTCTCGACAAAGAATCTATTTAACAGGCATGCTTTTTTTCATACGAAAATTGCCGTCAGAACACTCCCACTTTGGACAGGGGTCTCATTCAACAGCCTCTCCCCCTTTCAGTGAGTGACCGTGATTATAAATACAATTTTGTATATAGTAAACAGCCAGCACACTAAGCCTTCATTAAATTCAGTAAGATGCTGAGTTCTTCTCAGTCAATTCAGAGTCGGACCCATTAACCCAGTGATGTCTCCCCAGTGCAAAACCTTGAAATAGACCAACCCACTGACCCAGGAGCCATGATTACCCTCTTGCTAATGTAAACTGGCTTATGAGTTTCTGTTTACAATTTTCTCATTAGGTTCTAATGGCATTCTCATTCAAACCACATACTACACAACCAGCCCCAATGGAAACCACAGAATAATTACACACTCTTACACTACGCAGCTTAAAATAACACGTTAAAACATTATAAAAAAAAAACACTGACGAATTAGAACATAGCAATATTATTAAGCTGATGATATTAAAATGATGCTTCTGCAGCTGCAGTGTAGCTGTAACCGGGGTCTCAGTCAGTTACTGTCATCACGCCGTTGAGCGTGATGGAGATTGTGGGTTTGGGCTGATGGGTCAGTTGTGCTGGATTTAATGGTCAGCGACGAAGCCTGAAATATAGATCACCCTTCCTTATTGCTGACTCAATGTTCTTTTTATGCAAATAGCTGTTAAATGTTTTATACTAGATCGCATTATGTTGTGAACGAAAGTGATTATTGAATATATACATTACTTTTAAACTGAAAAGTCAGAGCAGCAAATGGCTGCAGAATATTACATTAGTCGTACAGAGGCATTGTGCTTATAACAAAACATTTGAATTGCAAATAATGAAACTAGCAGCATGGTGGCTTATGGGTAAAGTCGGCACCTGACGGCAAATCTGTCCTGCGTCTGATTCCAACCGAGTTCTTTCTGTTGAGGTTCTGCATGCTTTCTCTATGTCCTTGTGTTTCCTCTCAGTCAGATGAATCGAAGACACCTCGTTGCTCCTAGGTGTGAATGTGAGTGGGATTTAATTTCCCCGCCTGTAAGTGCTGGGATAGACTGCAGCACCCTATAATTATCCCTAACTCCAACATGACTGCAAGCTTGTGTAATATCTACAACAGAAGATTTTTTTTGTGCAGATCCGATTTTTTTTTTTTTTTTCTAATTGTTTGTATGAGTCAAATCCAATCAGCAAAAAGCCTCAAACATTCCGCACCGCTGTCTGCTCTCAGGTAACCGGTGGCAGAGTCCCATCTGGGAGTTAAAGCGGGCTTTGCCCAAATGATGTGCAGCTGACGTCATTGATAACCTAAACCTAGAATTACATTGCTTACATACTGTACATGCACATAGTAGTTACTACAACGGTGTCAATGTCTAAAACTGTCCCTGACAATATGCCTCACCTTGGCAACTCCCTTAAAACTGTAGTAACAGCAGTAAACTTATTTGACCTTATTTGAAGTGTGTGTTTTCTCGTAAACAAAATGAACTGACACACCTTAAAGTATTATTATTATTATTATTATTATTGTGTCTCTTAATCCAGCAGAGGATTTGAGAGCTCAGTTTATTTGTATTGCCCTTATGTAGTGTATGTATGTGACTGTGTCTGTGTGAGTGACTGAGTGCCCAGTGATGGATTGGCGCCCTGTCCTGGGTGTATCTGCCCAGAGCCTGAAACGTCCTCCCTGGATGGGCATGGGGAACGATTTAGATCAGGTGCCACCATGAAACTCAAGTCATGTCACTCACGGTAGATTTTAACATTTCACCCTTTTAAAGGTTCTATTATCTTATTTTCCTTAGTTTCCTCACTATATGAACAAAACTTAAAGACAATAAACTAAATGCAGGTTCATTTGCCACAACTGTATAACATCGAGCGTACAGTATATGTATTATGAACAGTTGTAGGATTTTGCATAGTTTCATCCAACCTCAGTGTGACCCCACATAGTTCCACAGACTGCAAGATGTCGTAAAGTTGCAGAGGAGAACAGTTGGTAGATTAAAATGTATGTTAATCATCTTCGTTTACGGGAGCGATTTTATTTTCCCCATTTTTTTTTTTTTTGGTTTTACTATCTCGCAAAATAATGAAGTCTACCTCTTTAATTCCCACTAATTTGCTGTTTTATGTTAAAGCCATAAAACGGCTCGTTATCGTTGCTATTTTATTGGCAGTCCCGACACACAGTAGCTAAATTATTGATAATTCCAGGGTGTTAATCGCTTCATTAGCGGGTTGGGGACAGTGCGGCTGAATCAGTGTGTGCTGGCATGTCCTCGCTGGGACTGTGCTGATGGGAGGTGACTGCCACAGCATGCTGCAGGTATGCGGCCTCGGCTTGTCTCCACACGTCGGACCTGGAAGTGAAGACGTCTGTCTGTCTGTCGGCTGATCACGCGTCATTCTTGCGCCGACGCCAGGTCTGCATCCCTCCATCCTCCTGAACCCCTGAGCCCGCTTCAGCTCAGCGCGGTCGGCGGCGTGTCAAGTGTTTTGGAGGTGTTTTGCATTTCCGTTAATAAACAGGAGGGCGGGATCCAGCGGCTGGAAGCCGGGGCTCTGTCTCTCCACACCTTCTAAACACGACGGACGTGGAGCTCTGCGCGACGGGACACGGGCTTTCTCCTGCTTTCTGCTTTCTGCACGTAAGCCGTAGTTTGTTTCTCTTGTTTCAGAGTAATATTCATCAGAATAAAAAAAAAAAAAAAATCAAAACAGTTCTCAAATTATTGAAGTCACCGAAGTAACTAATATGGATGGTTCATTGCGCCCTCTTGTGATTATAGATGTTCTCACGCCGACATATAGATTTCATGTTATTGCAGAGAATGTAAAGTGCGGTGTATAAACTACTAGTTTATTAAATGCAGGCAGAACTTTTCTCCTTAAAGTTAGTATAGAAAGAAGTTCCAGAAGAGTGGAAACTGTAAGAGCAGCAAAAAAAAAAAAAAAAAAAAAAAAAAAAACCGGGCGTGGGAGTTCAGAACGGGATGCTCCTGTACAGGTGTAAAGCGCGTGTCCTAATACTTTTGTTCCTATAGGAGACTGCTGTTTCGGATGTTTTGCAGGTGGCTCTGTGTGTCGAGCAAAGTGTGATGTTGAAAAAAAATTCGTTGCACAACTTCGGTCAGGTGTTTTTTCGTAATCTGAACGGTGCGTTTGGATTATTGCTCAATATCGAGTCTAATGCATCGCAGACGCCTGCACCGACTGCGCGCCTGAATGTAGAACCTGCTGCATCGTCTGCATTGTTACCGAAATCCTACATTTCTGAAGGATTTTTTTTAGTAAATGATAATCCAGATTATTTTCGCATTGCCTGCGCGTTTTGCTTCTGATGCTGAATCTGAATCCGGTGCGTGATGCGCTCAGTGGGTGGATCGAACGCTCCGGTCATCCACACTGGTCATCATCATCATCATCATCATCATCATCATCATCAGCAGCAGCAGCAGCAGCATCTCCCTCCTTCTCTGCTGATTTCGGAGACGCGTCTGAGCGTGTTGCCGCTCTCGTTGGATAAAGCCCGGGACGCGCGCTGGCTTTGGGTCGAAGCCCCGCAGAGACCCCCACGTTCACTTTCTCCGAATCGTTTGATCGAGCCGCGCGCCTGATGGACACAGCGGGACACGGACATCACGCGCGGGTGAATGAGGACGCCGACCCGGGTGAGTTGCGGCTCGCAGTGCGCGGCTGGTCGCGCGCCGCTGCTCTTTGTTTTTGGAGCGCATTTGCATTTGTGCCAACAGACGCAAAAAATAAAAAATAAAAACCCTCCGCCGAAATGAGAGAGGATTCGGAGCGTTAGAACGCGCACTGCAGAACTTGGGGGTCAGCGCTCAACTTGGTTGGTTGTGTCTTCGTGAGGAGTCGGTGTTGTTTCGGGCTCTTTGGCTTCGTGCCTGTTGATGACGTGACGTTCAGAGAGCAGGTGCAGCATCACGCAGCGTCCAGACGCGCACACCCGACCGAACGACCCCCCAAATCCAACCGGCGCACACATTCCACAGGGGCTGTTCTCAGAAAACGGGCTTAGTGGTTTGCATGTTCTCCTCTCAGCTCTAGGGATTCCCATTTCGAATCCCCATCTGGGTGGAGTGTCCATGTTCTCCCCGTGTCCGCGTGGGTTTCCTCCGGGTTCTCCGGTTTTGAGTTCTCCAAATTTGCCCCATATAGTGTGTGTTTATGTTTTATGTGAGTGTGCCCAGCAATAGATTGGCGCCCTGTCCTGGGTGTATCTGTCCAGCGCCCGAAACGTTCTCCCCTGGATGGGCATGGGAACCCCCAACGACCCTAATATAGGATAAAGCAGAAGATAATGGATGGATGGATGTTCTCAGAAACTGAACATTTCACCCCGAAATTTATACCTATTGTAATGCGGGATTTCCTCTTGTTGCCAGATTTGGTCTTTTCGATGCAAAACATTCAGTACAGTGATGTTGGGTCTGATGTGCACACAGTGGACACATGGATGAAATCACACATCTTAGTTAATGCTTTCAGGTTTTTCATTCTGTCCCAAGCATCTTGCCAGGTATTTTGGAAAGTTGTATGCATTTCACATCATCGCCCCTTTGGTGTTCATCATCACCCCTTTGGTTGGCGTGGAGCCCTGACCTCAAGCTCTAAGCGCCATTAGGATGAACCAAACTCTCTCTCTCTCTTTTATCCCCCTTCAACACCTGAACTCGATGTTCTTCTTAAAAATTCCCACAGACGCCTGTTCTAAGCTATCACAGAAGCCTCAACGCTGTAAGCAGTTATATATGAAGGATGATGAGGATGGTGGGTGTGTGTTTTACAGCATTAGAAATCCCAGCAACGCTGCTGTACATGACGCACAGTTCAGAACGGCCCTCCATCATCTGAATATTCGCCAGTTGATGGTCAGGTGGTGATTTTGTTGTTTTAAAATCTGTAGAGTAGATGCTGGTTATCTGAATATAATAAAATGTTGACACGGGGACCATATTCCCGAGCCGCAGCAATATCATTACACAGATTTTCATACGTCTATCACGGGAGGAGGGAGGTGTTTGTACTGTAAAGTGTTTGTGTGTCATTTGAATACCTCCAAAAAGTTACACTAAGCCGGTTCTTATTTCAAAAGTTTCTGTTGTGTTTATACTTTAATAAATAACTTTAGAACTTCCTTAAAGAACGTCTTACAGGACTGGACAGTTCAGTTTCCACCACCACATCCTGAAGATGTTCTGTGGAATTCAGATCTGCTGAACCCATCGTGACCCATGTTTATGATGATTTAAACTGTGACATGGCCTGTTATCCTGCTGGAGCTATTACCATAGCAACAGTACGATAGGTTGTGGTGTTTAAGTGATGCTCAGCTGGTATTAAGAGACCCCAAGGAAATAATCTCCACAACATTACACCACCACCACCACCAGTCTGAACTGTTGATGTGATACATCATGTCAGCTTTTTAACTCTATGGCCATTTTTTCATCTCTTTACCCTGAGCGTCCCTGCTGTCCCTGCTGCTGTCACTGTCCAGTTAACAGGCAATTGTGCAGTAACTAATAGGCGCCGGTGTCTGATTTTACGTTTACGAGGTGTAGCAATAAGGTCAAATCTAACACAGTCTGATCCAACACGATCACACCGGCTTACAGGTAAAATAGGGCTCATGAAAAAAAGAAAAAAAACTACAGTCTGTGATTGCAGAACAAAAAAACAAGGGTCCTCATATGGTCAATGAAGCTGCTCAAATACCCAACATTAGACAAAAAAACAAGTTTTTTTAATAAAACATCAAAAGGCAGTTGTGCTTTATCTCTGAGAGGTTTTGGTTTTGTATTCATGTCGACCTGCAACATGTCCTCTGGTTATTAACATAGTCTCTACTCCACTCAGGTGAAAGCTTACTGGTTTACAGCAGTCCCGAGGAGCAGCTCCCCAACCTGGACGAGGAGGCCGAGATGTGGCAGAACGACCAGTACGACTCCGTTCCGAACGATGCCAACGAGAACCAAGACCCTTCCAAAGATCCGGACGATGCAGAATGTGGCGATGACGATGATTCAATAGTAAGTGTGTCTCTCTGTTGAGTTCAGATTCCCGTCATCTGTTTTATAAAGTGCTTCGATTGGAGGCGTTATCTAAATATGCATTTGTTTATTATTATTGTGATGTCATTTTTAGTCAGGTTAAAGGCAAAGTGTGTGAGTCAGAGATAGTGATGTTCCACAGTGCACCTGGTTAATTAAATGCATGCAAATATGCCTTCGTTTTTTTGCCTTTGAGCGCTGATTTGTCGTCCTGCTCGGCACTTCGTGCTCTGCTCATTTGTATGCTCACCTTTGGATTTGCATTTCTGCTTTATTTTTTTTAATTTGTGCACGATTTCAATTTCGTTGTTTGTCTCACCATGTCGTGAGGCTCTGCACATACAGATTACAATGAACCCGAACCAAATTTCTGTCTTGAAACATGCAAACCTTAAAACCAGACACACCGTTCTCACAGTGCTGAAAGCTGAGGGTTTGTTCATTACAGAAGCAATAACTGCTAAAGGAAGCAAACAAATCACTCAGTAATGTGAGCGGCGAAGAAAAAAACAAACAAATTCCTCCTCTCCTATTTGAAGGATGGACCGGTTCATTAAGCCTTTCGAAAATGCCAGCGCATATCTTCATCTCTCCCAGATATTAACTCCATTTCTGCACATTGTGCATTCAGACCACCTTCCACTCTCCATCCACAACACCTCTGTAAATCAATAAGGACAATTTCCTGCAATGTCTGATTCTTTGAGATGTAAGTCGAACTGAAGTCAGCAGCATGAATAAATAAAGCTGAAGAACCGAGCACTTTGTAAACACAAGCTTTCTTCGGCCTTTATTCATACTGTGGTTTGATTTTCCTGTAAGAGCTCCACTTGCGATGGAGAGAGGAAGCCAAGTGGCTCTCTTCTGAATCATGTGGTGACCTTATTATTCAGATGCTGAGAAAGACGTTGCAGATCATTAGCCAGCGGCAAATATTGATTCAGGACCTCTGTGATCCGAAAGTGTCGAAGTGATCCTAATCCACTGAAATTCAAAGTGTCACGAGTTATTGATCAGTTAACTCATGACTTTTCGCTCGGTCTTCTCAGGGATCATTAAGAATTTTAAAGCCAATTGGATTTAAATCCCAAATTAAATTTAAATAAAGGTTCATTAGTATTAGTATTCATGCCTTCCTTTAAGAAAATAAACAATTAAAATGCTTTATAATACAGCACAATAATAATAATACAATAATAAAAAAGTAAGAAAAATTATTAAGCATTTTGAAGATTAAGTTCAGAGCCGTAATGGAACAATAAAAAATGAAGAATGTCCCACACTGAATTAGCATGTGTATATAATTGTATGTAAATTGTTCATATTGTCAATAGCATTAGTGTTTATTAGTGCGCTTATTGTATTAACCTAAATATATTTATAACCCTGAAACAGAATGTTCACAGAAACTCGGGATACAAAGAGTCTCACAATACACCACCATCACACCTTAGGACACTTTGCATGAATTGCAAAGTTACTTTGAGGATGATCGCATAACATCGAAACCTTAGAACTTTAAATATTTATGTCTCCACAAAGAAACGCATTGGTTCTCCACCAATGAAAAATGCATGTAAATGTTTTTACAATGTTAATATCACATATTAAACCTGATTTAAAAACACTTATCTTAGTTAAGGCGCTGGAATATAGCAGCTAATTGTTTGTGATGGTTAAATGGCTGCTGCAGAGCATCGCCAAGACTACGCATCTTGTGGGGAGTTTCTGGGATGCAGTCAGTGAACAGGCTTAATGAACTTAAGAGAGCACTTGAGGTGGAAAGTCAGTCTCATCTTGTCCAATGTCACAAAAAAAAAGCTATTAAGAATTAAACACTTAAACATTAAAAACATGTCAGAACGCATAGTACATCACAGCTGGATGTATATAAAACTGCATACTTGTGGATCAGTGACCTCGTTTTCTTCCTCACAATCGGCGTGTGAGCATCAGAACTAAACCCTGAAGCAATGATCGGACTGAACATGTTTTCTTAGCATTAAAACATTCTGGACAGCAGGATGTTCTTGTTTAACTAAAGGGTAGAGATGGCACCAGGATACAGCATGGAAAGAAGCCAAGGCAACAGAAGCTGGAAGCATCACATCATGGCATTAATGTGAATGCTAGTTTGACATGCGTCACCTGAAGGTTGTTGCACCACCTAAGATCAACAAGATTTCAGAAAGCCAGCGGCAAAAAATGTTCCCGACGTTGACTTGACCGATCAACATTCCCAGATTTCCCATCCATTGATCTAATACACACCCACTTTGCAACTTTCAGGATGTCTGATACCACAGGACAGCTTTAAAGGTCTTGTACAGTCGTCTGGTCAGAGCTAACAGTAGCTCATGAGGGATCTACACCATAAAGTTCATTTTAAAGATATGGCTTGTTGGTGTTGACAGTGTGTCAAACACAAATGTATTTAAACAGGACGTCGTCTAATGGTTTATTCTAGCAGAGGGCTATGAATGATTTCCAGTGTGTGCATTACAGGTGTTTCTGTGTGAGTCAGAGTGATTAAGCTTATGGAAATCACCTACTGCAGTCCACACCTGTGAGGTTGCCAGGGTTTTACCCTTTTCACTCTCATTCATCAGAAAGTTAAACACCCACTGCCTGCCATATGTATAGATTTCACATAAAATGTCTGAGAAACCATTAACAGAAATGTTGTACATGTTTATTATATTTTTAATGCCACAAACACCCTTCACAAGTCATGGTTCTTACGTTTATAGTGATCTGACTTAAACTGCATTCTCAAGCAGGCCCTCGGTTCTCATGTGGAACTATGTGTTTATCGTCCCTACAGTTCATGAACAGTCAGACCAAAATACATCATTCCAACAAGGGGCCGTATTTTCAGGACGGAGAGCGGCGCGTCGATTACGTGCTGACTTACGAGGTCGAAACACAACAAAGTGCCCAGAAACGCTCCTCCAGCTCCTTCTGCCAGCGGCTGAAAAGATGTCTGAGCTGCGGCTCGAAGCGCGGCCGAGCTGACTCCGCCCCTGACGACCCCGAAACTTCCAGCAATGGACACGCATACCGAGAGGAGTATGAGCAGAAGCTCATTTACATGGGGCTTGAGCTGGAGAAGGATGTGGAGGTGAGTGCACACGTTGGTTTCTGATGTCCTTAAATCTTCATCCATCATGTGAGTTCTTACAATCATAGCTTCAAAGTTTAATTTTCAGTTTCATCTTGGAATAAAACGTAGTGGTTTTGACATACATGTCAGCGCTGTGTTTATCTTGTCTTCCTTCAGGGACCTTATTTGGACTGTACCAATTTAGTTTTACAACCTGCCCTCAACTCATTCTGTCAAAGTTGTTTATGCCGCAAACATGCTAAAGAAAAGCCGTGATGAGTCTCGAGTTGCATTAAAACCCCTATTAACAACCGCAATTATCTGGGAATGCCTAAACCACGCAATTATCTGAGCTGACAGTTTAATTGGCTTTTAAAGGAACACTTAAAAGACATCTGCAGCTTGATTAGAAAAAAGAACTGAGTGAGAAAAAGAAAACGCAGGACGAACCTGTCTTACATTTTCATGAATCATCTTAACGGTCTGTTTATTTATGCACAACGCCGCCTACTTTTCAAACCGTCTCCAAAATACGTCTTTAAAAACAGAGCATAATTATATGTGATGTACACGATGTGGGCAAAAGTATCGGGCCTCCTACGAATTACAGCTCCAATCACATCCCTTACGCAGCTTCCACTCATCTGGGAAAACTTTCTGTAAGATTTTGAAGCATGACCGTGGGACGCGTCGCCCATTCATCCAGACGAGCATCGAGCTGCAAATGCACATCATCTGATCTCAAATGCCCCGCTATGGCCTTCGACGTGATGTGTTGGTTTGCCACTGGGCAGAGGGCCTGATTAGGCCTATGGGATGGGTTGCCTGTAGGCTGCCATCAGAACTGTGTGTGTGTGTGTGTGTGTGTGTGTGTGTGTGTGTGTGTGTGTGTGTGTGTATGTGTGTGTGTGTGTGTGTGTATGTTTATTACATAATAAACTAAATTCTATAAGTAGCACGACTGGCTTTTGTTTAGTACTGTAGAATGCAGTGGTTGAGTTCGTGCAGACAGGGTCAGACTTGATGTGTGGGCTTGCAGTTACAACGAGTGGGACATGAAGCAGATCTTACATAATACACCCTTCAGCTGGAGATGGCTAAAGGAAACTCCTTTCTCCGTTTTAGACACTGCAGCATCTGTTCTCACCCTCTTTTGTTGGCTTTATTAACTGATTCATTTGCAGAATTAGTAGACGGGCATCAAATACAAATAATATATTCACTATATGGACAAAAACATTGGGACGTGTCTCTTTACCATTGAAAGCAGATGTTTAATTACGTCCCTTTGCCACAGGTGAATAAAAAAAGTACATTTTCGGAATGAACTAGAACTGAGGTCCATTCGTCCGTCATCGGTGTCTGACCTCAACGAAGCTCCTCTACACAAAGGGGCAAGAAATCTCACAGACACACTCCAAAACCTTGTGGAAAGCCTTTTCCAGAATGTAAAAGCTGCTAACATCAAGTGGGGCATCATAAAAGTTAATGTACAGGCCCAAAAACGTTGGTCCACATTATTTCGACTTTGAGTATTTCGTTTCTTGTCTCTGATGTGTATGCTTTGTTTTGTTCTCTCTTCAGTCTAAAGTCCCAGGTGTGGGATTTCTGAAGATCCATGCACCCTGGCACGTTCTCTGCCGAGAAGCAGAATTCATGAAGCTCAAGATGCCGACCATAAAAGTACGTCCATTTCCCCCCCGACAAGTCGCATCAAAGAAATCAGCGTTAATGTCGCACGACATTTTTGAACTCGTGATATCGTTTTCTGTTCTCAGAAATTCACGGCCGATCCAGGGACCGGCATTGCGGTCAAGATGAGCAAGTTTTTCCAAAGACTCTCCGAACCGTTGACTCCAAACGTGAAGGAGAAGGCGGACCAGACCGAGAAGTACCTCAGCTACCCGTTCTCCAGGGAAAAGCTGCATCTGTGAGTAACATCCCACAACGAGTGGTGCACCAGAACACATCAAAGAGAACAGGGAGCTGAACGGAGACTGAAGTGATTTCAGAAATGTTGAGCGTTAAGCATGAGATATGGTCTACTGAGAGTGGTTTGCTTTCAAATGCAACATAATACACTAATCTGCCTTTAGAACACTGACAGGAAATGTACGACTGTGAGCTGCACAGAACTCCATCAACGCTCCGTCTCTCTTAACAGGTTTGATCTCTCGGACCAAGAGTCCTTTTTTGACAGCACACATCGGAACCTCATCGTGAGTGGTGACATTTTGCTTTACAGTCAGTCAGTCAGTATTATTCACAGTGTAGAACAGTGTCTTAATCTATATAATCTACAAAATTCCTGTTTAATCTGCACTAAGTCCGCTGAATGATTTAAGGACAGACAGGGACATTTTGCAGATCTCACGATTCCCTTTTGATGGTGCTTTTATGACTTGCAGGTGTTTGAGATCATAAAACGTGTAAAGTGCACAAAGGGGGAGGACGTCATGGGTAAGTGCTTCAATTTCATTCCATGGAAGCTCTCTATCTATTAATGTCAGGCGCAGCCCTCAACCGTGGACGTCTATCCTGCTTACTGAGAGGAACTATCATTTAACTTTGAATATGTTTAGTGGTTAAAGTTCCTCCTGAGTTCAAACTAATATGAATGCCATGCCATATTACACACACCACTAAATACAGTATCTGCAGCGCCAATGTCTTCAGACGTATCTTTGTATAGAACATGTATTAACGGCTTAGAACATTACTGAAATAAAATAATTTTATTCTGCATGTTCAAAGCTCCGTACAGAGGTATTCATTTCTTTGCATGTGTAATCTTGTCAGTAGGTTTGGTTCCGAGCACAGTTTATATAAGTTCAGTCCCTTTTCGGCCCGGTTGAATGAAGCCATGCTTGTGAATTTGTAGTTTTATGAATTTAGTTGGGTTTTTTTTTGACTCCACTGTACCAATAATTATTAAAATGCTGTATTTCATGTTGAAAAATCAAACCTGTTTGTTAGAGTGCTTTAAAGGGTCGCTGATTACTAGTGAAATGTCATGTTTGTAGGCATCGGCAGCCTCCTCGCCCAAGGAATTTACACATCAGCGTACCCACTCCATGATGTGAGTAATGCCAAAAAGGAGATTAATATATATTTGGTATTCATTAAGACATGTCTTGATTTTAATGCTGTTCTGATTGCAGGGGGATGTCGAGGATGTGGACGAGCCGAATGACAGAAAGGTGGGTGCTCTGTGCAAGTTCAATAGAGCAGCTTTTTTAATTATATAACTGTTTACTGTAAGTGTGTATATTATGATAAGTGTTCCCATAAAAGATGTTCTAAGTGGTTGCAAATATTTTCTCTGCTTTAGTTTCTGAAGAACAAATTTAACCTGGTTATTTGTTCACACTAAACACAGCTCTTCTGGCATTAAGTCCTCATCACCGCCTACAGGATCACCTACAGAAATGATAGAAGTCAGTCAATATTTAAGGGCCCGAGCGTTAGTGGTGGTTCTGAGGTTGGGGAGTATAATTATCTGAAGCATGAGGGCTGCTTCTTTGACTGATAAGATCTTGATGAACTGGATTTTAAAAAGTCAGTAAACAATTTTGTACAAGTGGTTTAATTCTGGTTCAAAGCAATAATTAAGTATTTAAACTATAAGACGCAAACACGCTGTATGAACATAAATATTGGGACATGCCTCTTAATGCTTAAACTCAGGTTTAATTACTACATTATGTGTAATGTTCATGCATTTTAGACAAATGTATACGTCTAACATGGAAACTGTTTGGAGAAGGCCCTTTTTCTATGGATTTTATACAAAATCCTGGGAGTGTGAAGGGTATATTGATTCTTATTTTGCTGGAGGGGCCAGTCAGGGGGCCACATCTCAGATGGAGTGGGCTGTGCACGGAATAACTATATACCAGGACATGAGGGAAATGTAGGCTTTATGTGATGGAGGTCAGAAGAAAGCCATTACTGAACTTGATTTGATGGCCATGTGTGTGAAGCACATACACAGGCCGCTCATAAAAAACTTATTACAAACTGACAGCAGAATCCAATCATTTCAGAATCTGATCCCTTAACATGTTAAATATGGGACAAAAAAACATGGATTTAAGGTATATTGGCTGTGCTAATTTGCCCTTTTCTGCCCCTATCTAAATTGCCCCTATATAGTGTGTGTGTGAGTGAGTGAGTGTGTGCCCAGCGATGAATTGGAACCCTGTCCTGGGTGTATCTGCTCAGCGGCTGAAACCGAGCCTAGTCCCAAGTAGAGTATTAAGTGGAAGATAATGAGATGAGATTCTAAATATGTTCCCAGGAATAATACAGATCAAAGGTGATTTAATGAAGCATCAACTCAGTTTGTGTTTTATTTTGTGGTTTTTTTTTAAGTTTAATCTTTGTGAGGACGTTAAAACGAACGTTTAGCGTAAAGTTGTGAAGTTAAAATGTGAAAGTTTAAGGGGGTGGATTCGTGTGCACCGCGTTATGATGCGGCGGAATTCAAAACGGTCCCATGGTGAGTATAACTCAGCGGGACGCGATCAGCACTTTCACGAATAATAATTATCAGTGTGTGAGTGTCACCAAGGCAACAGGATAATTTCCCACTTCACCATCTGTGAGCCGAACGTCAACAGGCATGTTGGCGGGTCTCCATAAATATCTGCTCGAGAAACACAAAAAAAAAAAAAAAAAAAAAATCACAGCCAGTAAATTGGCAAGCGCTGTAAACACGCTCACAGGGATTTGTAGGCTTGTTCTACTACTATACAAATGAACTGTGTGTATTCTGATAGTAAGCAAATTCAATTTCCCTTCCATGCTGTTATTATTAGTATTCTAATATTCATAAAATCACTATTCCCTTTGAGAATAAGCTCTGAAAAAAAAATACAGTTTTACATTTTGCACTGATTTATTAAAAAAGATTCATACAATAGGCATGTCAACATGGCCCAAGATGGGTCACATGGATGTGTTGGTACCTCTTCACTATGTGGCTAGTAAGTGTAAGTAAGAGAAGAAAGTACCGAGCAGAGATTATACAAGAACAACAAGATAACTGATGTAATGCTTTCAGATCTGATCAGATCTATGGCAAGCGAGCAGATCTAATTAAATTAAATTAAAGGGATCTATTTTGCCTACTGTACTTACTCACAGAGGAGTTAGTCCTCCACATTTAACCCATCCGTGCAGTGAAACACACACGCATGTCCGGAGCAGTGGGCAGCCCTGTACACGGTGCCCGGGGAGCAATTGGGGTTAGGTGCCCTGCTCAAGAGCACTTCAGCCAAACTACACGGCTACGCGACCGGGACTCAAACCGGGGACCTTCGTGTCACGAGGCTGGTTGCTTAACCACAAGCCTACTTCTGGCCTTAGCATTAATTAATCACATTAATGCAATCTGCTGCAGCACAAGCACTTTCTCTATAATCCCTTCATCGTACGAGTGTATGGATGTCGTTCTACTTGCCACAAAAGACTTATTAGATCACTTGCAGTTTCATTGCGCTGTGGACAGACGAGTCGGATTAAGCCGCCTGGTTTAATTGATTTCAGTCGTACGGCTGTCGGATTGCTCATAGGAGCCGCCGTGCACATGGAATGAGTTTCTGCTGTTGTTTTAAATCCATCTCTGTTCCTCTGCCTCTCATCCCCCATCCCCATTATATATGGGAGAGTGATTGTATTTCAATGTGTATGGAACAAATCTATTGAATCTCATTACTTCCTCTGCAGCTCTTATATGAGGAGTGGGCGAAATACAGCATTTTTTACAAGTACCAGCCTATTGGATTAATCAGGTAGGATCTCTGCTCCTGTTATTAAGGACAGAACCTGAAGTGAAATGAGCTCACTTTGGCTTTCCTCTTATAGAAAGTACTTTGGCGAGAAAGTTGGCCTCTACTTTGCCTGGCTGGGAGTGTACACTCAGATGCTGATCCCAGCGGCTGTCATTGGTGTCATAGTGTTCTTATACGGCTGTGCCACTCTGGATAACGACGTCCCCAGGTCAGTCCAGAGCTCTCATTCACTCGTATTGCTCACATTAATTGTCCTGGACGAAGATTTTGCGTTTAGCAGAACATGATGGGGCCTGTACTTCTTTAAGGCCACGTCATGATGTTCCAGCCAAGCGGGTTCGACTCGCATCGGTCTGTGGTTCTGAATAATGTTTCCTTGTGAACCCGGTGACTCTTAGGTTTAGGTGGCATGTGGGTACGATGCCGTGCCCCATTACATCTACTACACAAGTGCCAAGCACCTGAAAACTACAGTTATGCAAGGAGAACGTTCAGCAGGCTCTCTGCCCGCAGTCAGACTTTGATGGGTTTCAAAACGTTGTGTGATCACGTCCACAAAAGATGTTATAAAATTATAACCGAGGCTTTAAACATAATGGGCTTTAATGTAATCTCTAATGACCGTTCTCAAGCATATGCATTGAATTCGCAGCACTCTGTGCTCCACTTAATCCGAAGCCGAAGAATAAGCACAGGTCGTCTTGATGTGAAGGGATGGCGAGTCCTGCGAGACGAAAAATAAACACTTCCCTTTGTCCAAAGTCTTCAGAAGCTTTTACTGAAATATATAAATTATTCTCTAACCGCGTCAGCATATTACAAAACACAGGAGACTTAATGATTTCAGACCTTAGGGTCATAATTTATTCGTCCTTTTATGTGGTAATGCATCGTCTGTGACATTAAACGTTGTTACAACAAATACAAATGATTTAATGCTCGACACACTTACATAACGCATAAATTAGCACTAACATTAGTCAACACAAGTTTTTAATGCATTATTCATTTTACACTTTAAATATGCAATATGGCGCGTCTCTGGAACACATGCCCATCACCTGTTGTGTCTCCCACATGCTGCAGTATGGAGATCTGTGACGAGAGGAACAACATCACCATGTGCCCAATGTGCGACCACGTCTGTAGCTACTGGAAGCTCACCGAAGCCTGTGGTACTGCCAGGGCCAGCCACCTGTTCGATAACTACGCCACCGTCTTCTTCTCCATCTTCATGGCCCTCTGGGGTTGGTGCATTTTTGTCAAAACTGTCCTCTTGATGTGGATTTCTTGACTTGATATAGATCCAAATATAGATTTTAGTGTGTTGGGGGTTTTATTTCTGCTTCCATTAAGTTTCCACTGTGGGTCCCCAGGCAAGGCACTAAACCCTCATTGCTTGTGCTTTGACCCAAGTCGCTTTAAATGAATGGTCCTGCAAGTGATGTAAAAATTATTCTTTAAATGCAGCACTGATTTAATATGATAACTGATTATTTCTCATATCAGAGCTCTACGTGTATTGTATTTGTAACGTTCATGAAACCAAAAGCGACATGAACTGAGCTTCATTTAAAATGCACACTGAGTGTTTTCCCCTCCTTGGCTAATGACTTTAAAAGTCCAGCTGTAATTAAGACTGTGACATAATTTCTGATTCTTCCGCAGCATAATGAGTTCCCTAATCCGGTCTTTTCTGAGATCAATAGTGAATGGACTAAAGTGACCCTTTTTTCCCTCAACATCTAATGAGCTGAGTGTGATGGTTCTCTCTTCTGCAGCTGCTATGTTCATGGAGCACTGGAAGAGGAGGCAGATGAGGCTGAGTTACATCTGGGACCTGACAAGCTTTGACGACGAGGAGGTTCGTTTTGTGTGTGTGTGTGTGTGTGTGTGTGTGTGTGTGTGTGTGTGTGTTTATGTGTGTGTGTGGTTTCAGTAGATATAGCTGTATCCAAGACTCAATCATGCCGTGGGAATCTGTGCTGTTTCAACGCTGTTTCTTTGTTTGGTTATTGATTTTTTTTTTTTCCTGCAACCCTGTTTTGTCTGTGGAATGAAAGTCTCTGCTAATGATTCATGTTGTTTCTGTGTGTTGTGCAGAAAGAACAAAAGGTTTGGATTTGTAATTCTGCTTTCTATCTTTACTCTCATTCCCGGTGCATTCACCATCTGCCTTCATGTTGTCATTTACATATTTTCAGGAATGAGGCTATAACAATTACAGCATGACATAACTTCACTATAACTGCTCGCTTCTGTAAATGCTGCAACATTCATGTATTCACCTACTGCACACAACCTCACATGCTCACACTGTAATCATTCAGATCACTGCTTCTGCTCAGTGTGAGGCTTTCACCAGAAACCTCCTTCAGCTCTGTTAGCATGCACTTGACCCAGTCACCAGTCACTCTTTCGGATTAGCTGGGAATAAAACTGGCTTTGGCAGAACCTCATGTGCATTTTGCCCTCTTCACAGAACCATCCGCGGCCGGAGTACGAGCTACATGTCCGGAAGAAGAAGGAGAAGCATGAGAAAAGTGAAAAGGAAATAAAGGTGAGCTGATCTTTTTAAAAATGATTTATACATATTTGTATTATCCATCCATTTGCTTAGTCGTGTACTAGGTTTGCGGGGAGGGGCTTCCCAATTCCCATCCAGGGGAGGATGTTTCAGGTGCTGGGCGTTTCAGGTGCTGGGCGGATACCCTGGACACAGACACACACACACAGACACGCACTATATAGAGGCAATATAAAGGAGCCAATTTACTTCGAATCCATGTTTTTGGACTGTGTAGACCGGAGAACCCAGAGGAAACCCACACAGACATGGGGAGAACATACTCAGACTGGGATTCGAACCTGGATCTGCAGCACTGAGAGGCAAATGTGCTAACCACTAAGCCATGCCATATTTGTATGATTTCCTTCTAAATCATGACGGTCAGTTTAATATGCCTTCAGCAGGTCCTTGAGATTAGATCTATTTTTTTGGAGCCACATCTTAAGGGTCTAACGGCAGCGGCAGCATTTCATTCATAAAAACAACTGGCCCTGTCCCAAAATAACCTCATTCCATAACTACTTGCTTGTTTTTAATACAGGGAAACAGACTTATTAAAAGCGGAAGGAGAGGGATTAAGTAAAGGAGATCATTCGTTAAGATCTCAGTCTGTTTATAATGTTCAACTCTGTTATCAACACAGCTGTGGCTCAGACTCAATCATTCCCTCTTCCCCGTAATGACTCCGCTGATATGATTTCCGACCCTTTAGTGGGCCGGGTTTTGCTTAATGCACCCTCAGAGCAGCTTGACCCAGTTTTTTTTTTTTTTTTATTCAGTGCTGAGATTAGACTGCATGATGAGTCCTGTACAGAAGCTCTGCTCTACTGCACTGTGGTTGCTCTTCCTCAGGGCAGAGCGCCACCTAGTCACTGCTGGTTGACTGCTCAGGTCACTCAGTGCAGTGTACACATCAGTGTGTATTTGTCTGTGGATCTCTGAAGTCACAAACCCTCTTCTGTTGTGTCGTAGTCTGGAAAACAGAAGCTGACATGCAGGGACAGGATGCCGGCCTACATGACCATCATCTTCTCAATGTTGTTTATGGTATGTCGTCGTATATTCCAGGTTTTTATAAGTTTAAATGAGCTGTTCAGTCCTGACTTTCTGAATGGCCTTTGTACAGATTAGCCTGACCTTCGTCATCGTATTTGGAGTGGTTCTCTACAGGATTTCAATCAAAACCGCGCTGCACATGAGCTCAGCCTCGCCTTTCCGCTCCAACATTCGGGCCACGGTGAAAACCACAGCTGCCATTATCAACCTCATCGTCATTATCATCATGGACGAGATCTATGCAAAAATAGCACGCTGGCTTACGGTCAAGGGTGAGTTTAAATCTGTTGAGACTGGAATGGACTTACATTACTTTTTATATACTTTATATATATATAACTTTATTTTCTTTAATCATTCCATTATATTAGCTCGACTTACCATGTATATGGATTTTGTAGATTTACAGTTAAAGTCTTTAGTTTATCTGCTGTATAAACTAAAATTATATAATATTTATAGTATAAAATTTGGTGCGATAAGGGGCTTTTATTTGCAATTTAATTTTTCAGAGGTGCCAAAAACTGATAAAAGCTTTGAGGAGAGACTGATTATGAAGACGTTCATCCTGAAATTTGCCAATGCTTTCACCCCCATTGTCTACCTGGCTTTCTTCAGAGGGAGGTTGGTGCATTCTCTCATTTCTGTCTCTGGTATTCTTAGTCTCATGACCCTAAATGTAAGGACAGGGCCTGCTTGTGTTCATATTTGCATATCCATACACTCTCAGTATATTGACCTGTTGTCTTGTATCTTTAGGCTGATTGGACGGCCGGGCAGCTACCTCTATTTTATTGGGTCTTTTCGAATGGAGGAGGTGAGTGCTTTCGCAGAACAGAAGAGGCCGAGGTCTTTAGCAGAACGTTGCTACATTTATAAAAAGCTACGAGATCTGTTTGTTGTTTTATGAATGAAAAACAAAAAAGCCCTCAATATTTTACTGCTCACTGTTTATTGCTACTCACAGTTTAACCTCCTAACATTTTCGTGTATCTGCCAAATAATTTACAACAGCAACCGGTATGATGATAGAGGAATGTGACTCTTGTTCTTCATGCTGTAGTGTGCTCATGCTGGATGTCTGATGGAGCTCTGCATTCAGCTCTGCATCATCATGCTTGGCAGGCAGCTCATCCAGAATAATCTGTTTGAGATTGGCTTACCGTGAGTATAAACAAAGCTGTTTTTAGTTGACCTTATTGGCAGTCCTAAACATGGCATTTTATTTCTCATTTGATACAGTGCCCCATAAACAGCTTTATGCACCGCGTCTCATACAGTGAATCAGTCAGGAGTTGGATTTGTGTAGCATTTGACACCTGATTCACCGAATGACACCTTTACCTGCTGCACAAAAGCACATGACAAATTAAATACTAAACATTATAAACATCAAAAAGCTTTGTATTGCGTTTACCATGCTCAGTGTGATCTAATCTAATCTGATTTGTGGGCAAATGGTGCAATTATGTGACCACAACATGCAGCAGTGGACCTGCTTATAACATCCATACGCATAATAAAGAAAGAACCAATCACTGTCTGTTTAGGCAGTAAAAAGTGTGCAGAATGTGTGATCACATGACCATCTGCATCTATTATACAATACTTGTGAAGCTTTGCATTTTTTTGTCGCAATTATTCATTCATTCATTCATTATCTCCCGCTTTATCCTCTATTAGGGTCGCGGTGGGGTTCCCCATGCCCATCCAGGGGAGAACGTCTCGGGCGCTTGGCAGATAGACCCAGGACAGGGCGCCAATCCATCGCTGGGCACACACTCACTCACACAAACACACACTATATGGGGCAATTTAGAGAATTCAATTGACTTCATCCATGTTTTTGAACTGTGGGAGGAAACCGGAGAACCCGAAGGAAACCCACGCAGACACGGGGAGAACATGGAAACTCCACCCAGATGGGGATTCGAACTGGGAATCCCTAGCGCTGAGAGGTGAACGTGCTAACCACTAAGCCACCGTGCCGCCTTGTCGCAATTAATTTTATAATAATATTTCTATTTAATTTACAATAATGATTTATTTAAACCCGCGCTATATCGACAAAAGTATTGAAACACGCCTTTTAATTGTTGAATTCTGGAGTAATTATGGAATTTCACGGGTGTATCTTGTCATGCATTGTGAACAATCGTAAGCCTTCATCTGTGTTTGGGGAAGGCCCTTACTGTTGGCCTGGTGCACCACAATTTACAAAGATCCATAAAGACATGTTTGGACGTGTTTAATGTGAAATACCTTACCCATCCCTCAACTGACCTGATCAAGCTCTTGGGGATGAAGGGTCAAACCTTCACACAGACAAACGCCACATTTTTGTAGAAAGCCTTTCCAAAAGACTGGACGCTGTCATCGCCACAAAGTGGGGGACCGATTTAGAGTGGGATGCCTAGAAGTTTAATATCCAACATGACTTTAATGCAGAGACATTTTTCTGAAGACCGTCTTTATTTCATGTTGCAGGAAGCTCAAGAAACTGCTTCGCCGTCGAAGGTCTAAGCGAGATTCCAAACAGGAGGCGGAGCTTCAAAAATCTCTCTCCTGTCACGAGAAGGATCACTACCTCGACCCTTATGTCGGCCTTAATCCCGAGTATATGGAGATGAGTGAGTCACCACCCATTCACACGCATGCAACACGGGCGATAACACGTACATCATGGGCGTGTGTCTCACCGATGCCCTCGGAACCTTGTCATTCCTCGTGACTCATACTCTGATCCGAAGTCGAGCTTGACATGAATCACGGACCTAGATATTGTTGCGGGCTGTGTTCAAGGAAGCGTGAAAACGGCGCTGCGGCGTCATGTTGGCCCGAGCGTGTCCTCGTTTGCCTGGTGCGTTCGAGTAGGTTTGAAGGTGCTGCCTAATCCAGTCTCAGACTGCGCAGGCTGGGTTATTAGTTAGCTAGGCAACGGCGAGGTTGTAAAAGCACCTCTCTGCATGATTTCTCATCTCCTCTTCATGAGCTGTAGCGTGGGCTGGCCTTCTGCGAGGAGCAAGGCATTGTGAGTCCGTAGAGAACCCCGTAGAGCGGCATGAGATTATGGGATTTGGTGCTAGTGTAGAATCATTAATAATCCACCCCCACAGCCCCTCTTCTCCCTCCCCTCTGTTGCCCTTCTGCTGTCCGTACACATTCTGACGACCTCAGTTTTAAAATGTCAAGTCCTTTCTTCGTGCATGCACACGAGTGCCGGCTACATATTTATGTATGTTACGCTGTTTTTAAAGTACAGCATGCAGCATGTCCACTTATCAGCAAATTTAATTCAAATACAAAATGCATCGTATAGAAAAAAACGGATTGTAATATGATTTTAGTTCGAATCCCCATCTGGGTGGAGTTTCCATGTTCTCCCCGTGTCCGCGTGGGTTTCCTCCGGGTTCTCCGGTTTCCTCCCACAGTCCAAAAACATGGATCAAGTTAATTGAGTTCTCTAAATTGCCCCATATAGAGTGTGTTTGAGTGAGTGAGTGTGTGCCCAGTGATGGATTGGCGCCCTGTCCTGGGTGTATCTGCCCAGCGCCCGAGACGTTCTCCCCTGGATGGGCATAGGGAACCCCACCGCGACCCTAATAGAGGATAAAGCGGGAGATAATGAATGAATGAATATGATTTTAAATACATATAGCAGTTAATCGACTAAGCCTAAATGTAACTTTGCTGTATATAAAAATGTATAGTAATTTAAAAATTCCTGTCTTATAGTTATTAACTTCTTATTTCCTCTGTAAATCACCTTTAATTCCAGCATTCCCTTCGATACATTCTCTTCTTTAGTCAGCACAGCCCAGCTCATAAAAACTGTGTTTATGAATTAATTAGAAACTTATTAAGCATCATTTAATATAAGTGTTCTCGGCTTGCAGGTATTTTAAATACTGATTTGAGAGTAATGAATTAATAATGTTGTTTCTCTGTAATCTGTCTAGTGATGCAGTTTGGAATGGTGACCTTATTTGTAGCCTCATTTCCGTTGGCCCCACTCTTTGCGCTTCTGAATAATGTTCTTGAGATCCGACTGGATGCCAAGAAATTCGTCTCTGAGGTCAGGCGGCCCATTTCTGCCAAGGCTAAAGATATCGGTCAGTATTTGCTACTCGTTTTTTCTACATTAAAATAGAATGTCATAAATGTTCCTCTGTGTAGTTCTGTCTTTATAGGGTTTAAATATTAAAGCAGCACATCATAAATTCACAGTCACGCTGTTAATTGAGAACATTGTGATTGTTCATGGACCCCATCTTGTGGTGGTATTGTAGTGTAGTTTGTAGTTTGTCTATTTGAATTAATTCTTCATTCTAAAATCAGGATGGTCTTTCTCTTTTTTTTAGGGATCTGGTATAATCTTCTGAGAGGGTTGAGCAAACTGGCTGTCATAGTAAATGTAGGTTTTATTAGATAATTGAGCCACAACAGAATTACAAAAATCATTTATTAAAAGGTCGTCATTCTTTTAATAATCTGTAACACTCCTGGTGGCCTCTGTCCCTGCAGGCGTTCGTGATCTCCTTCACATCTGATTTTATTCCCCGACTGGTTTACCAGCATGTGTACAGTCCCGATGGAACGCTGCATGGCTTCGTGAACCACTCGCTCTCCTATTTCAATGTTACCGACTTTCCACCAGACAAATCCCCACTGGAGCCGATGGTCCTGGGATATAGCGTGGACGTTTGCAGGTGACGATCGGAACTGATTCATTCAACTCAATTTGAATGTCTGAGTGAACGACCTTATTGGACTTAGTTCACAATACAAAGGATTGGACTGAAATCTAGCTGCCTTACAGGACCGTGCTCCAAACCCTGCATGCAGTTCCATGTGCTTTACTGGTAACATGTGCAATATTAAATCCCTTTAATGTGTTTATAAAGTTTTGGGGCTGCAAATTAACGGTCATGCAAAATATAGCAATTTAATATTATTTTCTAAATTCATACCATATTATAATAACTCATTAAAAGGTAGGGAAACACTAGACTGACAGGCAGCCCTGTGATTAAGTGTTTATTACTTTCAGCTTGCAGCGGGAACCTCTTGGTTTCGATTCTGAGGTGGTGAAGAAAAACCAATATGTGTGGACTCTGCATGCCCACCATATGCCTGCATGGATTTTTCTGTACACGAAAATAACATTGCCAATCATGTCTACGATCCAAACTAAAGCTTTTTAACCTTTTTGGGGGGTACTAACCCTGGCGTCACCATGCCTCCCTACATTATAATAATGTGACTGCAAATGCACAACTGCTATCATGAAGTATGTTCACATATGATGCAGTATGTACAGAAGAGACATATCCAGCCCTTTAGCGGTCCCTATCTGGTCTGGATGAGGTCAGTGGGAGTTACAAATTGAATGTAAATAAGTGTACAGTGAATTTTACCACATCGCTAAAAATGCCCGATCGCTAAAAATGCTAAAATTTTACCACATCGTTTTAATAGCCACTTGTAGTTAAAACTTTCACATGGTTAACCCTGTCCCTGAGGTCTAGAGGCTGTTAATACCCAAGAGCTCTAATTTTATCACGGATACATTTTCTAGGTACAAGGATTATAGAGATTCTCCCTGGACTGAGACACCGTACGAATTCTCCAAAGATTTCTGGAACATCCTTGCTGCACGACTGGCTTTTGTCATCGTCTTTCAGGTCAGTGAAAACCCTCCGACTTAACGGCGTCATCTCGACTCCCTGTAGAGTCCCTCTTCATGACCTCTGTCTGTCCGTCTGTCTGTGCGTACAGAATGTGGTGACACTGATGAGTGACTTTGTGGACTGGCTGATCCCAGACATCCCCAAAGACATCAGCTTGCAGATCCACAAGGAGAAAAACCTGATCGTGTCACTCTTCATGAAGGAGGAGCACGGGAGACGGCTCCGAAACAAAAGGCAGAACAACCAGAACCAGGAGCAGCCGCGCTCCCGCCCACCATCCCATATACAGACCAACAACCAGTAGGACGCACTCGCATCCATTCCAACATGGTCTCGGGAAAGATTGATGAATGTGCATGAGCCGACCTGCCGGTAAGTTTCACTGTTGCAGTGAAGGGCTGCAGGGGTCTGCAAACAGCGAACCAGCTACCGGGGGCCCGAAGATGGAGACACACCACCTGATGCGGTTACAGTGGTCGCAACACGATCCCCATCTCATTTGCAGCCCGCCTTGCTTTCTTTTAGTTTATTACCTTGAACCATGGAAACAAATGCAGGGAAGTTGTATTTATCAATATGCAAATTTAGGTTTTTGAAAATAGTCTGGTCTATAATACTGTATGTTTGTTTATGATTGGCTTTGTCTCCGTAGTCTGTCTTTGTGTCTCGTACAGAGAAGCACACCTTAATTTAAATTATAGTGCTTTTGTAGTTTATTTAAACCCGTCAAGCCATTTTAATATTCTGTTGAAAGTAGATAATGATGCTTCGTGCCTTTATTATTAGGTGTTTGACAGATGTGACACCTTCCAGGTTTGTGACCAAATTTAAAAACACTCATCTCTCACTAAATTCAGAAGAATCGGTCCTGCAATTAACTTATTGAGCTTTATCTGCACTGATTCAACACAATGTGGTCATTTGAGTACATTTCAGTTAACGGCTGACGCCTGGTTTGGAGGCTCCTTCTCATTTAGAATTTTTGGTGCATGAATGTTTTCTACATTTTTAAACGGATTTGCTTTTTACCTTTTCAAGATACAATATATTGGAAACATTATCTACCAATCAGAAGGCCTTAACAGTTCGGGGTTTTAGCGTGTTTCCTATTGTTTCTAGTTTTTACTGTTTGACTGGGTGGGGTAATTAAAACATGGGTGCATTTAATATAAAGATGGTTTTCAGTACTTTGCTGTGGATCTGACTGTGCAGCTCGTTTTTATGTCGCCTGTCTTGAATGTTAATGTAAACGGTTTACTGTATGATGCATGGGTACTACAAGTACGATCCCCTGCACATGAACCCAACAGGAATGTTCCACTTAGAACTTTGTCCAAAAATGTTCATGTTGTTGGAACACAAAGACACGTGTTCATCTGCATGATCTAAATAACCCTGCTGTTTTTCTTTCCCACAGCTGACACCCAGTCTGGGTTTAGAAACTATAACTCATTTAGGACTGTTACTTTGTACCTGAACTGTACTGTAGATCGACATTAGGACCTGCTGGCATCAGCCGTGTTTAGGACTTTTAGTTTGTGGTTGGACAGAAAAGTTGCTTTTAAAAGAAACGAACCTTTATCTTAGACCTTTATGCTATATGATGTAAGTGGACATTTTCTTTAAACAATAAATAAACATGTTCTCATGTCATGATCTAAATTCAATGGGGTTTCACAGGCGAAATGAAACTGCGGCTAAACCTCTGGTGAAGTTCATTCTATGTTCTGACAAACCATTCATGTTTATTTACTACAGAAAAGGTATCAGTTCTCAACTTTTTATTATTGACTCTAGGTGTTTTATTTCGTCCCATCATCACAGGTGTTTAAATATAAAGACCCCACTAGTTTAAACAGAAGACGATGAGATGAGATATCTCAACGAGCTCCATCCACTTAAATACCATGCTCCAAGTCGTAACCCTTGATTTATTTTATTATTTTATAATTATTATTATGGCGGCACGGTGGCTTAGTGGTTAGCACGTTCGCCTCTCGGCGCTAGGGATTCCCGGTTCGAATCCCCATCTGGGTGGAGTTCCCATGTTCTCCCCGTGTCCGCGTGGGTTTCCTCCGGGTTCTCCGGTTTCCTCCCACAATCCAAAAACATGGATCAAGTCAATTGAGTTCTCTAAATTGCCCCATATAGAGTGTGTTTGAGTGTGTACCCAGCGATGGATTGGCGCCCTGTCCTGGGTCTATCTGCCCAGTGCCCGAGACGTTCTCCCCTGGATGGGCATGGGGAACCCCACCGCGACCCTAATAGAGGATAAAGCGGGAGATAATGAATGAATGAATGAATTATTATTATTATTTACTTTTTTTTTACTAAAAAAACCTCCGTGCATCCGATTGTGCAACGCTCGTTTGAATTACCTGCAGTAATAAACTCCTACCAGAGGCGTCGCCAAATCTCCGAATACGCCAAAGATATACATACAACAAACTTTTATGGCAAATGAACGTTACGGTACATTTCTTAATCTGTATCGTAAAATGAAGTTAGTCTATATACGGTATCTCGATAGGGAGCGAAAGTAAAAGCGTATGTCGAACTTTAAAAGTTTTTTTTTTTTTTTTTTTTTTAAATACAGTATCTGTCGCTTTAAGCGAGTGAAAGGCGGCGCGAGCCGGAAGCCGGAGCCACTTCGTGTTTTAATGTGAAGGCGAGCGAGTTCAGACTGACAGCTTTAAACTTTTTAAATAATCTGATCGAATTTAATTAAAAGCACGTAAACGTTTCGCTTTAATTAAAAAAAGGGGGGGTTCGGCGTCCTGAGCGAAAGCGAAAGCGGAATGTGATTGGACTCGTCTCGGACTTTCTGACGCGCGCGGACAGAATGGACAGGTTTAAAGTGCTGCTTCTGGACCTTTCGGGGAGACTCAGCCGCGATGACGTCACCAAGTTAAAATTCTTATGCGGGAATAAGATCGGGAAGAAGAAGAGCGAGGAGATTTCCACCGCCGTTCAGCTGTTCGAGTGTCTGATCGAGAGAGCCGAGATCGGACCCGGGAACACCGAGCTGCTGCGGGAACTGCTGACCAACATCGGACAGGAGGTTTTACTGGACAACATCGATAAGTTCGACGGACAGCCGATCAGCAGCGAGTTACCGGATCCAACAGAACTAGGTTAGTACCGAAACCGCGCTCTGTGCTGTTACCGTGTCATAACTAACGGCTGTGATGCGCCTATGGTGTCGCTAGAGGGCGCATGTCGTTCATTCTCTATTAAGGTCGAGGTGGGGTTCCCCATGCCCATCCAGGGGAGAACGTCTCGAGCGCCCAGGACAGGGCACCAATCCATCGCTGGGTACACACTCACACACTCAAACACACTCTATATGGGGCAATTTAGAGAACTCAATTGACTTGATCCATGTTTTTGGACTGTTGGAGGAAACCGGAGAACCCGGAGGAAACTCACGCGGACACGGGGAGAACATGGAAACTCCACCCAAGTGCTGAAAGGCGAACGTGCTAACCACTAAGCCACCGTGCCGCCCGGCGCATGTCAATGTCGGCTCATTATGTTCCGTTTAGTCCTATACTGGGGGTCAGGGTCGTCAAGGGGGGCATGGGGAACCGTCCGGGGAGGAGGGAGGGGGGGTATCTGGGTTCTTTCCCATGCTCATGCCCATCCTGTAATAATCTCAAGTTACTTTATCAGATACCAGAAGATACCACAGTTTATGGTAAATAACATAAATTCAGTTTCTTTTACCGTCTTAATGTCTTACAATCACAGATTGTAGTCCGTCTGCTTATTTACATAACTGTGTGAGTCCCTTTTACTTAAAGCACATATTATTTGGGTGGTAGATGTCCACTCACCGTGCTTGTTGCTCCAGCTCGTAGATCAGACGTTCTCTGAACCTCTGTCTACATGATGCTGGACTCTTTGGTCGGTGGATTATTCTCAGTCCAGCTCAGGTGGCGGTGAGGTGGACTTCAGGCAGTACTTGTAGAACTACAAAGAGTTAAGTTTTTTTTTTTTATTGTGACTCCACAGCTGATGTATTTTAACCTCTGCCTATTCTACCCCAGTGTTAATCGATATCGCGACGGAGGTGATGGTGGAAAAGCTGGGCAGGAACTGGCTGAAGTACGGACGGAAACTGGGCATCAGCGACGGGAAGCTTGACGGCATCCAGGAGAAACATCCCCGTAACCTGGACGAACAGGTGAGAGAACTCTTTAAGGAATGGAAGAGGATGCGCAAAGCGGAGGCCAGAGTGGACGAGCTGATCAAAGCGCTGCGCCTCTGCGACCTGAACCTCACCGCCGACATCGTGGAACAGAAGATCCTGGGCTCCAGGAAGTCCTGAACCGTGAACGCACCACTGCTGCCTCAGTGATCATCCCCACGTGCCGACAGGTTCCCTGTTTCACGAAGATCGGAACCAATTTACTTTGGAAGTTGTGCAGCTGAGTGCACTTTGATCCCCAAATCGTTTGCCCCCTGATAATTGTATATCTTCCTCATTAGGCTTCACTCACTCAGGTACACTGTGAATCTCTTATTGCTGTTTACACAAGTTCATATTGTATTGCTGTCAGAATGACCTGAGATTACATCATAAAATTAGGATTACCTTCTGTCCCTGTGTCCACACCCTGTGATTAGGGCCCCTAATTGATTGTTGTACAACTGATCACATATCTGTGTAAATAAAGGGAGAAATTTGTCATGTGTGTTTCATGATTTACTTAATGTGCTGGGGTTGTGAGATGTGCTGAAACCCAGATTTGAGAGGTGACTGAGAGAACACCATGCTGCCAGTGTATAATTAGTAAATATTATATTTAAATTAAATAAATGATGAGAAAACATATTAATGATGGGATTTGGGTTATAAGGTCCCAACAGTACTAATTCTGCAGAAACACAATCTCATGTCATCATGTATTTTAAGAAATGGATTTAAACAGAGCTCTCATTGTTCCTCTGAGTAATGACCTGCTTCTGTACACGCTGTTCTCAGCTGAATCTGGGTGTGTCATTCTGCACTAGATACATGATTGGGTATTAGTATGAGCTTGTTCATGCTCAATGAAGGTATGTGTGTGTGTGTGTGTGTGTTAGAAGGATCGATAAAGGATTAAAGAAGTAAAAAAACATAATGCATAATGCAGAAAGACTTAGTAATTATTATTACTTGCAACTTATGCTCTTGAAATTATACAAGAATAAAGAGGTAATTAAACGATAGTGAGGGCAAATTAAAACTAAAACTAGTAAGAGTTAGAAATCCTCATGTTATGGAGGGACGTAATAGTTGTGACAATCTTTTTTTCTAACATAAGAATTAGACTAATTTACTCTTAAATTCCTCTTTGGCATCAATAAATATATTTGTCTAGACTTTTGGCTGTTATCTCTGTTTTACCAGGAGGGGGCGCTGCTGAAACTAAACCCACTTAGCCCTATGCTATCTATAGTGAACACAATAATTTATACAAACAATAAATTGTTTGCATATTTTACAATAGTCTTTATTATAAATACCACAAAGTATTTATAACCGTTTTTTTATTCTTTTTTTGTTTTTGAATTATATATATATATATATATATATATATATATATATATATATATATATATATATATATATATATATATATATAGTAGTTTTTTATAAAAGACAATAGGAACGTATACTTTTTAATATTTTAAGTGACACAACTTAGCTTTTTTATTTTATAATGATTGTATGATAGTTTTATATACGTAGCTCCCGGCTGTTTTTTTAATCTGTATGTTACATTCTGAATAACGGAGTATTTGAATGTTGTGGTTGTTCCTGTTTATTACCAGCAGATGGCGCCGCCGCCTTTAGTATTCTCGTCAGATGCGAACAGCGTCGTAGTGAAGTGCATTTACAGTGTTCCAGGTAAAAGTCATGGACGGGACGTGAAGCGGTGAGTAAATTAAAAAACTTACTTAATGTTATAATTTCTTTTAAAAACTGTTCAGGAGAATTTTTATAACTTGTCACCGGTGTGTGAAGTGAAACGAGCGCGCGCAGTGTCGGTGTTCAGTAGAAGTTTATAACGGCGTTTTTCACGGCGTTGTTTCAAAAATAATGGAAGATTTTAAACCTGTTTGGTTCCGTTTCTTTGTTGAAATGAAACATATTGTAAGGTTCTAATGTACAATGTGGTTTGTTAATGGTGGTTAATACTGGTGGTTAATACTGGAAAACTGTACAACTTGTTAACAGTACTTCGGACACCTGCATTAAAACCTTCGGACACCCCCGCCTTTGCTTTTCACAGTGGTCCGTACAGCTGGTTATCGTGAAAGCCGTGTTATTTTTATTAAAACTAATTTTTTTAATTAAGAATTATTGGGACATACTTTTAATTCCGTTGTTAGTTCACAGTGACAGGTGTATGAAATAATACATCGAGCCATGGAGACAACTGTGGGAAGTGTGTGTGTGTGTGTGTGTGTGTGTGTGTGTGTGTGTATATATATATATATATATATATATATATATATATATATATATATATATATATATATATATGTGTGTGTGTGTGTGTGTGTATATATATATATATATATATATATATATATATATATATATATATATATATATATATATGTGTGTGTGTGTGTGTGTGTGTGTGTGTGTGTGTGTGTGTGTGCTTGTGCTTTTCACTGCATGATGGGTTAAATGTGGAGGACAGATTCCTCCGTATGTAAGTACAGAGGGCAAAATAGACCTTTATCTGTAAATATGAGTAAACTTGTCCTAATACTTTTGTCTGATTTATGCTGTTTTATTAAAGTAGATGTTGGAATTTGTGAATTGTTGCCATCAGCTGAGACGACATTCATTCATTCATTCATTATCTCCCGCTTTATCCTCTATTAGGGTCGCGGTGGGGTTTCCCATGCCCATCCAGGGGAGAACGTCTCGGGCGCTGGGCAGATAGACCCAGGACAGGGCGCCAATCCATCGCTGGGCACACACTCACTCACACGCACACACTCTATATGGGGCAATTTTGAGAATTCAATTGACTTGATCCATGTTTTTGGACTGTGGGAGGTAACCGGAGAACCCGGAGGAAACCCACGCAGACACAGGGAGAACATGGAAACTCCACCCAGATGGGGATTCGAATCGGGAATCCCTAGTGCTGAGAGGAGAACATGCTAAACCACTAAGCCACCGTGCCGCCCTCTGAGACGACATGCTTGCGAAAAATCATTAATCCAATTAAGAAAAATGAAAGGAGCATAAATAATGTTTGGAGCACTTTGTTGTTGTTGTTAGTTCCCTGTTGGTTCTCTGTTGGTCAGAAGCATCACAGAACAGGCATCATTTGGGTGGTGGATTGTTTATTGTCAGTGACACTGATGTGGTGAGGGGGGTTTTAGTGCAGCAGTGCTGCTGTAGTTTTATTTCTTCACCGCAGTGACAATGCTGGGATAGGACTAATGCACCAACCAAATAATACCTGCTCTCATGTCCACAAAATAAAGCAGCCCATAAGGTCCAAGCATTCAGTTCATTGATGGTTTATTTGGACGTTTACTTTGATTAATGTTGATTGATACAGTAGTTGAAGCCAAAGTGAATCCAGACCTGGGTGCAGCTGCGAAAACCAAATGACTCATTATATATAATCACAGTGCGGGCGGATGAACATGGGACAAACGTCATCACATGCTCTGCTCAGGCGACTTTCATTAAAAACGCAACAGAATATTACAGTGTCAGTTTGAAATTTATAACATCCCTCACATTCTAACAACAATTATCAACCTCTTCTGTTTTATAAGTTTGTATACTTAAAAAAAAAAAAAAAAGAAAGCAAGCAGGCGATGCTCTGAGGAGAAAACCTATTCATGTCTTTATCTATGATTTATTCAAAACATTAGCCAGTGTCCACAACGACTGAAGCTGTTAAAATAAAAGGAAAGCACGTTTGTGAGAGCGGTGAGTGAAAAGGGAAAAAAAAGAAGAAGCAAATCCAACCTAATCTAATCAAAATAAATATGATCGCCGAAGGTTATATATATTTATATGCAAATTAAAAGCTGGATGCAAATGAGAGACAGCGATGTAATTCATTGATCATAAACTTTACGTAATGTAAACGCAGCTGTACTTAGTTTTTTTGCATGTGATTTTTGCAAATCATAATCCCTTTGGGAAAAAAAAATGACATTCCAGTCTGTGATCCTGCTGCTGAAACTCTGGCTCTGTCTTCCTGCCTCCCAAGTCTCCTAGATAAAGGCACGGTGATGTCTCCCCGATCTCAGATTAAATAGTCCATCAGGCAAACTAAATGACCTCGGTGCGTGATGGTTCCTTTGGGATTGTAGGCGTGGCTTAGCAGGGCCTCCAGGGCATCACTGGCACAGTTTGCGTTGTTCCAACGATGCAGTCCAGTCAAAGAAGGCGGCGGCTTTCCGCGGGCCATCAGGAGCCGATGACCTGGACGTAGTTAGCCGGATAGAGACCCACCTCGCCGCTGTCCAGCTGCCCTTTGCACCAGCCCTGCTCGTCCTCCTCGCCTAACTTGATTAACTCCTCACCTGCCAGATCAACAAGTTATCATCTGGTTAATGTGGAATTTACTGCACCTGTTGTTTCCCAAGCAGCTCCACAACTTTACCAACAAGGGACCCAAATTTAAAAATTATGTTGGTTTGAGGGTCATAGCCTCCTTATAGATCAAAGCAACAGTGAATAATATCAGACACCTTCAGTTTAATGAGGTGGGTGTTCACTGCAAAACAAAGACCCTCCACAAGGTGGCAGACATGGCTTTCGAATAAGTTTCTTTAAATCATAAATCTCAACCAACAAAACGCCCTGAAGCTTTTAAATGCCTGACCTGTTAAGACAAACCCTGCAAACCACCAGCAGGTATTTTAAAAACACACGGGCAAACCTATTGTCTTTACCCGTCATCCCGTTACCGACCAGCACCCTAATCACTCAACTAACCACACCCTACAAAGTCTGGTCTAAAATATGATGTCTGCAGTCTGTTTTCAGCAGCTTCTGTGTCAGAACCTGATCCCCGAACCCAAGAGTGTAACATGACTCTACTTACATACTAATAATCAGTATCTGTGTCTGAAATGACCTACTAAACTTCTGTAAGTATCGTTTAAAACAAACAGGGGAGTTTGTCTTGTTGTCATCAATTCAGCTTCTTTTTTGGATGTTCAGGCTTAGAACTCTAAATTAATATAATAAACAGCTCTATAATAATAAATAAACTAAAACTTGAGAATCTTAAGTTGAGGTCATGGCTCTGTGTGAACCAATTATGATCTTCCACACCAAACTGACCCAACCAACATGCTGGCACAGACCTTCACAGGCCTTCCCCAAACTGTTCTGGCAAAGTATACAATCATTCTAAATGAATAGCGAGGTGTTTGATGGTAACACCTGTAACAATAAAATGAAATGTTACACCTGGGTTTTAGATGTGTTTAAGAGGTGTGTCCCAGTACTTTGTTTATGTAGTGTATATTATTAAATTAACACTGTACACTGTCATTTCTTTTCTTTCTTTTGTGGGCGGATTTTTTTTAATATTTTTTTTTATACCTCTTATGAAGTTAATGCTGAAAGTTCACTGGAGGCGACCAGCAAGTAAATCATACTTTATAATCAGAGGTTTAAATCATGCTTATATAATAAATAATTGGTTTTGTGCTGTTTAGCAAACATCACATTGTGAGAACATGAGATTATAATAGGACACACACATGGGCTTTCAAAGAGTATCTTGGGTTTAATTGGCCGATCGGAGATGCTTCCGATGCCATTATGCCACTTCTGAATGGCCCACGTTCAATGTCCTATTAAAAAATCCCAACCAGAAACACACCAAAGCATTCATGCCATGAATTTGCCAAACTCTCGTCAACATGCCTGTCATCAGTCAGTCAGAACCATCAACTGATCCACCCAGCTGTGCATTACTGCTCATCTGAGAGAGGCTGTGAGGCAGTTTTCAGACAAATCCACCACGCCACAAGCTCTTGTCATGCTCATACAGCCTGTGTGTGTGCGTGGGGGGGTTAATAGGGGCGCGCAGTATGTGTTTGCTTGTGTATGTGGGCCATTAATAAGCATTAGTAGGGATTAATACCTGCTTTAAAGCTCAGCTCATCAGATTCTTGGCCATTGTAATCATACAGTGCTTTAACACGCACACCCGCTACCTTCTCCTCCTCCTCGTCTTCCACAGCGTTTGGGCCTATGTACTTCTTGGGGCTTTCCTCATCCGACCAATCCGATGAATAATCCTTGGCACCACTGTGTAGGAAAGAAAACAGAGGTTAGAGTCACTAGGGACAGATTGCAGGTTTTTATAGATACAGCCTTATATATGAAAGCAATAAGGCACGAGAGGGTACGCATTATTGTAAATAAATACCAGATGCATAGCAGAGTACAGTTACACCTCTTTGCCATGATTTACTCACAATAATGCTCACTCTTAAGTAACTTACTGCTTTTATAAATGCACGGTTACAAACACACCATAATGAGAAAAAATGGTTTTTGATTCATGAACGTTTATAAGTAACAGGTTTCTGGTTTTGTCATCTAGTTTTTACAAAGTGCAGTTGCTAAAAAACGTGAAAATAATGTATTGTGTTTCACGCATTGATATGAATGTGAGGAAGTCAGAGGTTTGTGTGTCTTACTGTCAATAAAAATGCTGGACAAACTGCTCAGCTTTAAGGTTGATCAATCAGATATAAGAAGCGGAACTATCCGTTTTATGAGTCATATATTTTAGAATGGGTGGTGAATGATTCTCTGCAGGGACCGTGTAGGGACCGGGTGGTGCTGCAGGGGCCGTGTAGTGGTGGTAGTATGTTAATGTCTATATATATATATATATATATATATATATATATATATATATATATATATATATATACTGTTAGAGCTGAGTGACTATATACTCGCTGATTAAACAGTACTTACAGAAGTTTAGTAGGTGTATTGTACGTGAGTATAACCGAAACCTCACAGTTAAAGCAGACTGTGTGAATGTTCAACTTGTTTGTTCAAGTTGCTTTCAGGCCTTTTGTTTGCTTTGCAACTAGAGCTTATTGCTGACCAAAGTGTTTATTCTGCAGAAACACAGCGGACACAGAATCTCTAAAGGACTTTGATACGTGCTGTCGGACGTTCAGGAGTATATTACCTTAGATTCCATTAATTATCTGATTCAACTTTCTACGTATTAAGCCGTTTACTGATAGGTCCTGTTACAGAGGCTCTTGTTCTACCTCCCCATTTTAGCCAGAGGAACAGAACGGGCCAATTTACTGACATTGTCTTGGACAAGTCACTGATCCTTTATAGACAGGGCCATCTACTTCAAACCACCTGTGGATTTAAAAGAGACATATCAGACTAAAAAGGATGAATGCTGCTTTGGTTTTCCTGAGGAAACGAGGCGAGCAAACGGCCTGAGAACTTGTGAGCCTGTCACGCTCACGCCTTTGGTTCCTGTGCTGTTATCAATATTCCAAGCATTGGACTTTAAATATATGAGGGTCATTCTGCAGGTTAGCAGTGTTTCATTACACCACTACATGTCCCCCCTTCTAGTTATTGCCAGGAGAATACGAACTAAGAGGATAAATTCGGATACCGAGAATGAGATATCAAATATGAAATCGCCCACATTCCACTGATATTTAAAACGTATTATGGCCTTTTAGTAAATGTTATAAATCAATTTGATCTGTTTGTGAAACTGAGACGCATTTATCCAGAGTCGCCATTTTCCCATGAGAACGTACAGCTCAAATAACAAGCTATAATTTTTCCTGCGCTCGCTCTAATCCCAGGGCTCTCAGAACTGGCTGTTCTGAAGGCTCTAGCCATATTATCAAATACTAAATGCATATCCCTATCATTCTGAGAAGCCTATCGGGTGGAGAACATGACAAAATGTGCAGATTGTGTGTTTGAGGGTGTTACTGGTTGGTGTCCTGTGGTGTCTGAGGAGCTTCGGTTCCAGCTGAGACGATGTTGGTCAGTGTGACTACGTCATCAGCATGGTTGCTTTTGTCCTTCCGGCTGATGGGGTGATGAGCCTCTGGGGACCATTCCTAAAAAAGGCAGGAAACAAATAGACAGCAGTCAGCAACTCTTCTTTAAATTATTAAGAAATGTCTAAATAGCCAGTAAATACTGCCACTGGATGTACACACGATTTATAAAAATAGACCCGTTTAGTGAAAGGTCTGGCTACCTGCCTCGTACATACTGATACTGACGAGATGTTTTTAGAAAGAAAATTGGCAAAAGTTTAAGTCCACAGCTGAATGCAAGTTGCCATATATATGAATTCTCTCTTGTAAACTACAAATAAGGTAGTTTAGAAAAGGTGGTTTTCAGGGTTTAGAGGAAGCTGAAAGGGGAATATAGTAAAATGGATGAAAAGTGGAGGACAGGGAAAGAAGCTGTGCTCAGTAATAAAGATCCCACATTCCAGAGCTCAATCGTGGGCCCTGAAGACAACAGCGTATTCACCCCAAGCTTATTAGAATTCAGTGAAGCCCAAGTCTGAAATCACAGCGACTGACATCCCAAATACGACTGCAGCACCGAGCTTCTGAACGCTGCTTCATTTGTTTAGTTTGGAACTGCGAGCAGAATTGGAACTGAAACCAACTCAAACTCAGACCTCAGAAAAAGTAGCTTCTGAAAACAATACAAATAACAGCAGCTTTGATGTTGAACTTTAACTCAGGGGGGGGGTTTGTTCTGCTCTGGATGAAGGAAGCAACTATTTAAAATTTATTCCCTAAATGCACAAAAGTATTAGGACATACCTCTTCCAAATAAAATCAGGCGTTACATTAATGTCTATTACCACAGGTGTATGATCAAGCACCTAACCATGTGTTTTGGACAATTCTATGCTTCCAACCTAATCAGAACAGTTTGGGGAAGGCCCTGTTGCAGCTTCACTGTGCCCCAGTGATTTCAGTAAATGGGCTGAATAGAAGAACATGACCAACCCATAACAGAGTCCTGTCCTCAACTCCATAAAAGGCCCTTGAGATGCATTAGAATAGCGATTGTGAGCCAATTCATAGGTCAAATGAAGGCTTTTACTCATGACATCATAGAATAACGTTCGTTAGTGCTGCATTAGACAAAGTTTTGGTACCTCAAACTGGGGCCAGTTCATGCTCATGCCGGGTCCGTGCGTGTTCCTCCACCATCGTAGATCCTCCGCGTCAGTGGCTACGTTAATGGTCTGACCCAAGTCACGGTACAGATCCCTAAACCTGAAGGGAAATTTGCCATTAGTACTTTAAAGCTGTGACTGTCGGCACATGTCGGCCTCAAAGCTCTCATTCAAAGGAGTTTTATGAATTTGTGATGTCATGAGAATAAATCAGGTTATCATCACAAGTGGTGTCTGAGCACGAAAGAATGTAAGTGGGGTGGGAAGGTGCCAACACGCCTTAAACAAACTGGTAGAATCAGAATAGAGGTTACTGCACGCAAATTACACAGAATCACAACCAGCCCAGGAGGCCAGACAATTACAAGGGTGCACCGTCTGTTTTTTTTTTTTTTTTTTTTTGCAGAGAGCAAGCCCAGGATTTGGGATGTTCATATGAGCAATCTGTATATGGGATATACCAATTTAGGCAAAGGGCTGAAGGCAAACGCAAACAATAACTTTAATTCTGTTCCAAAAGTCTCGGGTTAATGGACAACAGAATGGCTTTAACATTCCTTCTAAGGTAAACATTGATAACTGAGTCCATGAACAAAGAGCCACGTATTATTAGTTAATCTTTTGGAGTCATTGCATCATGGCTGAATTACTGCACAGCCTTTAGGGTATTGATTCGGACTGAACAGGTCGGGGTTTATGGAACGTTCACACCAGTTCAAATAAAGTACAGAGGGCTTTTTTTTTTTTTTTTTTTGTAACGCTGAGTAACAGAGTTAATATTGAAACAAGTCTAACAAGGAGCTTAACCACGTCAACTCTCTGTAGCGGAACGTATAAGTCGCCCCGCTCACCTGTTATTGTTAGACAGATCCAGATGCTGATGAATGTCCAGCAGCACTTCTTTAAAGAAGCAGAGCCGCTTCCGCTCGGCATCCTGGGTCATTTCGAATACCTGCTCCATGTCCTCCATGTAGCGCGGATTACAGCGATTCAGTTCATCCAGCGCCTTTTCATAGCGATCTTTAGCCTGAGTGATTAAAGTCAGAGGAAATTAGTTAATGCTGCTATTAAATTCACAATTATGCTACAAAAACAAGCAAATTAGTGAATATGTTTTGTTTTTCATGCTCCAAAGACCATGTGTGGTTCTAATTAATAATAATCAGAGGGACTAGTTAAGTACATAGAGAAACAGATGGACTACAGTCTATAATTATGGAACTACAAAGTCCATCTATATGATAAGTCGAGCTTTAAGTGTAAAAAACAAAGCAGTAAACAGAATGTAGAACAGCAGGCTAGATTTCAACTTTTAATAGCGTACAAATCGTTTTTTTTGTGCTTCCGTGTGGGAGGGCTGCAGGATCTTTCGGTCTCAGCCCATAATAACAGTGTAAGCCAATACAATTGCTTGTTTGATTGGAATGTTAAATTTAGAAGGCCAGGATTCTCTCAAAGACGTAGAAAGGGTTTAGCAAGTTAAACGAGATGGGCGGTAAAGACGTGCGTTTGTCCAAAATTACAACCATTATAATATGAGTCATGTGGTTGAACCTACAATACAATTAGCAGCAGATCCTGGACAACCCTGAGACCGGAGTCTGACAAAGCAAGCCTTGTCTTGTCCCGACTAAACAAAACCGGTGGCATCACCGCCCACTATGCTCTCAAGGACGGAGGCTCGGCAAAGTAACACAACATACATACAAACAGTAGACAATGTCTTCACTCAGCATCGTCGCTCGCCCTCGCGCATCATGCTGAAAGCTGTATGCAGACCTAAGTGCTAATGTCCCGGTGATGTAATAAACCCTGTGATGAAAGCGCCAGTGGCAACAGTTTAATAAGCATCCGTTGCGGTTTTACCTTTTCAGCCTCTTGGCCACATTTTTCCACGCGATCGCTGAACTTGCGCACCTCCTCCTGGGATTTGGTGGTGTCAGCTTTGGCGTGTGTCTCTCGGGTCACCGCGGTCCGCTCCTCCTTGCGGGTTTGATGGTAGCTCTTTTTAGAGGACTCCACCTATGTGAATTGAGGATACCCGGCTAAATTTACAATCTAAACTGGCTTTGAGGTTTGGAATATTACAACTCCGCTGCCGTGGATTAATTTGAACTCACCTCTTTGAGTTTGCGAACCCAGGTTTTCTGGGCTTTCCGGAAGCCCTCGTCTGCCTCCTTGGTCTCCTTGAAGCCTCCGATGATCTGTTTGTGGTAGGCATCTTTCTGCCAGTTGCGAACCTTCTCACTGTCCTCCACAATCAGTTTCTCTTTCAGCTCCATGTGGATCTCGCTCAGCTTGTCTGCTGCATTCATAAATGCATGCCATGCCTTCTCCAGGGTGCCGTACTGAGGGCCTGAAAAAAAAAAAAAAAACAATCAGAAAACACAAGTTGCGGGTGGGAACAAACAAATTGTTGACAAACAAACAAACAAAAAAATTTTGGCTGAACTCAATCGCTGTAGCCTCTTTAGCTTATTATTCTGTAGAATAATAATTTTTCTCCACTGGGCAGTTGGTGCGTTCACCTTACAAAAAGGCAATAAGCTGGAAGGCTTCGGTTCGATTCCCAGTGGGGGGTGAAGACGGGTGCTTGTGTCTCTGTGGGTTTGCTCCCACATCCACAGTAACACTCCTAAAAATAGTCTAAGCCATTAGCTGTGTGTGTGTGTGTGTGTGTGTATCAGTGCAGGTCCTTAGCCCGGGTAAATAGAAGTTTTGCGTGAGGAAGATCCTCCAATGTAAAACTGTTCCGATTCGATTGTGCAGATCTTGGCTGTGGGGAACCCCGTCGGGAACAGCCGAAAGAGAAAGAATATCTCAAGTTCATTTATTTATACAGAGCTTTGTACAACAGTACATTGTCTCAAAGCTGCTTTTTTTTTGTTATACGCCTGGACTCTCCAAGAACATGCCGAAGCGAAACAAGCAAGAAAATGTCCCTGGTATTTAGTTTAAAAGAAAGAAACCTCATCTTCCATGAGGGGCCCGGCGGTGTTAACAGTGCAGGAATGTAGTTACTCTACTGATACTGGAGAATGCGTAGACTGATTCATGTCAAACAAAACACGTCGCAGATGATCAGACAAAAAGGATGCACTGATTTATCTACCAAACATGTGGTATGTGCCTCGTTGACTGCTGTCAGATGTCTGTACATCTTTAAGCAGGGTTGATGTGTAAAACAAATAGTATTCAGAAAAGAGCATGTTCTGCCAACGCAGTACACGTCCAACGGTCAACTCTGGTCTGAGTTTTCCAGGAGATAACAGATTCAAAGAAAAAAAAAAAAAGCTCTTTCTAATATAACTATTTATTCCAATATATAACATACTCTAATATATATATATGTTTATTTGGTTCGTCTTTGATGCTAAATTTGATTTGACACCCCTGTGGAAAAAAGACTGAATGAAGCACTTGATTTTAATGGTTAAGAGGTGTGCCCTTAAAACTTTGCTCCATTATAGATAGTATAGCTCATAATTAGTTTGTTGTTGATATGGTCACCCCATCCTATGGAACGGCGACGGCTGTTTACTCAGGTTTTACAGCATGTTTTACGAGAATGTTTATTCTCGAGGACTTTGTAGGCTACAGATTTGGAATACAGCCCCTGCCAAGTTCTAAACGGGGCAATGATCTATTCTCTCTCCTTCCAAGGTCAGATCTGTACCCTTGATCTATTTAGATAAGCTGCGTTAAGCCAAAAACATTACAGCAAAGTAAAGTAAACCTCTAGTCTATAGAAGTATTAAGGCCAACAACAATACAAATCCTGCAGGTTCTGGAGCTATGAGGTTGAACCTACTTAAATGGCGGGGTAGCTCAGTGGTTAGGATGTTGGGCTGTCAGTCTGAAGGTTGTCGGTTAAAATCTCAAGGCCTTTAACCCTCAGTAGGGATGCTGTATCATGGATGACCCTGCGTTCTGAACCAAATGGGTTCAACTTGTTAGTCACTTTGGATAAAAGCGCTTGCCAAGTGACCACATGTAATGTTAATTGTCATATTAAATCTCCTAATTAGATGTTGTTTACCCAGATTATCAGTAAAAAATAACTCGTACTGTCTCAGATTCTGTTGATCCACTAACATACTGCTGGTAACTTCATCTGCTCATCAACGATGTAAAACAGAGTCGAACGAAACCTCTCTGAATGTCAGGTTATTTTGAGAACGAGCTGGTAGGCCTAGTGCTCTTGGCAACACTCCCAGAGGTCTGCTCACCTTTCTCCACCACACTCCTCCATTTTTTGGCCCAGTCGTTCAGCTGTTGCGAATAGCCCCTTTCAATCTTGGCACGCTCCTGGAAGCAGCAGATCAGTTCGTTGCAGAGCTTGTGGCCGTCGTCAATACGCTTGACCGTCCTCTTGTAGTTGCCCGGCTGAGCAAACAAAGGCAGATGCAAGTGAGAAAACTGGAATTAAACATTTACATTTTAATAATAAACAGACGCCGCTCATCATTTATTCAGCCGGCGAGCCACGGGCCACCGTGGTGGACAAAAGCCGCTTTCATAGACCCCATACATGCAATCATGTCCGCTAATAAAAGACCCATGGTACACAAACGTGGGCTGCATCTTTACGATCACCCACCTGGTTTAAAGGGGATTTCAGACCAGATTTTCATTGTCTAAAATGATCAGGGAGCAGTTTTAACCAGGCAGTCCACTTATATAACTAACACTAAGGACCTTATGCCTTGAAGCAAACACCCCGGAGCGTTCAGTCCGAGTTTCTAAACAAGTCACAGAGTCATTTTTCATCCCCTTCCCCACAAGCACTTGGGAGGCAGCCACTGCTGCGATTAGAGAAGCTCAGCCCCGGTGGCAGTTGCTTGCTGTCTTCCAGACGAGTGCAAACTCGACTGTGGAGGAGGGGAAAAGGAGCCCGAGCTTGAGCCAAAAGCAGATCTCCTCTCGTAGAAGCCATGAGGTTTTTTTTTTTTAAGAACAGACTTTGGAAAACTTTAGGGTTTGGATCCTGTGCCTCTAAATGACTTCTTTTACTACCAGAAGACGAAAGAAGCAGTGCATGGATGTCTTATTTAAAAAGAAAGGATTGTCTCACCTCCCAGAAACTACCGTAGCTTCCAACGTTTTGAAGGTCCCCGTTGGAAGACATTTTGGGGTCGCCCTTGCAGCACGGAATGATTGCGGCTTTGGGTCAAACTGCGGGAAGAAGGAATCGACACGAATGGGAACAGTGAAGAGATAAATATCACATAGTAAACATGAAGCAGTGCGTAGTTATCTAAGGTTTATTTATCAAGACAAACTCGTTCAGCCAGTCACGGCTCCGTCGGCACACGCCATCACAGTTCATCCAGAAGAATCATCTGATTAACCGACATTGGGGATGTTGTGCTCAGGGTGGACATTTTGCCATTTAACCTCCGCCTGCTTTTGCTCGATGTTGCATAAATTCAGCGGAAAAAGAAAGACAGCCACACAGATCTGACTCACCAATAAGAAGAACTTGTCTAAGACGTGAAGCAGGGTTTTATTCCACCTCGGCTTCTAGTGCGCCAGTGTGGCTAAAGATAACGCCAATGTGTTGCAGCTCCACCACTCAATGCAGCAATGATGTGAGATGTTATACCGGTTCATAAGCCATCTGACACACTTCCATCACTCAGAAAGCCGAAGGAAACTCCCGTATGATGCATCGCTCATGATCCCTAAATAACCTGTGTTTGTTACCACGCCGCTGACTGTTGGCAGGAGCACGTCAGCCTTCACATTTTGAACAGACTAGTCCAGAGCGGGCTATGTTTGTACTTCCAGCATCTAAAAGTAAACCCTGTGAACCTCGTGCAGATCTTTCCTGTAAATCTCTATATTTACAGTAGCTCAGGGCCAGGCCCAGACTCGAGATGTTCCTATTGTTGGAGCCAGGGTCATTTAGGCAAGCTTCCTCAGGACAGACAGCCAACAAGCACAGGGAGAAAGCTTCATTAGGAGCATCTGCTTCCAATCCTCGCCAAACGTGAGCAGTGCTAATGGAAAATTTACACCCTCGAGGGGCTTTAAAGTCCTGAAACAAAGCTTTGAAAGAGTTTGCAGACGACTTTCCTGCCGACTTTTTCCCTTTAGCAAGCATGGCGCTTGGTAATGTTACATTTACCCCATCTAACCATCATCAGCGGACTCGTTAGAGCTTCTTCCACTTCATTAACTACCTTGGAAGACATAGATCCTGCAAGTGTATGTAAAATAAATACAGTACGGTCACACCTGTTCTCTGCAGCTCTGAAAATGAGATCAGCCCCCCGTGGGGGATAATGTTACTGATAATTTGCGATGGAGCAGGAAGAATGCAGGCTGTTTTCTTAAGGTGAAAGGGAGTTTGGATTACTTCCACCAAACTTCCTGCACACGAAAGCAGGATAGGGGGTGGGGGATGGTGGTGGCACTGGAACGGGCGCTTCTAATGGAGGCATTTCCCACAAACATGTTGAAAAGAGAACATGTATGAGAGCCACACTTCAGCCAGGCCTGCTAATTAAAAAGACAAATATCTCATCGCCACTAGAAAGTGATGACTTTTACACTACTAGGATTTTCTTTTCTAGTTAAAACTTTCCCAGTTTTCATTCGTTGGCGTGTGGGGGCTGAAACATGTTTACTTTAAGAAATGTGAACCCTGCAGCTGAATCTTTACAAACTAAAGCGATTGATGGTCGTCAGGTCACCCCTTCATCTTATAGAGCTTGGAGAGTTTGCTTGCTGTGATTGTCGTGACTGTCAAGATTAGAACCCGCGATCTCTGGATGACATCGTGAAGGTTTTCTTACTGCCCCACTCAGGCCATGAAAGATTTTGGTTTCCTGGAAGTGTTTAATTCCACCCTCCCCAATCAAACACGCAGCAGCTGTGTTACCGTGGACAATAGGAATAAGCAGAGCCTCCCCTCTGAGATTCAGTAGAACTGGCAGGAGAACACAGCATAGAATACATTAATCTCCGCTGGACAACGGATTTAAACAGCTGTATGCTGATGCTGTAAAGAAACCCAGTGAACTCAATGAAAAAAAAACTTTAACTTGTGTGGCCCACCCTGAGAAATCATATACAAAAGTCCTGATTCCGAGGTCGGGTTTGGACCTGGCACGTCGACGCTGCAACGAACAGACTCGAGCTGAGTCTGAAGATTCGAAAAATAAAACACGAATGTGGGTGGCATTGTCCAAAGAAAAAAAAAAAAAAAACTACTTTTGGATTTTTAGAGACATACTGCATAAGAACTGAACACACGATAACTCATTTCTCTGAAACGTCATTGAAAACATCTGCAACAACTTACTACAGCTCATCTGACAGGATGACATGGACACTTTCCAAATTCACAAGCTGTATATATAAGAGATTACTAAAGACAGCGCTGAGGTTTTACACCGTGTTGAGGTTTAAGGCATGTCCACCAAATCCGGATGAGGAGCAGAAATCCCATTGACCTCGACTCTGACAGGTTTCCCATGTCTTTTCCACAAAGTACTAGACCTAAACTTACTGACCAGTAACTCTACCAGTTCAGTCCTGAGCATCAGGGTCTTTTTAAATGAGATGTATCAAGTTTAATGCAAATCATTTTGAGGATGTAAGTGCCATAAATGTTCAATCTGATCATGGACACAAATTGTGTCAGTGAAATCACTTAATTCCCATAATCAGGGTATAATCAGGGAAATTAAATGCATCGTACTGTGAACAATTTACCGAAGGTCCAAGTAAATGTCTACATACATTATTGTGCCCGGACGCGAGTTTCGCAGTAGCAGCCTGAATGCATACGGGAAACAAATGAAAGAACATTTGGAAACTATTATAGAACTCGGCGTACATGTCAGATGTGACTTTGCGAACATGACTCTTGGCATCTGGTCCTTGTTTACGATGTTCTCTCCCTCTGTATCCTGCAAACTAAACCTCTATAGATCAGGCATCAGCTTTAGTACAGCTAATACGAATCTTTACATCTAGTGAAGGCAGATAAGCAACACTGCAGAACTCCGGGTTTGGACGCGTACAGCAGCAGGCGCACAATGAAAACAATTGCATCCGTCTGAGCGGAATGAGGCCAGGGGAAGGCGGGGGGAGCCGCTCACATAAACTCTGCTGGAAACATGCAGTCATTAATCTGATTAATGTATACAAGGTGATGGAGTGCTGCAACAGTTATTGTTTTGAATGCTGGGCTCTGAGGAGAAAGCATGGGATTCTCCTACTGATGGCTTTTCCAGTTCTCTCTGTACTTTATTAATATAAGAATTTATTTAACTATACATTACAGCTACAGGAGCTTTTTAAAAATACTAATACGTATTTCCTTACCTTTATGGCTATAAGATTTTGTCAGGGTTCTGAATTCAATAAATTTCTTTACCTGCAGATTTTAATAGCAGTTTAATTGATTGAAAAAGTAAAGCCTTCATGACACTCTATATTGGTTGTTTGGTTCTATAACATCTTTATGGGGTTCAGTCAGGCTTGAGCAGAAATGGGCCTTCCCCAAACTGTTCAGCATATAGCAGTTTCTGTTTATATAAGACTTAATTAAACACATGCGTTCTATGATTATAGGCCTATAGTATAGTATAGGCCTGTCTCTATACTTTTTTCTGTACAGTGTAGCAGCCTGAAATCAGTGGTTAGGGTGTTGGTCTGTCGATCTAAATGTTGGGGCTTCAATCCCAGAGTCCACCAAATAATTGCCACCGTGGGCCCTTGAGCAAGGCCTCTAACCCTCAATGCTCCAGGAGTACAGTAGAATGGCTGACCATGTGTGTCCTCAAAAATCCATCTTAACTTCCTGCATTATTTTTTCAGCCCCAGGTTAACTTAAAATGGCTCCTTTTTTACATCTTGTTATAAAATTCTTTAAATTCTTTTTTATTGATAACAATCTAGGGAATAAATGTGACCTCAAACTATATATAGTCACGGCCAGACAACTGCGGAACATCACAACAACAGTTATCACAGTCAGAAACAGCTGCTGTACTGAGAGAATTTTAATCCACTGAGGAAAACACACAATAGATGTCAGAAGGACATCCCATAACATTCCATAATGTCAGCTCCCGATTAAAAAACAAAGCCAGATACGACTCAAAGCAATGACCTGACTACAGCTACTTTAACAGTGCTTGATCTTTTGGAACTTACCCGGTATATGATGAAATGTTAGGGGTTAGTAATGCCTCTGTCCAGGTACTCTGCCTGTACAGTGGCCCTGCAAGAGAGATGAGCGAGGTGTTAGAAAGCCCCTGAGGTAGAGCCGCAGGTAGAACAAGCTTAAGCTGATTCAGATCCAGAAAGCATCATGCAACTGAGGAGCGAGTTAATATGAGTCTCGAGACTGGAATGTGGCACATTCCAAAACAGAAAGTGAAATGCACATGTAGGCGTTAAAAAGCCCTCACGCCATGACCTTACAACTCCATCCACCAGGAGGAGTCAATAAAATGTCCAGTTAGGATCCATTCAGGGTTTTACCTCAGAACGAAGGATGAGATTAAAGAAAAGTGCATTAATGGCAAAAAGCAATCAGTAATGGCTCCGTACAGAACGAGCAGCAACCTTAGAACCACAGTAAACCTTCTGAACAGCTGCTCCTTGTTTCTGTGTTTACATTAGTAACCTTCTTATCCCACGTGGGATTAAATTCAGAAAATACCAGCCTTTTTCACATAGAATTTGGACTGTAAAACTGAAATTAACCTGGTGTTTTATGATTACATGATCTTCTTGATGTCCATGCACGACAAACATGCATTCAGACCGGTTGTTTACGTGCTCGATCGCTGTTCGTGATAAGTCTGATTTCAGGTCAGTCCAGTGATGGTTTGACAAAAAAAAGTGAAAGACTAACGTATTTAATTAATTAATTTCATTAATTCCACAAAGGAAGCTGGGAGTGATGAGGGATGGAACTGATACACTACTACAGTGGATGGATATTAGAGACCTTTCTACCTCCTCCTCCACTTGCCAGACTAACCAGAACAGGATGGGAGTCAAAGAGGAGAAGAAAGTTCTCTTTCCTACCTGACATCTAGACTTGATATAATTTGCATGTTCTCCCCATCTGCATGGGTTTTCTTTCAGGAGCTTAGAATTCATCCACACAGTGTCATAATTTACCCCTTTGTGCAGCCAAATTAACACTCAGTTGAATCAGTGAAGAATGACTAAAAATTACAATCACTTAATATTTCAAATCACGTTCTGCACGTTCTTATTACTTTAAATATCTTTATAAATAAAGCATTTAGTGACGGCACAGGTTCTATGACATCATTGCTGGCATTTCCTTCATTCCTTTAGGGTCAGGTATAAACAGACCCTGAAGCACTTCTGTGTTCTGATGTGAACTCTGTCATGTGGCTGAACCGGCTCGTCCTTCCGATTACAATTATAAAACAGAATTACAATTCAAATTTGTTTCTTTGACTCGTGCTGTAAATACACAAAACTAGAAAACTGAAAGCCTGTTAGCCTGTTAAGTTGAGTTGATTTTTCCACCAGAAGTTCCATCCTGTGCCTTTTGTTGTTCATCGTGGCGATTGCAGGATTCAGGGTGTAGAACAAATGTCCCTTTGTTTTCGGCGTGTCTAAATGGGAACCCAAAGGCCACCGAGCTTTCGAGGGCTGGATATATCGAGTGATTCGAAGACCGAACACTAAGCTCTTTGACATCTGCAGTTAGACTTCGGAAAGAGTGCAGGAATTAAAGTGGAACATGTGGGTTCTGATATACAGACACTGCCGTAATCAAACTGCTGCATGCAGGGTTTACTGTAATAATCACTTTCACAACTAAGCACAATTTGGAATGTAAGCTCATTTCACGCATGAAGTCGTAACTTTCCTCCTTAAAGCCTGGGCAGCGGGGCAGTTGAGGGGGGGGGGGGGGGGGGGGGGGGTATGTGTGATTGTAAATGTGATTCTGGAATATGAGCCCACTGGTCTCAGATCTGTTGTTATTGTGAGTGGAGCAGCTGAATGGCATGTTTACAGTGGGCGTGTTAAGGACGTTTCTGATGTTCCAGCTTCGTTACAAGACATTAGAGAAATGAAGCACATTAAAACCTTTGCTCGGTTTAACGTTGATGTTAAAATAACGACAGTGTGCTGCTGTAGGACTCTGTGTAAAAAAAACACACAACTCTGCTTCATGTTACATCCATTAACCTTTATCTGAAACGATTTTCATGTCGGCATCCCATCAGCCCTAACGAATGTCCCTGCATTTAAGCTTTGTACATAAAGCAGTCTGTCCTATTCCACCCCAAACAGAAAAAAACAGATTTAACCCAAACAATCAGATGTCCATTCGTCCTAAAAGGCAAAAGAACCGTCCAGGTGAGAAAATCTGATCTAATCAGACAGTGAGATCTGTAATGTAATGTGGTGGATGGAGCCACCAGGCAGGAGGAGGAGGTGAATGCTGGAAAAGTGGTTTATGAATGTGCTGAGGGAGGACATGCAGGTAGTTGGAGTGACGGAGGAGGATGCTCAGGACAGGGTGAGATGGAGAATAATGATCCACTGTGGCGCCCCCTAATGGGATCAGCAGAAGTGTACCAGTCACATTACAAATTCTGGTCGATCAGTTCTGCCCATCTGGATGGTTCAGCATTGTTTTCAACAATTCCACAAATTTACCAAGTGTTATATCTTTTATCTTTTAGGAGGAGTGAAAATATGATGTTTTGGGCCATATTTATACAAAAATTTAAATAGAGTTTTAAAAAACTATTTCTCACTGTAGGTGTTTCTGGGATATTTCACGTGAGGTGTACGTGATCCCTCTTGCAGAGAACATGCCCAGCTACATAAATAAAGCAGGACAGTTTCCTTATAGTAGCTTTCTGCAACCATGAATAACTGGCATGTTGCAGCTTTAATAAAAATGTATTAAGCAAACAGAATACAGCTTATTAACTCTAATCATTGTGGTTTATACAGAGCCTCACGTTTGTTTCATTTATATATAGCTTTTTAAATCAGTGTATTGTTTTAAAGCAGCTTTTTGATGTTATGAACCTGAAGCAACCATGAAAATAAAAATAAAACTCTCTGGGTTTTTTTTCTTCTTTTAATAGAAAGCTTGTGAGGACCAGGCTCAGTGGGGGTCCCATCCTTTTTGAGTGGAGCAGGCAAAGGTACTGTTTTTCTGTTCTTTATTCCTGTATTAATGCAAAAGCCCGTTGTTATTGTTGGCTATGAAGTTAATATATGAATCAATACCTAAAGTACTGCATTGGAATCTAATACCACACAAAGCACCATAACTGCATCTTAACCCACGTTTTACCCAAAGATTTGGGACTAATGCATCTAGAGGCGCTGACGTGGATGAACCCCGTTATCAGAGCAGTGGGTTCTGGTTCTGATGATCATCAACCACCATCAGCACTTCTGTGCTGCAGAAAGTGCTGATTTAATAGAGGGTAGAAATAACTACCCCCTATACGTTCTTATGGATTACTATTAATAACGAAATGATGAAGCTTATTCTGAGGCAGCTTCAGACTGCCTGCCTTCTGCTGCTGCAGTAGCTGCGCCATTAACCCCAAATGAATCGAAGCTATACGAGCCAAAGTCGGTACCCCGCAGATACAAAGAACGCGCTGATATTTTGCCTTTTATGATCTCCAACGCCACAATCACCTCCGACATTAAGCTCAACGCCAACTTTACGCCAAATGATCGGCTTACTTGTGAGTTTCCAGCAGAGGAAACGCTCTGAGGTCCCGCAGACTCCACCGGTTGAATCACCCACAGAGGTTCGGTTCCGAATCCGACTTTATAGCGCAGTCCCTGCACCGAAATGAGTCCGATCGGGGTAGAACGGGAAGCCAGCACACATCTGCAAACCGTAGAGTTGAACTTAGGGACGGTGAGGCGTCCGGGGGCCCGTCCTTCCTGCCATGGTAACGAAACGAAACGCAGAAACGGGATCCGGAGCGACGCGCAGGAGGCTGGATCAGAACGCGCAGCGGGACCAGAACGTTCGGATGAGGAACGAAGGTCCAGCGGCAACGAAGATCAATTCCTCTCGGCGTCTGTTAGACTGAAGTGCGTGTGCGTTCTCGGCGGATGTAATTCGACGATGCGGCTCTGCGTTATTCCCGCTGATCCAATTACAGGTATTAACCGTGTGGAGCAGGAGGGACCGTCAGCGCCACGTCATGGCCGGTTCTGACCGATCGCACAGTCCGTCTGTTCTGATCGTCCAGAAATCAATCAATAATGAACATACTAACATAACAACATGCTTTAAACAGCGGTGTCATAATACCGACTGGTGCATGAGCAGCAACAGGCAAGCGCGCCGAGAACCTGCAAACTCAGTGAAAAGGCGACCTCTAGTGTTCGCGGCTGAATGTACACCCACCTGAATCAATAACTACTTTCTGACTCGAGTCATTTAAACATCCTTTAAGTTTACAAGTTTAATAACACGTTTATTTTTTATATATCGCGCTTTACAATGGTACATCGTCTTAAAGCAGCATTACAGTGTTCTAAGTTTTCTATTCTACCCCCAGTTTTCTATTCTACCCCCAAATAGAAAAAAGAGGTTGTAATGTAATAATGTTTTTAATTTATTGTAACATATATAACTGCAAACAAAATCAAAGGGTTTACCATTAATCGTCATCATATTTACCGTTGCTTGTATACACCTACTTTCAAATATAATTTGTAAAAATATAAAACTGCAGTTGTTGTCCAGAAGATGGTGATATTGTTACATTTACATTTAGTAATTTAGCATACGCTTTTATCCAAAGCAACTCACAAATCAGAGAACACAAGTCGGTCGTTGATAGTTGGTAGAAAAACAGCTATAATTTTGTATAATCAATTGTTATAATAATTAACTAATTAACTAAAACAAGTGGACAGGTGAATATCCATCCATTCATTGTCTTCCACTTAATTCTGCACTTGCAGGGAGGTTCCTCATGTCCATGCAGAGGAAAACGTTTGGGACGCTGGGCAGATGCATCCAGGACAAGGTGCCAATCTATCACTATGCACACACACACACACACACACACACACACACACACACACACACACACACACAGAGAATAAATAGGGGCAAGTGTAAAAAAGCCAATTTACTATAAACTATATTTATTTGATAAATTATCTGATGTATATATTATTATGTACCATTCTGATAACTGTATACAACCTGTACTGTCATCGAGTTATTATTTATTTATTACTGCACTATGCATATTATTTTATACATAATGTACACAGTCTACATGTAAGCAGTATAAATTTGTACTGCTGACTTTACACTTGCCCCTGGTTGTCCTGAATTTTCTTTTGGGATCAATAAAGTATCAATCTGTCTGTCTGTCTGTCTGTGTGTCTGTCTGTCTGTAGTGTGAGACAGACTGAGTGTTAGAGGGGAGGACTTTAATTTTGAATGTCAGTAGCGCTGTGTGAGCGGAAGACGGGCTGGTTAGCGCTGTTTCGCTTTACCTGGAGAACACTAACGAAACGATAGAAAAGAAACCGCTGGCGTGAAGGACGCGGGCCGTCTGAACCGTTAAGCGTTCCCGGCGCTCAGAGGAACCAGAACCGCGGTCTGGGGAGCGCGGCGCCCCCTCGAGCAGCCCTCATCCCGCGGCGCGCCGCTGCCCGTAAGTCATTTCTCTGTTGCTAACCGAGCCGTTGCTAAGGCTGCTAGCTAGCGAGCTCGTACGGGGCTGTGCGCTCGGTCATCCGTCCGATCGCGACCTCAGATCGAGATCGGACTCTAATCGCACCGCCGCGGGCGGGCGGGCGGCTCAGAGCGGGCGGGCGGGCTGTCTGTCTGTCTGCGGGAGCCTTGAGCGCGGCTGCCGGACGCTTCCGTTCGTCCCGTTAACGTTAACGCTCCGAGTCACGAGCCGAGCCGAAAGAATGACAATTAAATAAAATTAACGTTAAAGTGACGAGCGCGGAGGATTTCAGCAGACACGAATGTTAATCTGAAAGATAAACATCGAGCCGTCTGCGCTCCTTCCTGCAGGAACCGAAAACGGGTCGCATCCCGAATGAGTGTCTCGAAGCCTACAGCAGTGCACTACGGAACGAATGGAATAATGGATTGTACGCCTCGCCTAGTGCACTCTGCGCAGAGGTGTGGGTGATTCGGGATGCGTCCCTGGGTTCTTCGTACTGTATAGCCATTCACAGTGGGGTGAGAGAGCTTTTGTCCTCGTTTAGAGAGATTGAAGAGCTAAAACAAGACCTCTAACGTATCCGGGAAAGAATAAGCAGTCGCTTTCACTTTAATGTCATCATTTTGAGTGTTTATCCTTAAGCAGGATTGCTAGTAGACAAGTGGTAGTAGTGTATTTGTGTGAATCGTAAATGTTAATGTGTTTTTAAGTGAACTTGGTTCTTTAGTAAGTTTGGTTGTTCCAAAGCTGCTTTTGCTCACAGATTGATCTCAGGTTCAGTGGTTTTCTCACTGACAGTTTCACTGTAGGAATCCATCCCTGATGCCTGGTTTCCTTGTGAGCTAATCCCTATCTAAAGGTTAATGACTGCAGGGCGGTGTTGAGGTTCCTACAGCGTGGAACGCATTAATATCATACACTATATGGACAAAAATACTGGCACACATCCTGATGCCACAGGTGCCTTAAATCACGCACCTAACCATGCATTGTTGTTTACTGTATGCTTCCAACCTTGTGAGAGCAGTTTGGGGAATACCTGGGGAATAGCTGTTCTAATGTGACCAACCCCTAGTTTACAAAATTAAGGTCCGTATCCACATGGTTGAGTGAGTTCGGTGTGGAAGAACTTGACTGGCCCACACAGAGCCCTGACCTCCGCCCCATTAAATATATTTGGGATGATGTAGAATGGAGATTATACATCAGTGTCTGACTTACAAATAGTTTAGAATCTTGTAGAAACAGTTAGCAGAATATTGTCAACTGTTAAAACACTTAGGATGGAATGTCGTAAGTTTGTGTACAGGTGATATGTAGGTGTCCCTATACGTTTCTTTTGTCGTTTTTTTTAGTGAGAATAGAAATCCAATCTGATATTTGAATCTCCTAACACATGAATCTCTGTACATGTTCAGAACAAGACAGACACAAGATGTTGATGCCGCCTGTAACTAATAAAATTCCGTTTTTTATCATCACAGACGTAATAAAATATTGTAGTAAACAGAGGAACAGTGATGACCGCAGGATTGATTTTCATATCTTTGTGTCCTTTAGTGTGGATGTGTACAGATGTACCAGCTTTAGCCTGGCAGCAGTGACGGGGACGAAGCAGCTGTCCCATGAGCGTTTTGTTAGCCTGAGGTGACTGTGCTGGGCTCAGGCCTCCTACTCTGGATCAGTGCATCCTCAGCAATGGATCACCCCAGAGAGAAAGAAGGTGAAAGGCCGAGGAGCAGTAAAGTGCCCCAGGGTCGAAGCGGACACCCGCGGCCCCCGAGCTCATCCACATCATCTGGCGTCCTCATGGTGGGACCTAACTTCCGTGTGGGAAAGAAGATCGGCTGTGGAAATTTCGGAGAACTCAAACTCGGTAAGATCGTTCAAGTTTCTTTCATATTTCATATAAAAGTATACCAAGGTCCACTTTGATGTTCGAACTTGTCTCTTCTGTAAATGCACAAAGGCAATTTTTATAAGCGTAAATGTTTTTATCATCTGTTATTAATTTCATTCCAGACTAAACACAGGAAATAAAAAACAACTGTGGTTTCATTGGTCAGTTGCCTGTAGAGATGCACTACTGTAGATGATTTGAATATTATAATTGTTTGCTGTTTAATTATAATAAATTGTATTTATTAGTCTTCTAGGAAATGTTTTGCTTTGCCTCTCATTTAACAAAAAAAAACAAAAAACAAAACACTGATGTTCCAGGTTCCTTAGTGTTTTTTTTTTTAAATAATTAATTTTTTTGTAACTCACCTATGTTTGTGGACTGTTTGCTGTTTTAGCCATGAGCAAGGAAAAACTGTTCTATTAGCGCTCTCATAAATCTGTGCTGTGTGAATTAGCACTAAATATGCATTAAGTACTTTCACTGTAAAATCTGAAAAGTTTCCAGATTGTAACATTTTCCCCTTTCTGCTGAATAGAGGTACGGTTTGAATTTAATTTCGATATTACCGTGATTACACTCTCCCTTTGTTTTTTATATAATAACAGGGCCATTATAGTTAGTTGGTCTGTAGGATTTTTAAAGCAATTTAGAGCAATTTAGAAAATTTTATATATTAAAAAAACATTTGTAAATTAGAAAATAACTAATTTAATAATATATTCATTCATTCATTCTCTCCCGCTTTATCCTCTATTAGGGTCGCGGTGGGGTTCCCCATGCCCATCCAGGGGAGAACGTCTCAGGCGCTGGGCAGATAGACCCAGGACAGGGCGCCAATCCATCGCTGGGCACACACTCACTCACACACACACTCTATATGGGGCAGTTTTTGAGAACTCAATTGACTTGATCCATGTTTTTTGGACTGTGGAAGGAAACCGGAGAACCCGGAGGAAACCCACGCAGACACAGGGAGAACATGGAAACTCCACCCAGATGGGGATTCGAACCGGGAATCCCTAGCGCTGAGAGGCAAACGTGCTAAACCACTAAGCCACCGTGCCGCCAATTTAATAATACTATAAATTATGCAAATAAATCTGCTGTTTGACGATGCAGCAGTGCAGTGTTAGTGTAATTGTCTTTGTTAGATTTTCCTATCTCGTTATCTCATAACCTGGATCCACCGCGCTAAGATGCGAACTTGCAAACCACTAACCGTTGCCGCCCTAAGTTGATTGATTGTCTGAATGATTCAGTCTTAAAAGTCTGAGGATAGTTTTGTAGGTAACTATTTGCTAAAATGCTGACATCTGCTCTGTTACATTGTTGTGTATAATAAATGATAAAGCATTGTTATTATCAGTGTTTACAGAGACGTTAATTACCGTAGCAAAAGCCAATAACCTGAGTATTTTCTTTTTCAGGAAAGAACCTTTACACCAATGAATATGTTGCTATTAAGTTGGTAAGTACATTCAAGCTTTACTAATGAAATAGATCTGGATCATTGAATCTAAATGGGTACTTGTGTGTTGTTGTCGCAGCCATGAGCAGAAAGCAGGAGGCATTTCAGAGACGTCTAAACTTTGCCCATCTGTGTTAAATTAAATCCCTTCGTGCCCTTGATTCCAGCATGCATTTCTTAAAAGCCACTGCGCACTGGTGATGCTGGCTGAACAAATGCTCCAGCAGCTGTAGTTTGATTGTCTCTGATGTATCTAGCCAAGAATTTATGATGTATATTATAACATGCATTACTAGAACACTGCTCGTTTACATGTCTTGGTATGTACAGTGGTTGGTTCGGTGTTAGATTATTCTGGTCTATAGCCACAGTGTTTAATAATCATGTTTTTATTGATTATTAAACTGTAATGCAGCATATAAATGGTTCCGAATGTATTTATTAAATATAATTGATTGCAAATTGTTTTAAAAAGGTAGTTCAAGAAACAAAAACATGCACTGTTTATATTTTCTTTCATGAGTATTTTAAGGTTTTACATTATAATAGCTGATTAAAAACAAAAAAAGTAAAATGCATAAAAGCATCGGGATGCGTGTCTACAGGTCACTTTTTTTTTTTTTTAGAAAAGGCTTTCTACTAGATTTTAGAAATTTCTTTCATTCAACCAGGAAAGCTTTTTTTAAGGTCACACAGTAAAGTTGAATAAGTTGGCCTGGTTCACGATCTCAGTTGTAGTTCATTCTATATGTGTCTGATAGGTTTCGTGGACAGGGCTCTGTGTGGGCCAGTCAAGTTCATATTACACTCACGCAGCCACGCCTTAATGGACCTTGCTTGAAGCAGTGAGGCTCAGTCATGCTGAAACAGAAAATGACCTTCCCTAAACCGCTCCCACAAATTTAGAGGCATGCCGTGGTCCAAAATGCACTTGATAGTTGCCCCTGTGGCACAGGGACTGAACAAAACACTTTATTATCAGATTTGATAAATAAGACATTTGTCTGTCTAGTTTTGTCCTGTAGTGTGTATTTGCAGCTCAGTTCATTTTTTGTCGTATTGTGCATGTCATTCAGATCAGTAAAGGGAATGTATATTTACCAGCGGCAGACGCACGGTGTCAAAGTGAATGGTGGTGGTTTCTATTTACAGCTGAAGGAAATAAATACATGCTGTAGACTTTTATAGATTTAACTTCAGTTACTTCAGTGTTTGATTGATGATTACATCTCCAATTAGACTAAACGTCTATGCGTCTCTTGTCAAGCTGTGAAGTTGTTAACAGAATGTGTTTAAATATCTGATTGAGGAGAAATATATTGTTAACACGAAGAAGTGAAGGCTTTTATTTCTTCAGACTCATAAAGTGTGTATTTTGTTAATAGAATAGAATCATGTTCCCGTTCTGACCACGCATGTTCTTACTTTGTTAAATTTGCAGGAAGAAAAATGATAATAAAAAACGCTTTATTTAAAACTTAATCTGAACTTATAACTTATATAAACTAAATCTGAATTTATAAATCATTAACATATATTTCTATGTCTTTAGGAACCTGTGAAATCCAGGGCCCCACAGCTACACCTGGAATACCGCTTCTACAAAACTTTAGGGAGCACAGGTAAGGTTCTCGAAGTTACTCTTAATTTAGATGCCAAATGCAATTGCTTATCTGATTAAAGGTGATGCAATTTGTCAGTGTTCTTTTTATAATGGGTGTGATTATGACTCTCACCCATTTTATTGTATCAGGTGGTGATGCTGCTAGATCTTATTAATATCAGTAAAGTAAGCTTTTACTTACATGTGAGTCTTCTGTATTACACTTTTGACTTGTTTTGTTAGATTGTTGTTTCTTCTGTTATGAACGTATGGCCTCTGATTGGTCGACAGTTTAAATCCAAGGCAGCAGAGCTTGTAGATAAAGTTTATATCAGAGAACAGATGGGACACTTTGCATGTGCCGCTTGCATTACTTTTTCAGTCATGTTTATTTACATATTAAGTGTGTTCAATTGCTCAATTGTAAGCTTGTGGTTAAGGAACCAGCCTTGCGACCTGAAGGTCCCCGGTTCGGTTCCCAGCCTCACCAAGGTCTATGGCTGAAGTGCTATTGGGCAAGGCACCTAACCCCTATTGACACCTGGGTTCTGTGTTCAGGGCTGCTGTGTGCTCATGTGTGTTTGTGTTTCACTGCATTGATGGGTTAAATCCGGAGGACACACTCCTCTGTGAGCACTGTAGGCAAAATGTATCACTTTATTTACTTTATTTAATTGATTGATAGATTCAGGGACACACACGTCCAGATGCTCAATTAAACTCAAGGTTGTGGCTGCTCTGTGAGTGCAAACCACAGGATAACCTTCTTCTTATATCATGACCGCTATAGTTGGCTGTGATTTATTTAAGCAGCTGAGTGTTAGAACTTGTGGATTAAGCAAATGCACCACTTAGAAAAAGAGCAGTTTTTTTTTTAAAGGTTAAAGTTGCGTAACAGGTTGCTTTTGCACTAAGCTGCTATTTGTTTAAAAATCCTTGTTGTGGTCTCTTTGGTTTGTTTGTCCATAAAGAGATAAAGAGGTTGGCAGAGATGAAATCCACGTTTGTAATAATGGCTACGGCTTAGTCATCCGAGGAGTCTTTCGATGCCTGAGTCATGTGCGACCACACGGCCCGGGTCATGCACCGCACTCTTCTGTACTCTACTGCAGTAAAAAATAGCCGGCTATACGATGCTGTAAGGATGTGCAGGAGCTGCGAGCACGCGGTCTTCCACTCGTGTGAGTTCTCACCCTGTTGTGGGGCAGGTGCAGAGATGCATTTTCCTCCTGGGGGTACGAGATAATATGGGCAGACTGGCATTCTGAATGGAATTTTCTCAGAATGTGATCCTCGATAAGTGGCATCGTGTGACACAGCCATTTCCGTTACTGGCTTTGATTCATTCAGTCTGTCGTTTATTCCAGGAAGTCACGGCTCAGGCGTCACAGTGCTGTGTGGTGACACCAAATCTCCAGTGACGTGGGGCAAATGCTCTTGTTTCGTGTGAAATGTTGACAATTGTTGAAATCAAATGTTGAAATCACATTGCAAATGCTTTCACAGTCCTTTGACTTTGCTCTTCGTTGTTTAAGGAGAAGGCTGGCATAGTTTGGGAGGGAAGGGGGAAGTTCCACTGTGCATGCGCATCTCCCGTCCCTAAGGGCACCTGCACTTTGTTTGATGGACTCAGCTTATGGGATTTGGGATGTAATCCTGATCAACCTTAATCTACATGTTTTATACTGTGTGCTGCTGGTGGTTTTGAAGTCATGGAAAAGCTGTGTGTGTGTGTGTGTGTGTGTGTGTGTGTGTGTGTACATGGTTAGCAATGTGAATCTATACACCTAGACTAGAACGTTGTGTTCCTTAGTGTAGTGCATCGAATAAAAGGGTGGCTGCATCCTTCTGAGCATCTCATCAATAATTCAGGGCACAGCAGTGTGTATTCACCACCCAGACTCACTCAGCCTGCTCAATAAGATACTGGCCCACATACAGCATCACTTTATATCCTATATAAAATCACTTATGTCTGTGTGTGTGATCTAATGATCTAATATCTATGAAACATATCCGTATCCAAATTACATGCCAGTTCCAGGCAGCAACACGGAGCTCAATCATTTTTTCTTACAAATCTTAATACACTATAGTAGATTAAAAGTATTGGGACACCTACACGTTCCACCTACACCAGCCTTTATGGCATCCAATTCTAAATTGGTCTGTCTTTTGCAGCTCATTTTTACACCGTCCACTGTTCTGGGAGAAAAAAAAAAGCTCCACGCAAATCTTTCTGTGAATCTGTGCTTATTGATGCAGGAAAACATGTGTAAGGTCAGACACTGATGTTGGATGAGAGAACATGGTTTGTAAGCTTATGGGAGGACATGGACAGTGTGGCACTGTCATGCTGAAACCATAAAAGGGCCTTCCCCAAAATGTTCCCACTAAACTGAAAGCTCAGTCCACGGTTGACTTTTTTTCCCCCTCCAAAGTAATGCAGATGAACTTTAAAACTTTAGTTAGGTCAAAGAAATATGATATACAATAAGTTCTAGAGTATTTACTTCTGCCCTAATTCTTTTTTACCGCCTGTGCTGCATGACTGCTCTTCAGTGGACCTTTTATGTCCGCTCTGAATGTCTGTGCTAATGATGAATCAGCAAATCTGAAAAGGTGGCATTATAACCAGCAATGATTACTGGATGCCCTTTAAAAGCTGTTATCAAGGATCTGAAAGGAAATCAGCTGACTGTACTGAATTAGAGTCGCAGGTGTTGTCTTACTGCACATTCGATATGTGAGAACCTGTAGCAAAATAATATCATTCAAATGTAAAGCACCTCGTCGTGTCTCGTAATAAAGGTTGTATTCAGTCAGAGTAGGTAGGGTTGGTCCGTGTGTAATGTAGCACTTGATGGTTAAAATATAAAGTTTTAAGGTTTCGTCTCATACAGTGGCACTGGATCTCAGTTTACTGGATGTAGTAAGCTGGGTAGTAAGTATTCAAAATAAATGAACCTACCATGTAGTCATCATGGCTTCTGTGTCGGATCATCAGTCCATAATAGCACAGGATCTATTCATTAGTAGTCTTTTTGTTTAGGTTTACTATGCCACCATATTGTGCTGAGCTAAAACACATGGCTTTTAAAAATCTGCAAGTAGTTGTTTTCATCTCCTGATATTTAACAGGTGTCGTTAAATGTAGCCTTTTGGAGCCGGAGTGACTTCAGATCCTGTTTTGCTCACCTTTAGTTGAGACTTCCTATATGATTGCATTATCATTAACTAAAGCAGCATTATTTATTAGATTGGACCTAATATTTTGTTTATTCTCTGTGTGTTTCACCTGCCATGTATGATGAAAGTGATGAGTGATAAATGTGCTGCTGCTTCCCAAATCTACAAACAGTACATGAGGAACCCTACTAGCTCTAAGCATTGTGGAGAGATTCCGATGATGGCTAACCCCGTTTCTGTCAAGGACAAAATAGATGGATGCGTTTCAAACTAAAGCGCTTGAGCTACAGTGCTCAGGGTCTGTAATTTTAATTCACACGTTTGTCCTTCCCGTCCCTATAGGAAGTGGTAGTGCGACGGGTGTGAATGTGATTGTGAAGCCATTGTCCTCAGGATGTACCTCCCATGGTGTTGGTAGTACAACAGCAAATTTGCGATGCCAATTCTTCCTCAGGATGGATTTTTGGTGTTAGGTTGATGATTTACAACAGCAGAAAAAAAAACGCTTGTGGATGTCTTCAAGGACCGTGGAGCAGGAACTGTTTCTTTTTTATCATTTAGTTGGGAAAAACTTAATTTTATGTTATGTTAATTGGGGTTCATGATGCATTTCATTATTGAAGTATAGCCGCAAAGTCTTTAGAATGTAACTTGGAGCAGTATGGTTTTTCCATCTTCATTGTTTTTCCACAATTACAAATGTTACTACGACTGAGTGTGAGATCAGGCCAGTTGTTGAAGTTGCTCTTCTCACTGTAGTATTAGACAATTAGAATGACAAATAGGTGTGAGTTTCAAACCTAATGTGATAAATAGCCATAAGGTTGTATTTAAAACCTTAGAAACAATGCAAAACTACTACATAAAAACAAATTCTATGAACTCTGAAGTCTGTATTTTATTAGAATCATATTAAATGAGTCAACATGCATAAATGATGAAACACTGACTGTGTGCTTTGCTTTGTAAAAGTGAATGTCTCCTTCTGTTTTCAGATGACTGTAATGTCATGTTTACACATGCAGTACAGCGCATGGGGGGGAGGGTCACATGCGCATTTTTAGAGTTTTCAGGAGAAAAAAACGCAAAAAGTACAAATTGCAGCTGTGACACCAGTTTGTATTTTTTAATAAACTCTGGCCTTTCTGATTTTCTCACATGATATTAACATCGGCTTTCGCTAGGTTTCACAATCTCCCTCTAACTCCAGTGTCTTGTTACAAAGCTAGAATGTTAATTGCTTTGCTCCAACCGAGTGATACTCAACACTTCTACTTGCACTCTGTATGTACTCTGTTCTTTTAGTTGCTCGTTTGCCACCCGAATGACAACAGACCCAGAACTAGAGGTTTCTGTCAGTGTCAAGTTCCTACACAACGTTTGCTCACACAAATGTCCAGACTTACAGTGTGGATGTGTGGAAGGGGCGTTTTATTCATACCCTGCTAGTTTGCTAGATTTTTAAATCTTCATGGCGGCCAGGGTGCATTTTTTTGTTCACCGTGTGGGGTGAAAAATGGTGTAATTACTGCAATTAAGTTCTGACTCACTGTTAAGTCCGGTACTTGATCAAACGAGCAATTAAATGTTTTTTAGCTCTTAATTTTTCTCTGTAGATTTAAGCTATGGGTGTCATACTGCAACCTAACCTATCAAGCCCTGGCAACTCAGCCTTTGAATGTTGTTTATGGCTGATTATGCAGCAGTGTTCAGCTCAGACATTAACCCCAGGAGGGCCTAATGTATGGGAAGGAAGGCTGAATTACTGCTGCAAGGCTTCCTTTGGGTGCACCATGGGGCTCAGCGTTCATGCTTTATGGATAAATGTGTGGGGATGGACTGGGGAAGCTCTAACCGAGTTCTCTGGGTTTCCCCTCTCTGTAGACCTTATTCAGCAATAGTAGTGTAGCTTCTCTGTTATGAGCCTGCGACTGCGACTGGTTAAAAATATTTAAAAAACCCCAAACTGCTCGATTATTGGTTTCAACCCAACTTACAAGATTTACAGCCCCACATCAGATTCACCCACCGAACTGAACCCGTAAATTCCAGACACTTATGTTTGTGGCAAGATGAAAAGGAAGGCTTTCGCTTCTGACCCGCCCTTTTAATGGGTTGGCATGAAGATTTGAAGTTTTGGTGAGCCCTTAAATGCTCTCAGCTTCTGTAAATCTCTTCTCTTTTAAACCTTTTCCTCTGATCATCTTCCTCACAATGTGTTGGGGCATTGAAATGGTTCCCTACAGCTCAGGTGGCTTTATACCTATTAATTATAAGCAATTATCAGTGACATGCTGTTTTTAGGGACTTTATAAAAGAATCATACACTTTAATTATTCATGCATTCCCATGTTGATGTATTGATATGATTGGCTTCAACTGATTAGTAAAATATTTTAAACTGGCTAAACCTCTGAAGAAATATTGTCTGCGTTTATGTTGCCACGTTTCATTTACACAGATCCAGCCCGTGTTCTCAATTTGATCGCTCTGTGAGGTTTTGGACTTTTTTCCCTAAACAGATCCAAAGTGCGTCGGCTCTATGCCACATAGGTTCAGGACACACCTTTATGTTTGTGATAAACTGCACTACACACAAAGCCATGTGACCTGCATCAGACTATTTAAACCTATAAAAATGTGCCATACATGACCTTAGCTACACTACCTTTCAGGCTGACCTATAAACTACTGTGACTTTAACCATACATCATTCAAAAAACATTGAATTAATTAGGAAATTAGACATTTTTACATGTTTGTGATTTTAAATAAATCTTTCTCTAAGTGAGTATTTAATATTTATTCATATTTAATATTATTATTTAAATGCAATAAATGTTTGGCGGAGGTTCTGTAATTTAATAAGAGATTTGAAACTTCTGTTACTTTTCCCAAGCAGTCATCCTGTTTATTAAATGAAATGCATGTAAAGTTGATCCTCTTAGAACATTTACAGGTTCAAAATTATTTTTAATAATGCCGTCCCACCGTTCATGCTCCTGCATGATGATAATTCCCAGCAGCTGAACTGTGGACCTTGTTTCTAATTTCAGTGATGCACAGTGAATCTCTCATAATCCCTAGATAGTTTCCTGTGGGTTCGCCCCGAGTCTGGTAATGACTTGGCTAAATGCTAACCCTGTTTACATGTCCAGACATGACTCTGCCAGAGTGCAGCGAAATGATCTCCGTATTGTTCATTCCTCTTTGTTGCCACAATGTTATTTCTCTTCGATTATTTAAAGCACGTCATGTTCGATAGAATGCACTTTATTTCTACACATCAACCTTTTCATCAGCACTGTGTGAATTAATCTGACCGTATTCCTTTCTGATAAAAAGCCCAACACAATCTGCTGTGTGCAAATTAAGGATACAAGACGCCTATAAAAAGAACATGTTATTGACGATTATTCATCTTCTCCTGCACCCACTCGCTTTCTGGAGGAGGTGCTGTAATCACTTAATCTCATCCTCTCAGAGAGTGGGACATCTCTCCAGTCATGTAATAGAAACATAAACCCAGATTCTCACATTGTGGGCATGCGCCCTGCAAAGGCTTGTGGGACTGAGGTGTAGAATAAGGCCAGTTAAATATTTAGATATTTTTCTTTTGTTTGCACTTTATGGGATTTGAAGAGCAAAACAAAGTTAAAAAAAAAAGTTACCGATATGATATACAGTATATCTCTATCTCGTATGCACGAGGTCTTGTTTTTGTCTTGTTTTTTAACTGGTTCAATAATGCACAGTTGTTTTTTATATATATATATATATATATATATATATATATATATATATATATATATATATATATATATATATATATATATATATATATATATATATATATAAACAACTGTGCATTATAGAACCAGTTAAAGAACTTGTACATGTCTATAAAACTATACATGTCAGGTCCTTAACCTGTTGTGGCTCACACATCTTTACTTACACAGTCCAGTGGAAGCAGGAGGCCAGTTAATCGTGCTGCTCTGACCACTAAATTTGGAGTGTAGGAGTGGAAACTATTAGTCAGTAAAGTGATGGGTAGAAGGTAGGAGGCAGCTGTGGAATATGTAATGGCTGTATCTTTTTGAGTTGTATTTTTTGAGGTCTGTCACGATCTGTCTGATCCCAACAGTGAAGTATAAAAATGCCAGATTATTATTTATTTATCCAAAATACAAACTGTATAATTCATGGTTAATATCGTTTAAATGTTGCTCATGTCCATAATCCACATACTCATGCACATCCTTTGCATACATCTAGATTAGATACTACATCATATGGCTTTTTAATTTCTTTGCAGAACAGCATCACACACTGCTGATAATTGCTCCTGAAAGCGCAGGAAGAGAGACACGGACACAAACATTATTTTCTTTAAGCACAATTATGTTAATGATGTTCATCTCCACTGGACCTCAATAAGTGCCATTGTTCACTGTAGCTTTACTAAAACATTCAGTGGCAAAGAAAATCCCAGGTTGTCTCCATCAGTAAGAATCCCACGACATCAAAGTCTTTCTCAAACCAGTTCAGTTTGTCTTAACTGCCTATTGTGTACCAAAAGCAGTGCCAGATGAAAAACCCCCACTCGCTAGCTTACTCCTCCAGGAAGAGAACCCACCCTCAAGGCCTTGTACAGTTCTTCTTTTGTTTCTGGTTAATGTGTAGCTAGTATTGTGCTGAACTCTTATTCTCCTCCTGGCTGTCAGCCCTGGTATTAGAGTTTTACTGAAGCTTCACGCGTCGTCCGAGCTTCACTTTACTATTTTGTTTGTAACTGAAGTTAAACCATCTCCACTTACTAGAGTTCTGAAGGCCTAGCCATGTGTTTTCGGTCTCTTACTCGCACACAAACGAGATGAAATGGAGAGCTGATAAATTGGACAGTGAGTGTAGAAGAAAGTTAGATCTAATTAAGTGTTCAGTAAATGTATGTGCAATACGTTTGGTAAGATTAGGGTAAATTAAATTTTCCAAATAAAAGCGTCAGCAGATGACCTGCTCAGGATCGGAGCCTCTGAATTGCTTTTGAATAATTTCTCAACATTAGGTCCTGATGAAACACCTCTCCTCATGTTAACTGCCTTGTTTTTAAATCTGATTTTGTATTGTTGCAGGTGAATAGTTTTCTTTTTAAACGCATCTCGCGCATGTTAGCTCGGCGTGTGCAAAGCCTTGTAATCAGCTAGCAAAGGCGTTAATCACCGGGCTGACGCTGTTCTGAGAATGTGCAGCCCTAACGCAGATGACTCATCCTCAGGACAGCCTGCCTTCCGTTCTGGGGGGTGTTACAAACACGGGACCGTTCCACAGCGAAGCACGGCAGATTTGCAGGATTCACGTTTATTAACATCAGAATGCTTTTCTTACTCGCTATAAAAATGTTTGCCAGGTACCGTGAGGATCGCTTTGACTGTCTTCTGTTTTGTCAGATGTTTTGAGCTTTCTCTGATGTTACTGGCATACATAAAACAGCAGGTGCTGATGTGGCATAGCAGCTTTTGTATCCCACCAGGATGTGTGAGCCTGCGCGCCGGTATACGTGTTTACACAATTTCTTAAAATTCTGCCCCCTAGTGGTTGTTACGTATATAATGCAATAATAATTTTTTTAACTGTACTGTCACCATGTTGGCTTTTGTTTAAGGAATCAGCCTTGTGACCTTAAGGTCCCCGGTTCGATTCCCATTTCCATTCCATCTAAACACATTTGCTCTCCGGGTGTCGTGTACAGGGCTGCCCACCGCTCTGGGCGTATGTGCTCACTTCACTGTGTGTGTGTGTGTGTGTGTGTGTGTGTGTGTGTGTGTGTGTGTGTGTGTGTTTCACTGCATAGACTTGTAAAGGGATACTTTGTCTGTGTGTAAGCAGTGTAGGTTAAATATTTCACTTTATTGCTTTAGAACGTAAATGAATAGATTTGCTCTTCCTTACTTTATTAACCCTGTCCTTTCTTCTTGTCAGCCGAAGGACTGCCCCAGGTCTACTATTTTGGGCCATGCGGGAAATACAATGCCATGGTGCTAGAGTTGCTCGGCCCCAGTCTGGAAGACCTCTTCGACCTCTGTGACCGCACCTTCTCCCTCAAGACCGTCTTAATGATTGCCATTCAGTTGGTGAGCTTTACTCTTTTGTCCGATTGTTACTGAGAGAGACTACAAGATGATTGTGGACTTTATTCTGGACTTTGAATTAAAGTATTGTATCACGTGTCGGGTTTTTCAGATCTCGCGCATGGAGTATGTTCACTCGAAGAACCTCATATACAGGGATGTGAAGCCAGAGAACTTCCTTATCGGGCGGCAAGGAAACAAGAAGGAGCACATAATTCACATCATAGACTTTGGCTTAGCTAAAGAATACATCGATTCTGAAACCAAAAAACACATTCCTTACCGGGAGCACAAGAGTCTCACTGGCACAGCGCGATACATGTCCATTAATACACACTTAGGGAAAGGTATTGCATTTTCTTTTTACAGATAGAGGTACTGCTGATGTGTGTAACAAGCTTTGTTTGAATTGCTTGGTTTGTGTGAGCTGTACACAACCCTGTGTTTGTGCTTGTCGCAGAGCAAAGTCGGCGAGATGACCTCGAAGCGTTAGGTCACATGTTTATGTACTTCCTCCGGGGCAGCCTTCCTTGGCAAGGACTGAAGGTTTGTCACTTAAACCTTTCAATAAACAGATAAAAGACTGAAAGGTTTCTCGCTTATCTGAGATTAATGAGCTACATTAATCTCAGATCATTTATATTTATTTTTTTATATTTATTTTTATTTCATTATCTTTTTTACATTTTTTTTTAGGCTGACACCTTAAAAGAAAGGTATCAAAAGATCGGGGACACGAAACGGAACACTCCCATTGAAGTTCTCTGTGAAAACTTTCCAGGTAAAATGATTTGCTCTAAATGATCATCACACCACATGAGGGACATACATAAACACACAACACATCCCTTTAGGGCTAAAATATTCAGAGATTTACAGCTTTTATGACATTCAGTTCTAAATATTCACTTGTTCCTTCTGTGATATTCTGAATTTGTTTTCCAGTAACTTAAATCTGATCTTTTTACTGTTTTCAGAGGAAATGGCTACTTACCTGCGCTATGTAAGGAGGCTGGACTTCTTTGAAAAGCCAGACTATGAGTATCTGAGGACTTTGTTTACGGAGTTATTTGAACGCAAAGGATATACATTCGATTACACGTACGACTGGGTCGGCAGGCAAATTGTAAGTTTCTTCATCATGCAGTAGTTGAAAAATATCCTTGAATTTTACTCCCTGCTTAATTTTGAACTTGTCTCCTGAAAGCCCACCCCTGTTGGGTCTGTGCATGTGGACTCTGGAGCGTCAGGCGTGACCCGTGAGAGCCACACACACAGAGACCGACCTTCCCAACACCAACCCATAAGGAACCAGGTAAGATCTTCCCGTGCCACAGCTGAGTGGCACCAACTCTGGAACCCCCCCTACATTGCCCCAATCAGGCTACACAGCAGCTGCAGAGCTTCGGAACGCATGCAGGGCTACAGAGAATTGTATGCAAATTATGTGCATACATGACCTTTTTTTTTTTTTTTTTTTTTTTTGCCCCTTTTAGTTGCTCATTGGTTTTAAAGATTGCAACAGCTTTAAACTGTGTATATGTATGTGTGTAATTTAAAAATATATATATATATAGTTTATATTGGGTAAATATGAATGAACAGATATGATTTTTCAGCTCTTTTTGTATTAGAAATATTAACATTAATATATTGTTTCATTATAAATTTTGGAAGGGGATCTTAGCATCCCCTTGCTGATGCATTTTTATTTACATGGAAGCTCATTGTTTAAAGCTATATTGTGGCTTTGCCTTGGCTTTCTCCTCCTTTTGCTGATTACCATTGCGCTGCATGCCTGCTGTGTCCTCTCGCTCGCCTCCACCACGTCTCCTCCCATCGCTCCTGCGCCTCCCTCCGCCCGAGCAGACGGCCGCTTCAGACCGCAGAGGAGCATGGGAGGTGCAGCCCAACCGGCAGGCCAACTCTTACCTGACCTCCCACCTGGCATCGGACAGGCACGGAGGCTCAGTGCAGGTATCGCTCCACCTCCTCTATTCCCAATCCACCCTCTTCCTCCTGTATCAGCGGGAGTGCATTCTCATCAGCGCCTTTAGGTTAGGTGTTATATATAGGTGTTGCTCAGGATGTGAGTTATTTAGAGAACCATAGCTGGTGACTCTGAGAGCTGAGCTTATTTAAAGATATAAAGGTGACCAGTGACACTTTTTTTCATAAAATGAGAAAACAATACATGATTTTTAATGGAAAAATTTAACAGCCACTTTATATCATTATAATATACTTTATAAATAGTGGTCACCTTTTAAAGAGGCTCCACAGTATTAAATACCTTTTTTAACACCATTGGTTTTCAGTTTAATATACTGTGGATTCCTTAATATCTTTAAAATTTGCATTATTGCATTAAGACTAGTATTTATTGATCTGTGCTTTGCAGACATGGGGGAAAGTATAAATACATTTCTGTACTAAAACAAATGGACAGAAGGATCTGACTCTTTAATATCTGCTTCAGGTGGTCAGCTCAACCAACGGGGAACTAAACGCAGACGACCCACTGGCTGCACACTCCAACGCTCCAATCGCAGTGCAGGCCGAGGTGGAGGTGGTGGACGAGGCTAAGTATGTGTTCCTTTCCTGGCTTGGGGTTTACTTTAAAGGTGATATGAAATTATGTCACGTTTCTGATTTCAGAATGAGAGATGAACTTATATATTTTAGAAAAAAATTTCTATACATAATAAAAGAACGACATTTTTGTAAAAGCTTTAATTAGGACAACCAATCAGCATCAAGTGTATCATGTAAATGTAAATGTGATGTATTAATCAATGTTAAATCCACAAAATATAAAAAATAATTTTTACAACGAAAAACTGCACTCAAGCAACACCAAATAAATATAGATGGTCAATAACAATACCTGCTTTTAACAGGACAAACTAAGGACTCATTGAGTTTGTGTTTGTTTGAATTTGTCCCTGCAGGAGTGTGATTTAGAGACAGTTTTCAGCTTTGAAGTCCTTTAATGGCTGCGCATGTTTGATTAGTGATGCACTGGTTTGAAAATAAGGAAGCAGGATGAGTCTTGATTAAAATCCCCATAATAAACCTGCTGAATTGTTCTGTTCTTTTCAGAAACCTGTTCTCTTTGAACCCTTTTCCCTTTCATTTATTGAGTGTTAACTCCTTCTATTACCCCCCCACCTCCCTTGCACACCTTTATTCCCCTGATGCTTTAGAATTTTATGTAGTTGTATTTTATTTTACACACTTTATTTAATACATGTTTTTTTTTTTTTCTTTTTTTTCGCATTACTATTTTGTAATTAGTATCTCTGCTTATTGCTGGATTACAGTTTTAAACAGTTCCACAAGTTTTTAATTATCAGAACTGGAAACAATATTTTTTAATGGTTAACAATTTTGCATACAGTGCTTACACACAGAGGAATTGATCCTTCACATTTAACCCATCTGTGCACACACACACACACACACACACACACACACACACACACATGTTCCCCAGTTTTTTTTTTAAATATTTTGTCCATGTTTTTAAGCTTTTAAAATGTTGCTTATAAAAACACGGCTGTAAATGATACTGACTTTCTGAGTAACCTCACCAAGAGGTAAACTAAGCAGGTGTATCACCTCTGTCACAAAATTTGAGTGAGAAAGGTAATAAAACATACTGGGTGTTGTAACCCGAGATTATATATTATTTCCCAATATTCACAGTTTTCTCAGGTATTTAAAACTTATTGGGGTATTATTATTATTATTTTTTATAGTTATATTTAAAAACTTTTGTGAAATAACAATCAAATCTGCATGTTTACACTCTGTTCCCGCCAATGTTTGAATCACTTTTTCAAGCCTGTAGCTTTTCCCTTTTTAAATTTTTTTACTCCTTCTCTCTCTGTGCCCTCTGTGTCTGTGTGTTCCTCTCTCTCTCCCTCTCTGTGGCTGGCATGAGGTTTGTTTCATCGTCTTACCTCTGTGTAATAATCTTTCTGTCTTTTCTCTTTTCACACTCTGCCGTAGCTGCGTGAAAATGCTCAACCTGTGGTGAGTCTGTCTCTCCAGTCCACATTGAAACCCATAGGGAGTGGACCAGCCTAGACTGTGGGCAAATAGGCCAAGCTTACATAAAGAGGCAAAGCCCAAAACAGCTAAAGGCTTTCTCACTAACGACTCTCTGGTCGAATGGCAGCGTTTTGCTCATCACCATCCAATTCGGAGAGAAACTTGAATTTATTTAGGTAGTTGATCTTCCATATGGTTTAGTGTGGAATCATTTTTGGAGATTCTCTCTCATTATTGTGGACTTGAGAATAAACAGGTTACACAAACACATGAAAACTTCATCCCAGAGCCAGCTGTAGTGAAATGTTTCACTTTTCTTTGTCAGTCTGGAGCTGTTCGCTTTCCTCTGCATGCTACTCCTGTCGTCTTCATCAAATCATCCTGTCATTGTTCATTTCTAAACTTTTGATCCCTAATTGTGCTAATAGTATTGTGTGTGTTTGTGTGTGAATTTTCCTTTGGTGAAAGTAGTTGGAACAGCTTTTTAAAGCAGTGTATTTTTTATAACTTCAACCTTATGCACAGTTATGGCGTTGTGTTTGTGTTGGTAAAGTTGTATTGTTGACTTATACAGATGCTGTGATCCAGATTTTTCCACACATCCAATTTGTGGTTAGAAAATTGGAGTGTCAGATGATTTTTGCATTTAAAAGACATAAAGATTGGATAAAGGTTAAAGGTGGTTAGTAAAATTCCAGCAGGTCTTCAGCAATAACTCCAGACCCACTGCCATATATATGAACTGACTGCAAATTTAATCCGAAGGCTGTTTTTATTTGCCCTGACTGTAGTTGTTAATAATACAGTATGTTTTTTTTTTTTTTTTTTTTTATAATAATGAAGTTCACCTTTTCTTCTCTGTGTTGTCAGGTGCTGCTGCTTCTTCAAAAGGAAGAGGAAAAAAAACACAACCCGGCACAAATGATCCGTCTGCTCTCCTCCCAGCACGGGCTAATGGTCATTTCATGAGCGCTCAATAAAGAAATCTTACACAGACGAAGACAACGGAATGCCCTCATAAGGAACAGCCTCAAGGGAACCTACCTGTAAGAGACTAGACATGCACGTGTCGTTCCTCTGGGGCCTCATGGATGGGTTCCTTGTGTCAGGATTTAAACACCCATTTGGATCTCAAAGCACTGGAACAGCATTGCACTCATTCCCACATTTATTTTGTGTGTGTGTGTGTGTGTGTGTGTGTGTGTGTATGTATGTGTGTGTCCCTCCAACTCTATTCTTTCTGCCTGTTGTCAGTGGAGGCGTCTCTGTGAACGTTTCCTAATATTCTGCCTCTGTAACTTAAGGCTGGGTTGGACGGAGTTAGTTGGAGACGCCCCATCCACACTGGAGTTTGTTCATTTCTCCCGGGCGCCTGACGGCAGCCAGATTTCCAGCCGCACTCCGTTCCTCTTTCTGTTTTGTTTCCTTTTTCTCCAAGCTCTGTTCCTACTGACTGCATGGTCAAAGCCTTAGAACCTTCATCGCAGCCTTTGCATACGGGTTCTGTAAATGTCTGATGAAACTGAATCGGGAAATCCCCCCCAGGTCCTGACAGGAGCGATTCTCTTCTCTTGACTCGTTCCTGCGTTTACGTGAATGCTGTTTAAGCTGCTTGTTCTAAAGCACGTCCACCACCTACGACCTTCCAGCCAGTGATGCTGCTTCTTTTAGTTTGGTTTTCGTGACACGGTATCGCTTTAATGTGAAACTGGGATTCAGAGCTGAACTTGTTAGTGAGAGTCCACTACTTATCTACGCTGTGCTTCTCTTTTTTTTTTTTCCTTCAAAATCGTCCGTTAATTTTATAATCCACCCTCTCGTCTTGAACGTGGTGTTTTTTTTTTTTTTTGGCTATATAACTGAAAATAATTCCTACAGAGAAATGACTGTGCCAGTGCAGAATCCAGTCCAGGGGGAGACTTCAGATTTTCCCAGTCGTATGTATTGCTTCAGAAAAATGTTTTAATAATGGCGTGACCATTTTTAGGCTCTGAAGTACGCTCGTAATGTCTGATAATGGCTGTTCTTGCAGTGTTTGTGTGGGTATTCATGATTGGTGTGCCACTTTACCACGGGAACCTTGCAGACTGAAGGTGGTAAATGCGAGTGCTGTTCCTGAGGGACATGCCAACTGCCATTGCAAAACGTCTCAGCTTAATGCCTTAACTAACACTACACTGCGGGGACCTAACACGTGGCCCTGCATTTAAGACACTACAGGAATTTTGCTCTTGCCTTTTTATTACTGCAGTAGAATAGAGCTCTCGGCTCCCGTGCAGAATCCCAGTGGAGGGCGTTCAAATCCCGAACCGCCTGATCCGTTCAAATGAAGCTGGTCTCTGAATTTAATCTGGTTTAATGTTTCGTATCTGCTGTAGCTTCTCTGCTTTATGTCGCATTTCCATTCAGAGTCATTCAGTGATGGTTAAAGGCTCTGCCACAGGAAGGCCCTTGATGTCTGTGATATAGAATGAGGCTGTCCTTAGAGCTTGACGTGTCCGGTCTCTGTCCGAGAGCTTTATCGCACTTTGTGTTCGCTCCCCACTCTTCTGTTGATCTTTAATATTATTTTTTTGATGAAAAATGGCTTCAAAAGGGTGAGACATTGTGATGTTGCCTTTTTTTGTGTCTTAATCGGTCCACAGGATTTGGTGTTATTTTAATGAATAGTTAATGTGAATGGAAAGAACTGATTTTCAATCCTGAACAAACACTCAAAAGACTCTTTACTCATGATGTCAGCCTTTGAACTTCATAGCATTACAGTTGGCCTAGATATACGGTCTCAGTTGGATCAGTACAGAACCGTGTCGCATGTTGATTCACTATCATCTAAACAGACAATACACCATTCAGTCGCCAATCTTCTCTCTGTCCTTATTAAAATGCGTTTTAAATTCACAGACACCGGATGTTGGAGGGTGTCCTGAACAGCTGAGCGTTGTGAGGTCCCAGCCCACCACGTTACCGGTGTGCATGTGACACAACTGCACATTGTGAGCAATATTTAGACGCTTAGTTTATATAGATGCTTCGTTTCCTGTGCTTGTCCAGTGACACGGGTCACTTTGGTTCTAAATTATTTCGTGGAAAGTACTTGAATCCTTTTTGCTCCGTTGCAACTGCAAGTTCCTGAATTTCCTCCTGTTAGGCAAAGGAAAGGCTTCTTAAGGCATTTGATTTGATCTTTTCTTTCTCGTATTTGAATATTATGTGCCTCCACATGAATGTTTGGTGAGAATTTAGTATTTTTTCGGGCACGATTCGCTGGCTGCCGTCAGGCGTGTCTGTGCGCTTCCTTATGGGAGGAGGATTTGTGCAAGCAGACAAGTCTGTACACTTGTTCTGTCCCACATGCTTGTCTCTAATGCTTTCCCTGGTTATACTGTAGTAGTTGACAGTTGAGGAGATATATATTTATATATATCATAGATATTGATCATCACTGACCTGATTGAGATTTAAAAAAGTTGTAGACCCACCCTGACCCAGGATCAGTGTTAATTAATGTGTGGTCAGGATTGGGGACAAACAATCTTGATTCACTGTTCTAATTCTCAGTCCTTGGCCTTCAACATGGTATCAGAACTAGATATAGAGAGAATGGCGCCATCTGCTGGCAAGTCAAATAAGGATTTCGACAGAACACTTGACTAAGGACACAATTCGTACTGTTGTGCTTCTCTTGTGAGCTGTCATTATGCAAAAGTTAATGAAGTACATTGGATCTTTAAAAAAAAGCAGTAGATAAAAATAGGTCGACTCTCCAAACATTTTTTGGACATTGATTGTGGATATGTTTTTATTAGTTGGGTGAAAATTTATGTTTAAGAAACCAAATATTGAAGCTGCAGGAGAAACTGTCTCTGTAAAGTAAACCTTAAACATTTTATCACCAGCTTCAGTGGATTAATCTGGAGCCTTAAGTTAACTTGATTTCAAACCTGTATTTGGAAATAACTCCATTAATGTAGTGATCTCACGAGAGCTATTTAAAAATAAATTTAACTTCTTCTTAGAATCCCTTACTTTGATAAAGCTGTAATAGTTTATTTAAAGTTACATTCTGCAGAGGTTTAGATTCCCACAGATGCGATATTAGTTGAGATGCGAGCGGCGCTTCAGTTCAGTCGTCTGTGGTTAAGAGATCAGAAAGTTAATGTGAATATGAACGTGAAGTGAGGCTTTTATTTGACATGAACCTCGGACTTGAGATCTTTATAGTTTTTGTTCACCGCTGCGATTGAATGGCTTCTGTAAAAGCTGCTTTCCGTTCCAGCATCAAAGTTCACATTCTGTACTGCGAGTATTTCTAGTTGGCTATCCTTTGATTCCTGTTGTACAGCAGCGTCTTTCCTGTCATTGCTGGATGAGTTGATGTGTAAACCTCTAGAACAAAGGAAATCTAATATGACCAAATTAGTTCTGCTTCACTGCACATTGTGAACACACTTCAGATCGAACAGCGCTGCGTCACTCGTCAATGTCTATTTAATCACTACATTCTTCTCAATGTTTCATTTGAGGAACATGTGCAACATAAACTTTCCTTCTGAGAGACGGAACATTGATTTGTACAGTACTGTAAGACGTCATTCCCGTTCTGCTTCCTGGCCATATTTTAAAGACACCCTATAAGATCTGAAGTGATGACTTTGTGATGAAATATGAATGTTTCTTAATGTATTCCAGTGGTCACTTAGTCAAGGGCTTCAATCATGAGGGACCCACCCTTTCTTTTCCAGTACAATGCCCCCTATCCCACCCCCCAAAAGTTGGATAAAGATATGTCTTAATCTTAAATGCCTATTTTCCTGAGAAGTCATATGAAGTACCACATTTAACCTTTTGAATTCAATTTTTATTCCCTCCACTCTTAAAGGGAAACTTAAGTTTGCACCCTTTTTTATGTAAAATAAAGAAAATTGTCTTATTTCATGAGTCTGTTGTTTCAGTCTATTCTGTGTAATTATATATATATATATATATATATATATATATATATATATATATATATATATATATATATATATATATATATATATATATATATATATATATATATATATATATATATATATATATATATATATATATATATATATATATTTTAAATCTTTGTTTTCTTACTTTAAATTGATTAATGTACCTTTGTGTAATGTTTTTTATATTTAACTCTCAGTGCAAGGACCTGGTTTAGCAGTGAGGTGGTCACTAAGGGTGCATTTTTATTTGGGAGTCTTGTATACTGAAATGTGACTTGTGATCTGTTTAATTCTTCCTTTTTTTTTTTTTTTTTTTTTTTGATGGTTGAATATATGAACAGTATCTCTCAAATTTTATTATTTTCAACAAAATTGAGTTCCAGCTCGTGCTAGATTTAATCATATATATATATATATATATATATATATATATATATATATATACATATATATATATATATATATATATATATATATATATATATATATATATATATATATATATATATATATGTATGGATTTATATAATCCAATTTATAAATTTGGATCTCCCACCTTGGTTGGAACTGGTGACCCAATTTTGTAATCAGTCACTTCAGTTATTATTTATACTTTAACCTAAAGCATGATATTGATCTGGGGTTATTTATTATTGCAGGTTTTGCTCAGTCATGTGTCAGAATGAGGTTCAGGAACCACAGTATGAGTGCAGTCAGTTCAGCATACCTTCATGGAGAGTTTAAGCCTAAAAGACCTTTACGAAAGTCCATCAGTAACTTTACAGTAACGGCATCTCAGTAAGTCTTTGTCATTGCGACAGTCTGTTTATTAAGAATCAGAGATAATTAATGATTCGTTTCTCTTACAGGAATCAGGTATTATTATTATTATTATTATTATTATTATGGCATTCATGTAAATAGTGTAAATGTGTTTTTGTACAGCGGTAAGCTAGCTGTAGTCTAAAAACTACACTTCCCATAAGCCATGCTTAAGCCCCGCCCACCAATTAATTAATGTTTTGCACCTGTAGGAGAAACGCCAGCAATGAAGTCGCGCCGCTTCGGCTTGGACTAAATAAATGTACATTTTCGTGTTTTTGGAATATTAATTTTGTACATGGACGCGCCCCCAACAACAGAAAAAGAAAACATGAACTTTGGCGTTTTTCTGGTCGAGTTGGAAGTAGCTGAACTAACGGACATGGAACCTGTTCATTCTCCAAACCCGCAGTCGAGCAGCCGGACGGTGTTCCCGACTCTCTGAGGTGAGCGCTTTATTTCATTAACGCTGCTTCAAAACTAAAGCGAGCGCCTTTTTGTTACAAAAGCGTTTTTTTGACTGTAAAATGTGTTTAGAGTTCGTCAGCGTGTTCATGTGTATGATACTTTAAAAGTGCCGCTAGGGGGCAGGATTTGTTGTTAGCGTTTTAATGAGCTTTTACGGCGTCTTTAAAGAGCCAAAAGTTTAAGGTTAAAATGACGTTTGTCTTTCTAACGTTTCCCCGAGAATAACAATAACATAGCATATAAACAAACTTTTACTTTACTGTAACGCTACTCTATATGACCGCTGTGTTATTGTTATTCTCAGGGACACGTTTTCTGAATTTGTATTGATTAACCGACAAAATTTGTAAGGTTGGTTTTTAATTTCTAATCTAATTGTTTCGTCAGCTTCACTTATTACATTTACAATATGTAGTTCTTTATAGTTCTCTTAGAGAATGTAGTCCATTGTTTAATTACTTTGGTGAACAGAGCGGCTATTAATTCGGTGTTTTTTTCAGTGAATCGGAAAAGGGGGCGTGTTCAAACTTTTGATCGGTACCATACAGAAAAACATTATCTTTAGTCTTTACAGTGAAGTGTAGCTGGTATTGTAGACAGTTACAGTAGAAACACGATGGTGTAGCTGGAGCGTTATGCAGCTTTGTGGTATTATTGTTGAGAGAGAACTATTTGCTTTTGGTTTGAAATCTTTAAAAAGGATGAACCGTGTGAGTTGTTGTTACGGGTCAGTTGTGATTGTCAGTTGAATTTATCGGATGAAAATCATTGACTGGTGGATTCGAAACTTTTCACCCATCACTGTATAAATGCAACTTATAAAGATAAACTTATAAACGCAAGCATAAAGGTCGCATCCTTATTTTTAAACCGTTTCCGGGGGGCATTTACACGGTAAATTATTTATTGTCTACGTTATTAGAACTAATACTTACAGTAAAGATGGACTTTGTAGTTCTGCAGTAGACTGTAGTCCAACTGTTTGTGTTCTACAGAACACACTGTGTACTCTGTTCTAATGGTCAGAACCCCAATAGTAGCACCACAGAGCAGGTGTTATTTTTTTGGTGCATTATTCCTATCCCAGCAGTGTCACTGAGGTGTTTAAATGAAATTCCAGAACTATTAGTTAAAGGTTATCGCTGTTAAACGCCTCCTTGTATAAAAAAAAGATGTTTGTCGCCCTCTAGTGGACTATTCGTTGATTTAATTTGTCTGTACACTTGATTTCAAATTGTTTGTGGAGTCACCAGACTTAGTTTGTAAGTTCAAATGAAGCTGATTGTATGTAAAATTTTCTGTTGACTTAGCAACATTTTACAGAACTTACTTTTTATGAATAATATTTTCATAAAAATTATTTTAATAATTTAAATAAGTTACAATCAGCTCATTTGTATTTACAGCTAAAGTAGAGCTGCTTGTCTCTCTGTTTTGTTTCTGGGATGATGGTGCAAAAGTTGACGTTCTCATCTCATAGCTGGAGCGTTCTGGATTTTGATTGCTAAGTTTGTTGGATGATGTTTTTTGTTGTGTGTATACAGTGTGTTATTCTCTGTCGCCCTTGTGTTTCCTTTGACTTCCTCAGTCCAATGTCAGCCTGATGGTGAACTGATGACATTGAATGAATGCCTACATCGCTGTAGTTTATGCTCTTGCTGGAAAAATTGCCTGTGTGCTGTGTGGAGTAAAACTTAATTAAATGTATGATCTGTGTTTAAATCTTAGGTTTAGACATAAAAATAATTTTTAAATGCTTTTGTAAATTATGTACAACCGAAATTGTACATACAGTGAATACCATTTAAAAGATTGGACATGCTGCCTTTTTGCTCCACTTATTGTCCAAGTTCTCAGTTCCACCTCCTGTAAAGATGGACTTTATAGTTCTACAATTTCAGACTGTAGTTCATCTGTTTGTGTTCTACAGTATATACTGTATACTTTTTACTTTGTTCTAATAGTTATTAGCCAATAGTAGCACCACAGAGCAGGGATTATTTGGTTGGTGCATTATTCTTATCCCAGCAGTGTCACTGAGGTGTTTAAATAAAACTACAGCGACACAGCTGCACTAAAATGTATCAGTGTCACTGCAGAACTGACAATAAACAATCCACCACCCAAATGTACAACCGATGACTATGACTATGGTCTATTGGTCAGAACAGGTATCTGTTCTGTGATGGTCCTGACCAATAGACCATAGGACAGAGGACTAAAAAAAAACAAAGAACACAGATGGACTACAGTCTGTAAATGTAAAATACAAGTCCATCTTGTATGGTAGGTGAAGGAAATAGCACTCAATGTTAAATGTTATTACTTTATTAAATCTTATTTAGTTACTTAAATAACATTTTACTTAAATAACATGTTTATGTTAAAGTTTATTATTTAGTGCTGTCATTTTACTTTCAGCACTTTTTCAGTCTAATTAAAAAAACAGAAACCTCCATTAGAACATTATTATTATTTGAACAGATGCTTGTTATTGTTCATAGTTTCTTTTAACGTATTGATTTGAGGTGAACAAAAACAGATCAAAGCAAGTGTTTTTTAGAATTAGTTTTTTTTAAAAAGCCACAGAATATTCTACAGACAGCAAAAAGATCTTTGTACAGAAATAAGCAACAAATCCTCATCTGCAACACAGTAAAACCTGTCGCTCACCGTTTCAGAGGCTGAAATATGAAACAAAAAACAAAACCAGCTGCCTACTGCTACACTATGACACTAGGTTACACAAATATAGCTTTATATTGAAAACACAGGATACGTAAGAAATGTTTTTTTTCCCTCCAGATATTGTTGAAAAAGTGCAAAGAAAGATGTTTCATTAATCAAACTCATCCCAAATCAATAATGTAAATTTGGCCTTTCTGATAAAATCCCCTAAACATTCTGACGTTTAACAAAGTTGTAAAATATGTCAGTTGAACGTCAGCGTAAATGATACAATTGTAGTGATTTTCTTTGGGCTGAAGAGCAGAAGGGCAACAGTTTTTCAAAGTGGTGTCTTTTTTTGTCACGTTGAAACATTTCTTCATATAAAACAGCTACATTACAGAAAATCAAAGCAGAGTCTGATGGCAGGGAGTCCGGTTCCGTAGGTGAGGTGCCGTAGACGTGTGTGTACAGAGCACAGAGATCTCACGGGTTCCACAAAACGGCAAAAATGTTCCAGCACTGAGGCGGTTTAGGTTCAGTGAGAGGTGATGATACTGCATGTTCTACGTAACAGATCCATATCAAACTGTAATGCTAAAAAAAAACAGCAAGCACCTAACATTACATCGAATGTGTATTAGAGTCCAGCATCAGCACCACACACCACTCGTACCTGCAGGTCTGAGCGAGTTCCTTTATCACAGTGGCAGGTGACACAAGCTGTTTACTCGTCAAGAGGTGAAAGACGCCGGGTGTCGGAACCGACGCGCGTATAAGGCAATAATATTCTGTAAGGAACTCCCATTTCGTAAACGGTACCGCGAACAAAACGATGATTCAGTCCGTCTTGGTAGAACAAACCCAACGTGGCATCTGTGAGTGATAAGGCTTTAAAAGTCTCATCTGAAAAACACTGACCTCTGATGTTTCACCTCTCAAATAAACAAAACTTAATTCCTTTCTGCTGCTTTGTACCACGAACTGTGCTTCTGTGTTAGTGGAGGATCAAACCTTCAGGCTTCGTGGCCTGTTGTCTGAATCGTACCAAAACACTCCTTTCGTTTGGGGAGGGGTAGCACTCTGGTGGCTGTTTGACAGGATGCTAAAATTATTAAAATACTATATATTTCTCGTGTTTAATCAGTGTGAAATCAAACATTCTCTTCTGAAAACTAAAATGTACTAAACACATGTCAAATTAAAGGTGCGGTGTGTAATAACAGTGATAAGATTGTAGTTTTTGGCCTTTGATATCACTCTGAACAATATGGCTGCTGTGTTTAAAGCTTGGCTTCAATGTTAATACTGTAGATCTTCTTGAATCCTTTATTATGATTTTTGTGATACTGATTTGTCATCAGATCTACTCTGGGTTTAGTGTTTACGTTTTAATGATGTGTAGTGTTTTAGTAACGACTCGTTAAATCGTGATCATGTGAAATTCTTCCAAATTGAAATTGAATGTCTTTACAATCCAAACTGAATGAAACAGTATTTTAACACATGTAGTTGTTTGAACTTATTTTGTACTAAGAGGGTGACGATGCTGATGTCTGAGGTACTCTAAGTTGATTTATTTAGTAATCAGAGCAGCAGTTTTTTGTTTCTTTCGTGGCACAAATGCAGCTATAATTTCCACTGGTTTTATTACAAGAGATGTGAAATGGACTGAGGTACAACAAACATGAGGCAGTTCTGATCTTATATACACAAACTATAAAGTAGATAAAATAGACATTTAAAAGTAAATGACATGGCACAATAGATGACATATAAGAACAAAAAGGGGCACGGCGTACAAAATGAATTATGAAAATAAAAGTGACATGTCTCATGTTCACCTGACTGAAAAAAGGGCAATATATATATATTTATATATATAGATACAAAACACACAAATGAAACACTGTAATTGTGCCTTACAAGCAGCAGCACAAACACCAGCATTGAATTCTTTTTCTTTTTTTTCTTTTTTACTTTCTAGGATGAGAAATGGTGTTTGAGAGGCGCTCCGGCTCTGTGAAGGAAAATGACGACGCGACTGAAGAAAGTTCTCTGGTTGAAGGAATTGGTGTTCATGATGGTTGTCCTTTAATCCATGGACAGTTTCCTTCCTGAGAGTAAGTGTGTCTTTGCTGCAGCGCACTCTATCTGTGTGGGTGACAGGAGGGAGGCGGGGGACGCTGTGTTTGGGTCTGAGGGTGTAGGCTTGTGCTCAGGCTGTAGTGATGGCGTTCAGGTCCTTCATTAGGCCCTCGAGGTGGGCCATCTCCTCCGAAAGCTCATCCTTCTCGTATTTCTGAGAAAGAGGGAAAAGGGTTAATGCAGCGGGGAGGGAAAGCAGAGAGATTTCGGGAGGGGAGTGCAGGGAAAGGAGCGTTACAGAGGGGACAGGCAGTAGAACTGCACCACAAAAGAAACGGGTGTCATGCACAAGATTTATTTCACCATCAGTCAGAAAGGAAGAGTACAGGGGTTAAAAGAGACAGAAAAGAAGAACAATTCAGATTAAAATGATTTCAGCACTCGATGATTAAACTCTTTATTTGACAAATAACAATAACTTTAATTTAGACATTTAATTTAAAATTACAAAAACCTTGCACGTGAATGAGCTACAGTTTAACACAAATTTTAAAGTTAAGACTTCATAAACTTCATAAGATTAACTTCATAAAAATGAAGATGCTGTTAGTTTATATGAGGTTCTGTTTGAACCTACATCATTGTTCTCATGGTTGTTTTATGGTCTGAGGAACTTGAGGTTTAAAGAACAGTAACTGTAGAATGTTCACATGTTAATGAAAGGAACTCAGTGTTTAAAATAAAAAGTCCTCATTGTTTTTTTTTTTTTTTAGAGTTCAGATGTTTTATTTAAATAATTCTTTATTTTTATATGGAATACTTACACTCTCACATTCCTCCAGCATTCTGCAGCTGTCTGGCACATCTGGGGCATTGGGCACGTTTACTGCCATCGGTGTTCTTGATCTGCCGAGTGTCCCGATAGAGGCGGTCTTAACTGAGTGAGGACCTAAAAAACAATAAAGTGTTTAGGATTCTACACCTGATGGAGTCAGCAACATAACTAATAAAAAGGTAACACTGTGAATAAAGTACTCTGAAATTATGACGGTCCGCCGTCGGTGTGTGTGTGTTTATTCTGTGTCTTATGTTGTTTTATTAGAGTACCTTAAGATTTTAAGCTTTTAACATGTTAATTGTGAGTGTTTTTTTATTCGGTGTCATGTTTTATTAGAGTACCTTTAGATTTTAAACTTTTAACATGTTAATTGTGAGTGTTTTTTTATTCGGTGTCATGTTTTATTAGAGTACCTTTAGATTTTAAACTTTTAACATGTTAATTGTGAGTATTTTTTTTTTTTAATCTAAAGGTACTCTAATAAAAAATGACGTTTTATTAGAGTACCTTTAGATTTTAATTTTTTTCTGAATTTGTGAGTGTTTTATTATTCTGTGTCTTATGTTGTTTCATTAGAGTACCTTTAGATTTCATGTAACTTTTAACCTGTTAGTTGTATGAGTGTGTTTATTCTTGTTTTTTTTAGAGTACCTTTAGATTTTAAACTTTTAAAATGCTGATTGTGAGGCTCAATTTTAAGTCACAATGTAACATCAGGGTTTTGATTAACTTGTTTATTATCACAACTTGGCAAACTAAAGCCGTACTTGTATTTGAACTTGAACATTTGAACTTTGCAGGGAGTGGAGCGAGTAAGTGGAGACTTACTTTAGACTCCAAGACTTGTTAGTCTTCACTTACTCGCTCCCTGCAAATAGTTCATTTCACTGCTGTGTTTGTAAATTACACTTGTTTTTTTTCATTTGTCTCGTCTGTATGACTCAGTGGAGATTTGTATACTTGTTTAGTTTGCTAGTGTGTGAGTTGTACTTGTATTTGTAAGTGGTAAGTGGAGTCTGTGTAAGTGCAGACTTGTTGGACATAGTCACTTTGTGGAGAGTTCTTTTTTATTTTTTTTTAAACAGGTGTGTATGTTGTACTTGTATTTGTAAGTCGTCAGGGGTAATTAAGTGAAGACTTGTTGGACACTTTAGGGAGACAGTTTTTTTTAGGTGTGTAAGTTGGACTTGTATTTGTATGTCGTCAGGGGTAAGTAAGTGCAGACTTGTTGGACACTTTAGGTTTTTTTTGTAGGTGTGTAAGTTGGACTTGTATTTGTAGGTTGTCAGGGGTAAGTAAGTGCAGACTTGTTGGACACTTTAGGGAGACAGTTTTTTTTAGGTGTGTAAGTTGGACTTGTATTTGTATGTCGTCAGGGGTAAGTAAGTGCAGACTTGTTGGACACTTTAGGTTTTTTTTGTAGGTGTGTAAGTTGGACTTGTATTTGTATGTCGTCAGGGGTAAGTAAGTGCAGACTTGTTAGACACTTTAGGGAGACAACTTTTGTAGGTATGTAAGTTGGACTTGTATTTGTATGTCGTCAGGGGTAAGTAAGTGCAGACTTGTTAGACACTTTAGGGGGACAGTTTTTTTTGTAGGTGTGTAAGTTGGACTTGTATTTGTAGGTCGTCAGGGGTAAGTAAGTGCAGACTTGTTGGACACTTTAGGGGGACAGTTTTTTTGTAGGTGTGTAAGTTGGACTTGTATTTGTAGGTCGTCAGGGGTAAGTAAGTGCAGACTTGTTGGACACTTTAGGGAGACAACTTTTGCAGGTGTGTAAGTTGGACTTGTATTTGTATGTCGTCAGGGGTAAGTAAGTGCAGACTTGTTGGACACTTTAGGGGGACAGTTTTTTTTTTGTAGGCGTGTAAGTTGGACTTGTATTTGTAGGTCGTCAGGGGTAAGTAAGTGCAGACTTGTTGGACACTTTAGGGGGACAGTTTTTTTTTGTAGGCGTGTAAGTTGGACTTGTATTTGTAGGTCGTCAGGGGTAAGTAAGTGCAGACTTGTTGGACACTTTAGGGGGACAGTTTTTTTTTGTAGGTGTGTAAGTTGGACTTGTATTTGTAGGTCGTCAGGGGTAAGTAAGTGCAGACTTGTTAGACACTTTAGGGGGACGGTTTTTTTTGTAGGTGTGTAAGTTGGACTTGTATTTGTAGGTCGTCAGGGGTAAGTAAGTGCAGACTTGTTGGACACTTTAGATTTTTTTGTAGGTGTGTAAGTTGGACTTGTATTTATATGTCGTCAGGGGTAAGTAAGTGCAGACTTGTTGGACACTTTAGGGGGACAGTTTTTTTTGTAGGTGTGTAAGTTGGACTTGTATTTGTAGGTCGTCAGGGGTAAGTAAGTGCAGACTTGTTGGACACTTTAGGGAGACAACTTTTGCAGGTGTGTAAGTTGGACTTGTATTTGTAGGTCGTCAGGGGTAAGTAAGTGCAGACTTGTTAGACACTTTAGGGAGACAGTTTTTTGCAGGTGTGTAAGTTGGACTTGTATTTGTAGGTCGTCAGGGGTAAGTAAGTGCAGACTTGTTAGACACTTTAGGGGGACAGTTTTTTTGTAGGTGTGTAAGTTGGACTTGTATTTGTATGTCGTCAGGGGTAAGTAAGTGCAGACTTGTTGGACACTTTAGGGAGACGGTTTTTTTGTAGGTGTGTAAGTTGGACTTGTATTTGTATGTCGTCAGGGGTAAGTAAGTGCAGACTTGTTGGACACTTTAGGGAGACGGTTTTTTTGTAGGTGTGTAAGTTGGACTTGTATTTGTATGTCGTCAGGGGTAAGTAAGTGCAGACTTGTTGGACACTTTAGGTTTTTTTTGTAGGTGTGTAAGTTGGACTTGTATTTGTAGGTCGTCAGGGGTAAGTAAGTGCAGACTTGTTGGACAATTTAGGGGGACAGTTTTTTTTGTAGGTGTGTAAGTTGGACTTGTATTTGTAGGTCGTAAGGGGTAAGTAAGTGCAGACTTGTTGGACACTTTAGATATTTTTGTAGGTGTGTAAGTTGGACTTGTATTTGTAGGTCGTCAGGGGTAAGTAAGTGCAGACTTGTTGGACACTTTAGGGGGACAGTTTTTTTTGTAGGTGTGTAAGTTGGACTTGTATTTGTAGGTCGTAAGGGGTAAGTAAGTGCAGACTTGTTGGACACTTTAGGGAGACAACTTTTGCAGGTGTGTAAGTTGGACTTGTATTTGTAGGTCGTCAGGGGTAAGTAAGTGCAGACTTGTTAGACACTTTAGGGAGACAGTTTTTTGCAGGTGTGTAAGTTGGACTTGTATTTGTAGGTCGTCAGGGGTAAGTAAGTGCAGACTTGTTGGACACTTTAGGGGGACAGTTTTTTGCAGGTGTGTAAGTTGGACTTGTATTTGTATGTCGTCAGGGGTAAGTAAGTGCAGACTTGTTGGACACTTTAGGGAGACGGTTTTTTTGTAGGTGTGTAAGTTGGACTTGTATTTGTATGTCGTCAGGGGTAAGTAAGTGCAGACTTGTTGGACACTTTAGGTTTTTTTTGTAGGTGTGTAAGTTGGACTTGTATTTGTAGGTCGTCAGGGGTAAGTAAGTGCAGACTTGTTGGACAATTTAGGGGGACAGTTTTTTTTGTAGGTGTGTAAGTTGGACTTGTATTTGTAGGTCGTAAGGGGTAAGTAAGTGCAGACTTGTTGGACACTTTAGATATTTTTGTAGGTGTGTAAGTTGGACTTGTATTTGTAGGTCGTCAGGGGTAAGTAAGTGCAGACTTGTTGGACACTTTAGGGGGACAGTTTTTTTTGTAGGTGTGTAAGTTGGACTTGTATTTGTAGGTCGTCAGGGGTAAGTAAGTGCAGACTTGTTGGACACTTTAGGGGGACAGTTTTTTTTGTAGGTGTGTAAGTTGGACTTGTATTTGTATGTCGTCAGGGGTAAGTAAGTGCAGACTTGTTGGACACTTTAGGGAGACGGTTTTTTTGCAGGTGTGTAAGTTGGACTTGTATTTGTAGGTCGTCAGGGGTAAGTAAGTGCAGACTTGTTGGACACTTTAGGAAGACAACTTTTGCAGGTGTGTAAGTTGGACTTGTATTTGTAGGTCGTAAGGGGTAAGTAAGTGCAGACTTGTTAGACACTTTAGGGAGACAGTTTTTTGCAGGTGTGTAAGTTGGACTTGTATTTGTAGGTCGTCAGGGGTAAGTAAGTGCAGACTTGTTGGACACTTTAGGGAGACGTTTTTTTTGTAGGTGTGTAAGTTGGACTTGTATTTGTAGGTCGTCAGGGGTAAGTAAGTGCAGACTTGTTGGACACTTTAGGGAGACGTTTTTTTTGTAGGTGTGTAAGTTGGACTTGTATTTGTAGGTCGTCAGGGGTAAGTAAGTGCAGACTTGTTGGACACTTTAGGGGGACAGTTTTTTTTTGTAGGCGTGTAAGTTGGACTTGTATTTGTAGGTCGTCAGGGGTAAGTAAGTGCAGACTTGTTAGACACTTTAGGGAGACAACTTTTGTAGGTGTGTAAGTTGGACTTGTATTTGTATGTCGTCAGGGGTAAGTAAGTGCAGACTTGTTGGACACTTTAGGGAGACAACTTTTGCAGGTGTGTAAGTTGGACTTGTATTTGTAGGTCGTCAGGGGTAAGTAAGTGCAGACTTGTTGGACACTTTAGGGGGACAGTTTTTTTTTGTAGGTGTGTAAGTTGGACTTGTATTTGTAGGTCGTAAGGGGTAAGTAAGTGCAGACTTGTTGGACACTTTAGGGAGACAACTTTTGCAGGTGTGTAAGTTGGACTTGTATTTGTAGGTCGTCAGGGGTAAGTAAGTGCAGACTTGTTGGACACTTTAGGGAGACAAGTTTTTTTTGCAGGTGTGTAAGTTGGACTTGTATTTGTAGGTCGTCAGGGGTAAGTAAGTGCAGACTTGTTGGACACTTTAGGGGGACAGTTTTTTTTTGTAGGTGTGTAAGTTGGACTTGTATTTGTATGTCGTCAGGGGTAAGTAAGTGCAGACTTGTTAGACACTTAGGGGGGACGGTTTTTTTTTGTAGGTGTGTAAGTTGGACTTGTATTTGTATGTCGTCAGGGGTAAGTAAGTGCAGACTTGTTGGACACTTTAGGGAGACGTTTTTTTTGTAGGTGTGTAAGTTGGACTTGTATTTGTAGGTCGTCAGGGGTAAGTAAGTGCAGACTTGTTGGACACTTTAGGGGGACAGTTTTTTTTTGTAGGCGTGTAAGTTGGACTTGTATTTGTAGGTCGTCAGGGGTAAGTAAGTGCAGACTTGTTAGACACTTTAGGGAGACAACTTTTGTAGGTGTGTAAGTTGGACTTGTATTTGTAAGTCGTCAGGGGTAAGTAAGTGCAGACTTGTTAGACACTTTAGGGAGACATTTTTTTGTAGGTGTGTAAGTTGGACTTGTATTTGTAGGTCGTCAGGGGTAAGTAAGTGCAGACTTGTTGGACACTTTAGGGGGACAGTTTTTTTTTGTAGGTGTGTAAGTTGGACTTGTATTTGTAGGTCGTCAGGGGTAAGTAAGTGCAGACTTGTTGGACACTTTAGGGAGACAACTTTTGCAGGTGTGTAAGTTGGACTTGTATTTGTAGGTCGTCAGGGGTAAGTAAGTGCAGACTTGTTGGACACTTTAGGGGGACAGTTTTTTTTGTAGGTGTGTAAGTTGGACTTGTATTTGTAGGTCGTCAGGGGTAAGTAAGTGCAGACTTGTTGGACACTTTAGGGGGACAGTTTTTTTTTTTGTAGGTGTGTAAGTTGGACTTGTATTTGTATGTCGTCAGGGGTAAGTAAGTGCAGACTTGTTAGACACTTTAGGGGGACGGTTTTTTTTGTAGGTGTGTAAGTTGGACTTGTATTTGTAGGTCGTCAGGGGTAAGTAAGTGCAGACTTGTTGGACACTTTAGATTTTTTTTGTAGGTGTGTAAGTTGGACTTGTATTTGTAGGTCGTCAGGGGTAAGTAAGTGCAGACTTGTTGGACACTTTAGGGGGACAGTTTTTTTTTGTAGGTGTGTAAGTTGGACTTGTATTTGTATGTCGTCAGGGGTAAGTAAGTGCAGACTTGTTGGACACTTTAGGGAGACAGTTTTTTTTGCAGGTGTGTAAGTTGGACTTGTATTTGTAGGTCGTCAGGGGTAAGTAAGTGCAGACTTGTTGGACACTTTAGGGGGACAGTTTTTTTTTGTAGGTGTGTAAGTTGGACTTGTATTTGTATGTCGTCAGGGGTAAGTAAGTGCAGACTTGTTAGACACTTTAGGGGGACGGTTTTTTTTGTAGGTGTGTAAGTTGGACTTGTATTTGTAGGTCGTCAGGGGTAAGTAAGTGCAGACTTGTTGGACACTTTAGATTTTTTTGTAGGTGTGTAAGTTGGACTTGTATTTGTAGGTCGTCAGGGGTAAGTAAGTGCAGACTTGTTGGACACTAGATTTTTTTGTAGGTGTGTAAGTTGGACTTGTATTTGTATGTCGTCAGGGGTAAGTAAGTGCAGACTTGTTGGACACTTTAGGGAGACAACTTTTGCAGGTGTGTAAGTTGGACTTGTATTTGTAGGTCGTCAGGGGTAAGTAAGTGCAGACTTGTTGGACACTTTAGGGGGACAGTTTTTTTTGTAGGTGTGTAAGTTGGACTTGTATTTGTAGGTCGTAAGGGGTAAGTAAGTGCAGACTTGTTGGACACTTTAGGGAGACAACTTTTGCAGGTGTGTAAGTTGGACTTGTATTTGTAGGTCGTCAGGGGTAAGTAAGTGCAGACTTGTTGGACACTTTAGGGAGACAGTTTTTTTTTGCAGGTGTGTAAGTTGGACTTGTATTTGTAGGTCGTCAGGGGTAAGTAAGTGCAGACTTGTTGGACACTTTAGGGGGACAGTTTTTTTTTGTAGGTGTGTAAGTTGGACTTGTATTTGTATGTCGTCAGGGGTAAGTAAGTGCAGACTTGTTAGACACTTTAGGGGGACGGTTTTTTTTGTAGGTGTGTAAGTTGGACTTGTATTTGTATGTCGTCAGGGGTAAGTAAGTGCAGACTTGTTGGACACTTTAGGGAGACGTTTTTTTTGTAGGTGTGTAAGTTGGACTTGTATTTGTAGGTCGTCAGGGGTAAGTAAGTGCAGACTTGTTGGACACTTTAGGGGGACAGTTTTTTTTTGTAGGTGTGTAAGTTGGACTTGTATTTGTAGGTCGTCAGGGGTAAGTAAGTGCAGACTTGTTAGACACTTTAGGGAGACAAGTTTTTTTTTTGTAGGTGTGTAAGTTGGACTTGTATTTGTAAGTCGTCAGGGGTAAGTAAGTGCAGACTTGTTAGACACTTTAGGGAGACATTTTTTTGTAGGTGTGTAAGTTGGACTTGTATTTGTAGGTCGTCAGGGGTAAGTAAGTGCAGACTTGTTGGACACTTTAGGGGGACAGTTTTTTTTTGTAGGTGTGTAAGTTGGACTTGTATTTGTAGGTCGTCAGGGGTAAGTAAGTGCAGACTTGTTGGACACTTTAGGGAGACGGTTTTTTTTGCAGGTGTGTAAGTTGGACTTGTATTTGTAGGTCGTCAGGGGTAAGTAAGTGCAGACTTGTTGGACACTTTAGGGGGACAGTTTTTTTTGTAGGTGTGTAAGTTGGACTTGTATTTGTAGGTCGTCAGGGGTAAGTAAGTGCAGACTTGTTGGACACTTTAGGGGGACAGTTTTTTTTTTTGTAGGTGTGTAAGTTGGACTTGTATTTGTATGTCGTCAGGGGTAAGTAAGTGCAGACTTGTTAGACACTTTAGGGGGACGGTTTTTTTTTGTAGGTGTGTAAGTTGGACTTGTATTTGTAGGTCGTCAGGGGTAAGTAAGTGCAGACTTGTTGGACACTTTAGATTTTTTTGTAGGTGTGTAAGTTGGACTTGTATTTGTAGGTCGTCAGGGGTAAGTAAGTGCAGACTTGTTGGACACTTTAGGGGGACAGTTTTTTTTTGTAGGTGTGTAAGTTGGACTTGTATTTGTATGTCGTCAGGGGTAAGTAAGTGCAGACTTGTTGGACACTTTAGGGAGACAACTTTTGCAGGTGTGTAAGTTGGACTTGTATTTGTAGGTCGTCAGGGGTAAGTAAGTGCAGACTTGTTGGACACTTTAGGGGACAGTTTTTTTTGTAGGTGTGTAAGTTGGACTTGTATTTGTATGTCGTCAGGGGTAAGTAAGTGCAGACTTGTTAGACACTTTAGGGGGACGGTTTTTTTTGTAGGTGTGTAAGTTGGACTTGTATTTGTAGGTCGTCAGGGGTAAGTAAGTGCAGACTTGTTGGACACTTTAGATTTTTTTGTAGGTGTGTAAGTTGGACTTGTATTTGTAGGTCGTCAGGGGTAAGTAAGTGCAGACTTGTTGGACACTTTAGATTTTTTTGTAGGTGTGTAAGTTGGACTTGTATTTGTATGTCGTCAGGGGTAAGTAAGTGCAGACTTGTTGGACAATTTAGGGGGACAGTTTTTTTTTTGTAGGTGTGTAAGTTGGACTTGTATTTGTAGGTCGTAAGGGGTAAGTAAGTGCAGACTTGTTGGACACTTTAGGGAGACAACTTTTGCAGGTGTGTAAGTTGGACTTGTATTTGTAGGTCGTCAGGGGTAAGTAAGTGCAGACTTGTTAGACACTTTAGGGGGACAGTTTTTTGCAGGTGTGTAAGTTGGACTTGTATTTGTAGGTCGTCAGGGGTAAGTAAGTGCAGACTTGTTGGACTCTTTAGGGAGACAGTTTTTTTGTAGGTGTGTAAGTTGGACTTGTATTTGTATGTCGTCAGGGGTAAGTAAGTGCAGACTTGTTAGACACTTTAGGGGGACGGTTTTTTTTGTAGGTGTGTAAGTTGGACTTGTATTTGTAGGTCGTAAGGGGTAAGTAAGTGCAGACTTGTTGGACACTTTAGGGAGACAACTTTTGTAGGTGTGTAAGTTGGACTTGTATTTGTATGTCGTCAGGGGTAAGTAAGTGCAGACTTGTTAGACACTTTAGGGGGACGGTTTTTTTTGTAGGTGTGTAAGTTGGACTTGTATTTGTAGGTCGTCAGGGGTAAGTAAGTGCAGACTTGTTGGACACTTTAGATTTTTTTGTAGGTGTGTAAGTTGGACTTGTATTTGTAGGTCGTAAGGGGTAAGTAAGTGCAGACTTGTTGGACACTTTAAGGGGACAGTTTTTTTGTAGGTGTGTAAGTTGGACTTGTATTTGTAGGTCGTAAGGGGTAAGTAAGTGCAGACTTGTTGGACACTTTAGGGAGACGGTTTTTTTGTAGGTGTGTAAGTTGGACTCGTATTTGTAGGTCGTCAGGGGTAAGTAAGTACAAATACAAGTCCAACTTACACACCTACAAAAAAAAAAAACCGTCCCCTAAAGTGTCTAACAAGTCTGCACTTACTTACCCCTTACGACATACAAATACAAGTCCAACTTACACACCTAAAAAACTGTCCCCTAAAGTGTCTAACAAGTCTGCACTTACTTACCCCTGACGACCTACAAATACAAGTCCAACTTACACACCTGCAAAAACCGTCCCCCTAAAGTGTCTAACAAGTCTGCACTTACTTACCCCTTACGACCTACAAATACAAGTCCAACTTACACACCTACAAAAAAATCTAAAGTGTCCAACAAGTCTGCACTTACTTACCCCTTACGACCTACAAATACAAGTCCAACTTACACACCTACAAAAAAATCTAAAGTGTCCAACAAGTCTGCACTTACTTACCCCTTACGACCTACAAATACAAGTCCAACTTACACACCTACAAAAAAAACCGTCCCCCTAAAGTGTCTAACAAGTCTGCACTTACTTACCCCTTACGACCTACAAATACAAGTCCAACTTACACACCTACAAAAAAAACCGTCCCCCTAAAGTGTCTAACAAGTCTGCACTTACTTACCCCTTACGACCTACAAATACAAGTCCAACTTACACACCTACAAAAAAACTGTCTCCCTAAAGTGTCCAACAAGTCTGCACTTACTTACCCCTGACGACCTACAAATACAAGTCCAACTTACACACCTACAAAAAACTGTCCCCCTAAAGTGTCTAACAAGTCTGCACTTACTTACCCCTTACGACCTACAAATACAAGTCCAACTTACACACCTGCAAAAACCGTCCCCCTAAAGTGTCTAACAAGTCTGCACTTACTTACCCCTGACGACCTACAAATACAAGTCCAACTTACACACCTACAAAAAAAACCGTCCTCCTAAAGTGTCTAACAAGTCTGCACTTACTTACCCCTGACGACTTACAAATACAAGTCCAACTTACACACCTACAAAAAAACCGTCTCCCTAAAGTGTCCAACAAGTCTGCACTTACTTACCCCTTACGACCTACAAATACAAGTCCAACTTACACACCTACAAAAAAACTGTCTCCCTAAAGAGTCCAACAAGTCTGCACTTACTTACCCCTGACGACCTACAAATACAAGTCCAACTTACACACCTACAAAAAAAACCGTCCTCCTAAAGTGTCTAACAAGTCTGCACTTACTTACCCCTGACGACCTACAAATACAAGTCCAACTTACACACCTGCAAAAGTTGTCTCCCTAAAGTGTCTAACAAGTCTGCACTTACTTACCCCTGACGACATACAAATACAAGTCCAACTTACACACCTACAAAAAAAACCGTCCTCCTAAAGTGTCTAACAAGTCTGCACTTACTTACCCCTTACGACCTACAAATACAAGTCCAACTTACACACCTACAAAAAAACTGTCTCCCTAAAGAGTCCAACAAGTCTGCACTTACTTACCCCTGACGACCTACAAATACAAGTCCAACTTACACACCTACAAAAAAAACCGTCCTCCTAAAGTGTCTAACAAGTCTGCACTTACTTACCCCTGACGACCTACAAATACAAGTCCAACTTACACACCTGCAAAAGTTGTCTCCCTAAAGTGTCTAACAAGTCTGCACTTACTTACCCCTGACGACATACAAATACAAGTCCAACTTACACACCTACAAAAAAACTGTCTCCCTAAAGAGTCCAACAAGTCTGCACTTACTTACCCCTTACGACCTACAAATACAAGTCCAACTTACACACCTGCAAAAAACTGTCCCCCTAAAGTGTCTAACAAGTCTGCACTTACTTACCCCTGACGACCTACAAATACAAGTCCAACTTACACACCTACAAAAAAAAAAACCGTCCCCTAAAGTGTCTAACAAGTCTGCACTTACTTACCCCTGACGACCTACAAATACAAGTCCAACTTACACACCTGCAAAAGTTGTCTCCCTAAAGTGTCTAACAAGTCTGCACTTACTTACCCCTGACGACCTACAAATACAAGTCCAACTTACACACCTGCAAAAACCGTCCCCCTAAAGTGTCTAACAAGTCTGCACTTACTTACCCCTGACGACCTACAAATACAAGTCCAACTTACACACCTACAAAAAAACCGTCTCCCTAAAGTGTCCAACAAGTCTGCACTTACTTACCCCTTACGACCTACAAATACAAGTCCAACTTACACACCTACAAAAAAACTGTCTCCCTAAAGTGTCCAACAAGTCTGCACTTACTTACCCCTGACGACCTACAAATACAAGTCCAACTTACACACCTGCAAAAAACTGTCCCCCTAAAGTGTCTAACAAGTCTGCACTTACTTACCCCTTACGACCTACAAATACAAGTCCAACTTACACACCTACAAAAAAAACTGTCTCCCTAAAGAGTCCAACAAGTCTGCACTTACTTACCCCTGACGACCTACAAATACAAGTCCAACTTACACACCTGCAAAAACTGTCCCCCTAAAGTGTCTAACAAGTCTGCACTTACTTACCCCTGACGACATACAAATACAAGTCCAACTTACACACCTGCAAAAGTTGTCTCCCTAAAGTGTCTAACAAGTCTGCACTTACTTACCCCTTACGACCTACAAATACAAGTCCAACTTACACACCTACAAAAGTTGTCTCCCTAAAGTGTCCAACAAGTCTGCACTTACTTACCCCTTACGACCTACAAATACAAGTCCAACTTACACACCTACAAAAAAGTTGTCCCCTAAAGTGTCAACAAGTCTGCACTTACTTACCCCTTACGACCTACAAATACAAGTCCAACTTACACACCTACAAAAAAAAAAACCGTCCCCCTAAAGTGTCTAACAAGTCTGCACTTACTTACCCCTGACGACATACAAATACAAGTCCAACTTACACACCTACAAAAGTTGTCTCCCTAAAGTGTCCAACAAGTCTGCACTTACTTACCCCTTACGACCTACAAATACGAGTCCAACTTACACACCTACAAAAAAACCGTCTCCCTAAAGTGTCCAACAAGTCTGCACTTACTTACCCCTGACGACCTACAAATACAAGTCCAACTTACACACCTACAAAAAAAACCGTCCCCCTAAAGTGTCCAACAAGTCTGCACTTACTTACCCCTGACGACATACAAATACAAGTCCAACTTACACACCTACAAAAAAACTGTCCCCCTAAAGTGTCCAACAAGTCTGCACTTACTTACCCCTGACGACATACAAATACAAGTCCAACTTACACACCTACAAAAAAAGTTGTCTCCCTAAAGTGTCTAACAAGTCTGCACTTACTTACCCCTTACGACCTACAAATACAAGTCCAACTTACACACCTACAAAAGTTGTCTCCCTAAAGTGTCCAACAAGTCTGCACTTACTTACCCCTTACGACCTACAAATACAAGTCCAACTTACACACCTACAAAAAAACTGTCTCCCTAAAGAGTCCAACAAGTCTGCACTTACTTACCCCTGACGACCTACAAATACAAGTCCAACTTACACACCTACAAAAAAACTGTCCCCTAAAGTGTCTAACAAGTCTGCACTTACTTACCCCTGACGACCTACAAATACAAGTCCAACTTACACACCTACAAAAAAACTGTCTCCCTAAAGTGTCTAACAAGTCTGCACTTACTTACCCCTGACGACCTACAAATACAAGTCCAACTTACACACCTACAAAAAAAACCGTCCTCCTAAAGTGTCTAACAAGTCTGCACTTACTTACCCCTGACGACATACAAATACAAGTCCAACTTACACACCTGCAAAAGTTGTCTCCCTAAAGTGTCTAACAAGTCTGCACTTACTTACCCCTTACGACCTACAAATACAAGTCCAACTTACACACCTACAAAAAAACCGTCTCCCTAAAGTGTCCAACAAGTCTGCACTTACTTACCCCTGACGACCTACAAATACAAGTCCAACTTACACACCTACAAAAAAACTGTCTCCCTAAAGTGTCTAACAAGTCTGCACTTACTTACCCCTGACGACCTACAAATACAAGTCCAACTTACACACCTACAAAAAAAACCGTCCTCCTAAAGTGTCTAACAAGTCTGCACTTACTTACCCCTGACGACATACAAATACAAGTCCAACTTACACACCTGCAAAAACCGTCCCCCTAAAGTGTCTAACAAGTCTGCACTTACTTACCCCTGACGACCTACAAATACAAGTCCAACTTACACACCTGCAAAAACCGTCCCCCTAAAGTGTCTAACAAGTCTGCACTTACTTACCCCTGACGACCTACAAATACAAGTCCAACTTACACACCTGCAAAAGTTGTCTCCCTAAAGTGTCTAACAAGTCTGCACTTACTTACCCCTGACGACCTACAAATACAAGTCCAACTTACACACCTGCAAAAAAAACGTCCCCTAAAGTGTCTAACAAGTCTGCACTTACTTACCCCTGACGACATAC
>JAFMOC010000205.1:0-7500 GCA_019802505.1 Corydoras sp. C115
AATTGATCTTGATCCATGTTTTGGGATTGTGGGAGGAAACCGGAGAACCCGGAGGAAACCCACGCAGACACGGGGAGAACATGGAAACTTCACCCAGATTGGGATTCGAACCAGGAATCCCTAGCGCTGAGAGGAGAACATGCTAACCACTAAGCCACCGTGCCAAGGGGCAATCCATCCATTCATCCATTATCTTCCACTTTATCCTCTACTAGGGTCGTGGGGGGGGGGGGGGGGTTTCCCATGCCTTTTCAGGGGAGAATGTTTCGGGCACTGGGCAGACAGGGCACCAATCTATCACTGGGCACACTCACTCACACACACACACTTTAAATGGGGCAATTTGGAGAACTCAATTGACCTTGATCCATGTTTTTGGACTGTGGGAGGAAACCGGAGAACCCGGAGGAAACCCACGTGGACAAGGGGAGAACATGGAAACTCCACCCAGATTGGAATTCGAACCGGGAATCCCTAGCGCTGAGAGGAGAACATGCTAACCACTAAGCCTCCGTGCCGCCCAAAGGTAAGTTTAAATATTAAGGGGCAATCAAGAGCACCCAATTCAATGAATTGAACTTTTTGGAATGTGGGAGGAAACCGGAGAACCCGGAGGAAACCCACACGGACACGGGGAGAGCATGGAAACTAAATAAAGAGGTGGGCGTGCTCACCACTACCCTTTGGCACCTTAAAAAAACAGAACCATGATAGAGAAAATGAAACAGGGGTGTGTTTTTGTGTTCTCAAGGGAGTAAACTTCATTCATTCATCCATTTATCCTCTATTAGGGTCGCGGTGGGGTTCTCCATGCCCATCCAGGGGAGAACGTCTCGGGCGCTGGGCAGATACACCCAGGACAGGGCGCCAATCCATCGCTGGGCACACACTCACTCACTCACACATACACACTCTATATGGGGCAATTTAGAGAATTCAATTGACTTGATCCATGTTTTTGGACTGTGGGAGGAAACCGGAGAACCCGGAGGAAACCCACGCAGACACGGGGAGAACATGGAAACTCCACCCAGATGGGGATTCATACCGGGAATCCCTAGTGCTGAGAGGAGAACATGCTAACCAGTAAACCACCGTGCCACATAAGTAAACTTAAAAATGAAAGGCAGCATTTCGTATCCTCACTTTTAAACAGATGGTTCCAGTTTTGCAGATTAGGTGACTCATGAGTTACGAGCCAACAGATGATGAAAAACGAATGAAATGCCGGATTCTGATAAAAAAACGCAATATTTTTAAAAAGAAACAGCAAGACGTAGTCACGACAACAGAGCAGGAGTTCATCCTCTCAAAGAGCAACGACACGGTGACAGCTTTAAAATAAAGAACGAGGACATGAGTGGAGACACAAACTCTCACGTTGTGATGCTGTCTTCAATATTTTAATTCATTCATTCATTCATTATCTCCCGCTTTATCCTCTATTAGGGTCGGGGGGGGGGGGGTTTTCCCCATGCCCATCCAGGGGAGAACGTCTCGGGCGCTGGGCAGATGCACCCAGGACAGGGCGCCAATCCATCGCTGGGCACACACTCACTCACACAGACACACTCTATATGGGGCAATTTGGAGAATTCAATTGACCTTGAATCCATGTTTTTGGACTGTGGGAGGAAACCAGAGAACCCGGAGGAAACCCATGTGTACATGGGGAGAACATGGAAACTCCACCCAGATTGATGTAGAACATGCTAAGCACTAAACCACCATGCCGCCCACATTCAATATTTATGAATATTAAAAATTAAGATGTGGGAGGCACGGTGGCTTAGTGGTTTGCATGTTCTCCTCTCAGTGCTAGAGATTCCTGGTTCGAATCCCCATCTGGGTGGAGTTTCCATGTTCTCCCCGTGTCTGTGTGGGTTTCCTCCAGGTTCTCCGGTTTCCTCCCACAGTCCAAAAACATGGATTAAGTCAATTGAGTTCTCCAAATTGCCCCATATAGTGTGTCTGTGTGAGTGAGTGTGTGCCCAGTGATAGATTGGCGCCCTGTCCTGGGTTTATCTGCCCAGCGCCTGAGACGTTCTCCCCTGGATGGGCATGAGGAACCCCCCCCCGACCCTAATAGAGGATAAAGTGGAAGATAATGGATGGATGGAAGAATGAAGATGTAAACTTACCTTCACTGAAGTTGATGCATTGGTTTGGAATCCTGTTTAAGTAGAAACATGTAATTTAAACAAAGTTTAAACATTTAAACTGCTTCATCAAAATATATAGGGGCAATTCATCCATTATCTTCCGCTTTATCCTCTATTAGGGTCGCAGGGGGGTTCCCCATGCCCATCCAGGGGAGAACGTTTCGGGCGCTGGGCAGATACAACCAGGACAGGGTGCCAATCTATCACTGGGCACACACTCACACACATTAAAGGGGAAATTTCGAGCAGCTCTGTGTGAGTCAGTGCGGGCCCCAGTAATAAATTAGCACTCTGTCTTGGGTGTATCAGCCCAGCCCCCCCATCCCATGACCCTATTAGTAGAATTAAGGAGTAGAGGTTTAAGCAGAAGATAATGGATGGATGAAGTTTAAAGAACTGTGATGTTTTGCTCAACAGCGCCACATACAGACACCCAGCTCAGGTTCTGTTCACACAATACGTCCTGATTAAAGGGTTTTACAGACGACGCTGCGACTGAGAGAGGATTTAAAAGGATGAAAAGGACACAACAATCTTCTTACAGCTGACCCCTTTATGAAGGACAACTGACTGACATCTTAGACTTGAAAGTGCTTTCAGTCTTTATGCATATATATACACACACACACACACACACACACACACACACACACAAACACACACACTTGTTTAATACAATCTCATTATCTACTCATCCTCTATTAGGGTTACAGGGAGGATTTCTCATGCCCATCCAGGGGAGAACGTCTCGGGCGCTGGGCGGATAGACCCAGGACAGGACACACTCACTCACACAGACTATATAGGGGCAATTCATCCATCTATCCATCCATTATGTTCTGCTTTATCCTCTATTAGGGTCGCGGGGGGGTTCCCCATGCCCATCCAGGGGAGAATGTTTTGGGCGCTGGGCAGATACACCCAGGACAGGGCGCCAATCCATCGCTGGGCACACACTCACTCACAAAAACTCTATATGGGGCAATTTGGAGAATTCAATTGACCTTGATCCATGTTTTTGGACTGTGGGAGGAAACCGGAGAACCTGGAGGAAACCCACACAGACAGGGAGAACATGGAAACTCCACCCAGATTGCCACCGAGCCCCACCCTTAATAAAGTCTTCATATATAAGTTACAATCCAAAGTTGTAGGCGTTAAAAAGAATGTTTTCTTCCTGCAATACAACAAACATAACACAACATGATAAAGGTGATAATGATAAGACTACAAAATATTAAAATATACTCAATATGTTTATGATACAGCATTAGTGCTTCCCTATAATAATAATAATAATTCATTCATTATCTCCCGCTTTATCCTCTATTAGGGTCGCGGTGGGGTTCCCCATGCCCATCCAGGGGAGAACGTCTCGGGCGCTGGGCAGATACACCCAGGACAGGGCGCCAACCCATCGCTGGACACACACTCACTCACACATACACACTCTATAGGGGGCAAATTGGAGAACTCAATTGACTTGATCCATGTTTTTGGACTGTGGGAGGAAACCGGAGAACCCGGAGGAAACCCACACAGACACGGGGAGAACATGGAAACTCCACCCAGATGGGGATTCGAACCGGGAATCCCTAGTGCTGAGAGGCGAACGTGCTGACCACTAAGCCACCGTGCCGCCCAATATTAATAATAATAATAATAATAATAATAATAAGATTGGTGTTTCTGCCCAGCACCCAAAATGTTCTCCTCTGGATGGGCATGGAGAACCTCCCCACAAACCTAAAAGAGGATAAAGTGAAAGCTAATGATATAATAAGGTGGTTTAGTGGTCAGCACGTTCGATTCCCCATCTGGGTGGAGTTTCCATGTTCTCCCCGTGTCCGTGTGGGTTTCCTCCGGGTTCTCCGGTTTCCTCCCACAGTCCAGAAACATGGATCAAGGTCAAGTGAATTCTCCAAATTGCCCCATGTAGAGTGTGTCTGTGTGAGTGAGTGTGTGTCCAGTGATAGATTGGCGTCCTGTCCTGGGTCTATCTGCCCAGCGCCCGAGACGTTCTCCCCTGGATGGACATGGGAACCCCCTGTGACCCTCGTAGCGGATAACTCATCCATCCATCCATCATCTTCCGCTTTATCCTATATTAGGGTCGCGAGGGGGGGGGGGGGTTTCTCCATGCCCAGGGGAGAACGTCTCGGGCGCTGTGCAGATAGACCCAGGACAGGACACCAATCCATCGCTGGGCACACACTCACTCACACAAACACACTCTATATGGGGCAATTTGGAGAACTCAATTGACTTGATCCATGTTTTTGGACTGTGGGAGGAAACCGGAGAACCCGGAGGAAACCCACGCAGACACGGGGAGAACATGGAAACTCCAGCCAGATGGGGATTCCAAGCGGGAATCCCTAGTGCTGAGAGGAGAACATGCCATTAAGCCACCGTGTCACCCTGAAGCAGAGAACTGTGTTTTTAAAAATGGGTTCTACATACATTTGCGCATGTGGCCCCTAACAAGACAATAAAAAAGTGCCATCAGAGAAGTTCTGCGAATAACCTCATTCATTTTATTACCAATAGAACAGACTTTATATCATTAGAGTATAGACACTGACTTCATTTCAAACATTCATGGTTTTGGACAATCCCCTCAACTAAAATAGAACAAATAGAACAATAACAACTATACAAAGACATTAAGAGATACAACAAGATACTTAAAAAACCGCCGCAGTCCGACGATATTCCAACAGAATGAGACAGCCTGACGGCACGCGGTGGGCGGTGCGGTGTGGAGGTGTGTCGGCGATGGGCGGGGTTCCATTATAGAGCTATAGCACGAGATACGACAGCGTCTGAGATCATGCACTAAAGTGCTAGGGTTCCAAAGGCATGCAAATGAAAGCATTTTTGCATCACTGCCTTCCAAAAAAGACTGCATAAGGATGACCAGTGGACAGTCCACCATCCCAACAGGGTGCATTAAACATTCAGCTTCTCCTCTGAAGTAATAAATCCATCAGTGCGGTTGACATCATGTATTGTGTATCCCTGACTCAGTGAAACTACGTTATCTTGGATTTATCTCGTTATATAAAACAATCAGACGTGATGGGTGTGGCGCCCGTTCCCGAGAAAGCTTCGCAGACGGCGCGTCGAAAAATAGGAAAATAGTCTTCATCACGTACATTTACCCAACGTATGGGATGGAGAACGAGCCGGAACGTCGATGCTAAAGAAATGTAAACATTATGTGACCAAAGTGAACTATCCGGTCGCCGTCGCCGGAACGTCCGCCGTCCGCCGTCCGCCCGACGCGTCTGTGAAGCCGTACGTACGTATTGCATATACATCGAGCACATTGATGGGACTGTGAGTTTAGGCACCTCTGATTGATAAGTCTGCGTCGCTTTGCTTCCGTACATTCCGGGTCCTTCATATCGGCTTCGTCCGAAAGTTCTAAAAGGTTGTTGCTTGTCGGCTGGTGCTGCGTACGGACCTCCGGCCGTCTCCGGAGGTTTGTGGCAGGATCTGAGAAGGACTCAAACACTCCCGTGGTGCTTGTGTGGTCAGGCTGGAACTACGGAGAAGAACGGAGAGGATAGTGGAGGAGGGGGGGCGGGGCGGAGGAGACGAAATAGATGGGCGGAAGTGATGAGAGGAGGACACGGAGATATTAGAGTAAAGGTGAAAACAGGGAGGACGTGACGAGCAACATCTGTGATATGTGGAGAACATGGAGAACAAGGTAAACAAGGAGAACAGATATATATATATATATTATATTATAGGCGGCACGGTGGCTTAGTGGTTAGCACGTTCTCCTCTCAGCGCTAGGGATTCCCGGTTCGAATCCCCATCTGGGTGGAGTTTCCATGTTCTCCCCGTGTCTGCGTGGGTTTCCTCCGGGTTCTCCGGTTTCCTCCCACAGTCCAAAAACATGGAGCAAGTCAATTGAGTTCTCCAAATTGCCCCATATAGAGTGTGTCTGTGTGAGTGAGTGTGTGCCCAGTGATGGATTGGCGCCCCGTCCTGGGTCTATCTGCCCAGCGCCCGAGATGTTCTCCCCTGGATGGGCATGGGGAACCCATATATATATATATATAAAAGAGGTAATGATATTAACTTGGGGCATGTTTGCCTCCAGGTTTGAATCCCAATCTGGGTGGAGTTTTCATGTTCTCCCTGTGGCCGTGTGAGTTTCCGCCAGGTTCTCCGGTTTGTTCCCACAGTCCGAAAAAATGGATTCACGGTCAATTGAATGCTCCAAATTGCCCCATATAAAGTGCGTTTGTGTGTGTCTGTGCGAGTGAGTGTGTATCCAGTGATAGATTGGCGCCCTGTCCTGGGTGTATCTGCCCAGCGCCCGAAACGTTCTCCCGTGGATGGGCATGGAGAACCCCGCCCACCCTCCCCACGACCCTAGTAGAGATGTAAAAAGAAAATAATAAATGAATAGCTGCACTAAATTGCCCCTATACTATACTATATAACTATACTATTGTATAGTATGTGTGTGTAACTGTAACCCAGAATCCTGGGTGCATCTGTTCTGGTTGTATCTGCCCAGCGCCCGAAACGTTCTCCCCTGGATGGGCATTGAGAACCCCCCGCGACCCTAATAGAGGATAAAGCGGGAGATAATGGATGAATAAATTAATGAATGAATGAACGACATTAACTGGGGGGATTCCAGTCTGGGTGGAGTTTCCATGTCCTCCCGGTGTCCGTGTGGGTTTCCTGCGGGTTCTCCGGTTTCCTTCCACAGTCCAAAAACATGGATTCGAGATAAATTAAACGGTCTAAATTGCCCCATATAGAGTGTGTGTGAGTGAGTGTGCGTGCAGCAAAAGATTGGCGCCCTGTCCGGGGTGTAGCTGCCCTGAACTTGATATGTTCTCCTGATTAAGCTAAAGATAATGAGATGAGATGTCATTGAAGGTGTTTTTGAATCCAGGTTAGAACCCTAATTCCTCCCACAATCTGAAGGCATGCATTTAAGGTGAATTGACTGCTCTAAATTGCCCCTATAGAGTGTGTTAAGATATATCCATTCTATGGATTCTATGGACCGGAGCATCTCACCTCTTCACCCACTTTTGTTATCTCCCAAACACAACAGAACCGAGTTGTGATCATAAGAGAACATGATCATGTGATCACGAGATGAAAATGAAATAGCACATGGCCTTTGTGGACCTCCATAGGATGGTTTTGGGAGAGAGGTAAAAGGTACATGAGAAAGAAAGAAAGGGAACGGAAAGAGGGACAGGGCAGGTTTGGCTGGTGCAGAACCGTCCTCAGGCTGGGTGCTGAGGTAGTTCCTGGCAGGGGTCCTCGGCCTCGGGGGTCGTTTGAGAACCTCTGA